>CAJNRD030001124.1:4506900-4805266 GCA_905319865.3 Cotesia congregata | reverse complement strand
TACTATTGTAATTTTGAGCATTAAAAAATTAAATGTACGACGTGGAAATATTAAATAATAAAATAATTTTAACTTTTTTTTATTTTTTTGAAGTAATCTTAAAGTCAGGCTTAACGCATGATATAATTTTTTATTTTTTTTAACGCATGATATATTTTGTCCGTTTCTTCACTTCAATAACAGTTTTTAACGTCAAATAACTCAAATAAATATAAATTTCCAATAAAAATCAGAAATAATCAGAAGTTCGTTATATGATAAAAGAAAATTTCTGACCAAAATTTATCCATATCAAAAGGGGTCAATTCCAACTGTAGGTCAATTTGACATGGAATGACCCAACTATATTTTATTATTAAGTCGCAACAACAGTAGTAATCCTGTTGCTGCAACATGGTTGCCTCCTGTTGCAGCTACAGGAAAATCCTGTAGCTGTAACAGGATTTTTCCCTGTTGTTGCAACAGGAGGCAGTCATGTTGCAGCTGCAGGAAAATCTTGTTGCTGCAACATGACTGCCTCCTGTTGCAGCAACAGTTAATTTTTTTCCGTGTAGTAAAATTCCTTGTAATAAGTGTGATAATAATATCAGTAGATATTGATAAGAAGCCATTTTGTATGAATTAAGCAACAAATACTGTCGTAAATTAAGATAAAATTAGTTCTTGGTAAATAAAAACCGATCTCGGATGTTTATCTAATCAAATATCATTTTATATGTTAATTTTATTAAAGTATTAGTTTAATTTGAATAGATCGTCGTAATTTTTGCAACTACATCTGGGGGTTGAGAGAGGAACTGGAAGGTTTGTAAAATGTTTCGCGCGCCTTGATGATAAGAGGGATCTTTATTTATCGGCATGGTTGTGGAGAGAGAAAACTACTTTACCGGATATATAAAGTGACTTTATCTTCAGCGTGATCCAAATTATATTTCGAGGACTGTACTTGGAATTAAAATAAATTTTAAATGTAAATCTTCTATCATAAGAAAGTTTAAAATTTTTGAAAACTAAAAATCTATATTAATATTTTCCAATAACTATTTTTAAATCAATTGATAATATTTATTTTAGCAAGAATTATTTTGGTTAGACAGCAATAATTTCTTAAATTTCAAAAAATTTTCGATCTTTAAAAGATTTTTGAAATTATTAAGTATAAAAATATTGAATATCAAAAAAACGAAAAAAATTGTGTGATGCTATATGTAATAGATAAAAAAATTTGATTAAAATTTCTGGTTCAGAGATCAAGAGTCTTGCTGGGTTTCCCAAACTAAAATAATCTTGCGCATGCGTTGGAATTTAAACTAAACATGACTACCATTCAGCACTACCAAGTTACCAAGTCTTTCAAGCTGTATGAACTAGATACCACTACAATACAATTCTGTAGTAATATTTACAATATGTAAAAAAAAAAACAATTGCCTGCCCATCTATTGCGCGCGCCACCTCTGTACTACGCAAATAACAACAAAAAACAAAGAAAAAAAGTGATAGTAATAATAATAAAAAACATTTGATTGCTATCAAGTTTAGCTCTGAGTACAAAAGGTTCATACGTGACAGCGTTACAGAAAAATTATTTAGCTCAGTATTTAGCTAATCACGCGGATTAAAATGGTTGATATCAAGACAAATATTAGTTTTGCGTGTCAACGTTGTTTACAACCACTAAGACTCGATCCCAGTTTTGATCACCTTGGTGAACACACACTAGCTGAATTATCACGTAGGTAATTTCTATTTTCAACAGTAAACAGTAAACTTCTAAATACATTCATACTATTGTATATTATAGAATTGAATATTTTGCTTTGACTCATTTGTTAATGCAATCATTTTTTTTATTAATGTCAATAAAAAAAAATTAATAATTAATTGTCCTAATTACCTGTATCCAGTTCCCCTATCAAGTTCATATAAATAATTTTAATAGACCATTGATTTTCTAAGAACTAAAAATATTTACATGAAAATTTTCTCAAGAAAAAAAATTATTTTAATGCTTTATTGTTAGAAATTTTCTAAAAAAATTTCTTAGTCTCAAAATTAAAAAAAAAAATATTGAATAGAATTTAATTTGAATTTTTTTTCTTAATTAAAATTTTTTATATTTTAAATAAATTTTAGAGTTTAATAATATTTTTTTTTAGTTTTTAGTCAGTAGTAATTTTATTTATTTATTATATTAATTTTTTTTAGTTCCAATTCAACAACAAGTTGTAGGTGAAATAGAACCACAAAGTGGTAGCCTAGAACATTTAGTACCACCATTTAGACTTACGGAATCAGCAAATGGAACCAATGGTTTTATGCTGGTTGGAGATTCTGGTGAAACTGAAAGCCTTAGTCATCATTTGAGGGTAAATTTGTCACTATTATGATATGATAAAATAATTCAATATTTTATATTTTATTTAGAACTATTTATAATTTTTATTATTGATATATAATGACAATAATTAATTATGAACTATTTCATCCTAATAACTAAATACAACAGTATTCATTGATATTTTTCATATAAAAGATTAAATACTTTAATTAAAAGTAAAAAAAAATTTTTATTAAAATTTTTTCATTGGAGAAAATAATTGCAGGTGCGAGCGACGTTATTCGACATCCTAAGTAGCAGCAGTGCTGCAGATCATCCTCTTTGCGATGAATGTACTGACAGTCTCCTGATGCTGATAGACCAGCAGCTCCGAATGACAGAGGGCGAGTGGTCCGATTACAACGAGTACCTAAAGAAGCTAGAAGCTGAACAGCAGCAGCTCAATAATGACAACGGGGAGTTGGAGATGCTGGCTAAGGAGCTGGCTGATGTTAAAGCTGAAGAGGAACGAATGATCCAGGAGTTAGAGGCCTTGAGGAAGGAAGAAGCTGCCACGATAAATGCTATCGCTGAACAGGAATCCGAGCGCGAGAGGTTGGAGACCGAGGAGGAGAGGTACTGGAAAGAGTACTCCAGGCACAGGAGAGATTTAATTTTAGCTGAAGAGGAATGTCGAAGGTATTTTTCTTTCTTTTTATTTTCTTTATTCATTGTCTGAGTAATTAAAATGACGATCAAGTATGAGCGACCCACCTTTTGACCTTTGTACATTTTTTATGATTTTATAAATAATTTTGGTATTTATAAGGTGATATCTACTTTGAGTTATTTTAGACTTGACCTAATGAAATTTTTTTATAAGTAAAAAGTTATTTATTTCTTAAAATGTAAAAAGATAACCAATACTCTAAAATATTATATAAAAGTAATTATCAAAATTTTTATTTTTCAATTTATTGATAAATTTTTTAAAGAAATTTTTTAGTAATAATTGTAAAATTGAAGTATTTTTGTTTATAAAAAATTTATTAACTAATTATCATGAAATGTTGTTTAAATATTTTTTTTTTTTCAATTATTGTAAAATAAACTTATTTTTTATTATTTAAAATTTATAAAGTAATTATTAAAATTAAAAAATTCAAAAGTTATTTATCTCTCAATAAATTTTCTAAAAATTATATTTGAGTATTTTATTTACTTTTTAATAAAGAGAAAAAGTGAAATAAAAAAAAAGTGAAATGATTTATAAAATAAATGAATAATTTTTTATAATTTTAGTTTGGAATGTCAATTAGCCTATGCATCATCCCAATTAGAAAGACTGAAAAAAACGAACGTATTCAATGCCACATTTCACATTTGGCATTCAGGTCACTTTGGTACTATTAATTCATTCAGATTGGGTCGTTTGCCAAGTGCACCTGTAGATTGGAGCGAAATAAACGCTGCTTGGGGTCAGACCACACTATTGCTCTCAGCGCTTGCAAGAAAGATGAACTTGACATTCCAACGTTTTCGTTTGGTGCCTTTCGGTAACCACAGCTACATCGAGGTCCTTGACCAGCAGAAGGAGTTACCACTCTATGGAAGCGGAGGGTTTAAATTTCTCTGGGACACCAAGTTCGACGCTGCTATGGTTGCATTCCTGGATTGCTTGCAGCAGTTCAAGGAGCAGGTGGAAAAAGGTGACAGTGGATTTTGTCTACCCTACAAGATGGATCGAGGAAAAATCGAGGATTCGGCTACTGGGAACTCATATTCTGTCAAGTAATTTAAATCATTGCTGTTTATTTATTGCAAAGATAAATTTATTGGAAGAAACTTACTTAATTTATATTTAACTTTAATTACGAGCTAGTATTTAAATTGTTTATATTTTAAAATAATTATTGTTATTGTTATTATTTCAGAATCCAATTCAATTCTGAAGAGCAGTGGACCAAGGCACTAAAATTTTTGTTGACGAATTTAAAGTGGGGCCTGGCTTGGGTCAGCTCACAATTTTCAAAAGACGAGGCTGAGCATTAATTATTGCTAAATATTAATTACAGTGTAATTTAAACTTAAGTAACTTTAAATATTTAATTTTTACAAAGCCTCTGTAAATAAATAAACATTTTTGTAAATAAATTATCTTGAAAAAACAGTGATTATTTTAATTATCTTTTAAAATTTTAACAAGAAAATTTATTAGAAAAAATGTAGCTTGGATAGAGAGTGGCCTAACTATAACGATCCTTCTTGGCGTTTAAAAACCAAATGACACCATAGAGAAAACCTGCTGGACTTTGAACTTCACCTGACGATATGTAAGCATTTGCTTCCTCCGGAGACATTTCAATTACTTCGATTAACTCGCCTTCTGATTCAGCTCCTCCGCCTTTTATTCAGAAATGAAAATAAAATAAGACCAATAATATTAACCTTCAACCTCGATTAATTAAATTCATCAACATTCTACTCATACGACAGACATCAGCAGTCACTGCATACTCTGATTTATTGAATAAAAAAACAAACAATCACCTAACACCAACTATCGCTCACAGACTGATAACTAATCCCAATCACTAATCATTTATGACGTTTCATATTTACTTTCATGATAACAATTTATAAATAAATTATCATTGTTAAATTTGATGGATAGATTTTAAAGAAAAAGATTTTTTTTTCTAATGAAATTAAAAGCAAATTTTGGTTTTTATGAAAGAAATTTTTAAGAGTGTAAAAATTTTTACTGCCAAAATGAAATTTTTTCTTGGAAATTATTGAAATGTAAATGAAAATTAATGAAATGTATAATCAATAATTCAATAATTATAAATTTAAAACAACTTACCAGGATGCTTACGCATTTCGTCAGTCACTTCAACGTAAAATATCGTCCGTTTGCCAGTTGTACTTCCGATGTCACTGTAAAAAAGTAGTAAATTATTAAAGTAAACTTTATTAAATTAATAAAACAAAAATTAAAATATTTAAAAGATAAAGATTGTTTATGGATTATTAAATTGGATAAAAGCAATCAACCGTGTACCGGTAAGTAATGATGTGAGTAAAAGCTGATGGTGGTGCTTCATATCCGCATTCTTCGCGTAATTCAATCCCCGCAATCTCGATAAGCGGCAAATCTTTATCAACGATACCCGCACAGAGTTCCAAGGTCAGACCCTGTTCTAGTGGGTACTTAGCAGTGTCAATATCTTGGAATTTTTCTGGTAGACTAGCGTAATAAGCTGCTGGACGGAATTGCCGTACAAACACAAGTTTTTTTCGTGTTACATTAAATATTATTATTGATACGCTGTCGTGGACTCGTGATAGGTCCCAATTTTTTTTCTCGCCGTTTTGGTAAAAGCTCATTCGCGCTGGTCTTAGCCACGGCGAATCCGCGGGCATCGGCTCTAATTTCAAGTTCTGCATGTCGAGCATTTTTCTGCGTATCACAGTGTTACGCTCCTCTAGCGTTTTATTGTCCGACATTTTTTAATTTATGACTTAATTTATTATCAATTAAAATCAATGTTACTTTATATAATACAATATATTTTATATTATACTTTTGTTTTTGGCTTGACGGCTATGTATGTATATAGCTGTCACGATGTTTTTGATTGTTTTTCGATACACACATCACACACACTGTCAAATTTTTTAAACACCAGTGTCTTTAGGTTAGTTATTACAGCATCCTCTACTGGCCTTACTTTAACACCGCGAGCGGTAAAAACTTACAACTTGTTGGGGTCATCTGAGTGATCCGAACGGAAATGTAGCCAATGTAATAATTGTAAAGAAATTCAAAAAGTAACTTGCTCTCTAACAAGTTATATACATTTAATACTTCTTACATAACACTTAATGTATGTCAAATAATAGTAAATTCTATATAATAAAATACACACATTAAAACATTTAAATATCATATTTGTGAAAAAAATTAAACTGTAACCCATGAATTATTACAAAAGAACGACAATTGATCTGTCTTCTAAGTTTTCTAAGTCATAAGTAAGAAATTAGTTGTAAATTTTTTTAGGTATTAACTGGCGGTGGAGGAAATTTAAATTATATAATCTAAATTCAAACGCAACCTTTTTATTCTAAATAAGAATAATTCTTCTTGAAAATTTTTATTGTTTTTATTTATTAAAATATTTAAATATTGATTACTAAAATAAAACAAAAAATCGCTTATTTAATGGGAAATTATTTATTTTTCTTTATAAAGTAATTTTTTTTTTTTTTAATTCTATAAAATATTAAAATCAAACTGTTCTTTAATTTGTTTCAGCTTAAACTATTATTTATTTTTACACCTTCTCAACATTTATCAATGATTACGTTCTTGTCATATGAATATTATGAAACAAACAATTATTTTTTATATATATGTAATTAGAATAACATAAGAAGAAAAAATTATTTATTTAAATATAATTCGTTTAAACTTAGATTAAAGTTAAAAAAATATAGGAATATCAGATATAATTAGTAAGTTCAAAAATATTAAAAAATTAAAAAAAAAAGATGTTTTTGTTCCTTTAATATTGATAAATTTTGAGAAAGTGTATAAATAAATAATAGTTTAAGTTGAAACAAATAAAAAACAGTTTGATTTTAATATTTTATATAATTAACAAAAAATTACTTTATAAAGAAAAATAAATAATTTCCCATTAAATAAGCGATTTTTTGTTTTATTTTAGTAATCAATATTTATATATTTTAATAAATAAAAACAATAAATATTTTCAAGAAGAATTATTCTTATTTAGAATAAAAAGGTTGTGTTTGAATTTAGATTATATAATTTAAATTTCCTCCACCGCCAGTTACCTAAAAAAATTTACCTTACCGACAACTAATTTCTTACTTATGACTTAGAAGACTAAGAAGACTTAGAAAACAGATCAATTGTCGTTCTTTTGTAATGTTTCATGGGTTACAGTTTAATTTTTTTTCATAAATATGATATCTAAATGTTTTAATGTGTGTATTTTATTATATAGAATTTACTATTATTTGACATACATTAAGTGTTATGTATGAAGTATTAAATGTATATAACTTGTTAGAGAGCAAATTACTTTTTGAATTCCTTTACAATTATTACATTGGCTACATTTCCGTTCGGATCACTCAGATAACCCCAACTTGTTATTAAATAATTCCGCGGGAAATGTAAAAAAAAAATTAAATAAATGGTACTGATTTTTAATTTTATTTAAAAAATAAACAAGTGCCGAAAAAACATTTCATAAAAATCACATTAATAGTTTTCTACATGTAGAATTTTTATTAAACTTTTTTTGCAATAAATTTTTTACTGAAAAAAAATTCTAAAAATCTCAATATGACAAATAAATGACAATGTCAGAAAACTTTTATTAGAAACATTCCTAATTAAAAATTTAAGAAATATTTATCAAGAAAAAATGCCCATACATCAAAAATTTATTCAAAAAATGTACATACAAAAAAAATCAGCTTTTTTATCAAAACAATTTATCTATAATAAATTCACTTCTTTTTTTTCTTCTTACTTTTCCGTGACTTAACTTTCCTAACCTCCGGAACTAACGGTTGAAAGGCATCTAAAATATCCTGCTGTCTAACCTGAGTGTCAACATGAACAACATCTGGTTTTTTCTTCGCCCGATTAAGAGCCGCGGGGGGTGAAAATTCAATATCCATATCAGAAGCCACCGAGCTAGAAGCACCTGAAGCGTCATCTCTATTCGGAGCAATTTTAAACTGTACCGGTTTCATCGGTTCGTCTAGGACAGGCGTGTTTTCGCTCTCCTTTTTCACCGGGTACATCGTAAAGTAATAAATTCCATCCCTCCTCTGTATATACAATGTCGGAGGTGCTTTGAAATCCTCCGCATTGAAGTTAAATTTCCTCGGCTGTTTTTTCTTCAGCATCGTCGAACTCTTGGTCTTCAATTTCTTCCCAATTCTCATCGCAGAAGGCACCGAAGCAGGTCGATTGCGTTTTTCAATCAGCCCAATCTTCGCCGCTTGAATCATCTCCCGAATTTGCTTCGAAATCGCTCCAGGTCTCCAACCAATTCTCGGTTTCAGTCTACCGGTAGGTTGATACTCAGTCCAGAACCAGCCCATGTGCGCAGGAACTCTCCTTAACCGATCATTGCAATTTTTGTGCCCGTAAAGCCGTTCCGAGTGCGAACGACTTACAAAACCAACATTAACTCTCTTTCTGATCTTTCTCTTCTTAGGCTTCTTGATACTTTTTCTAAACCCGTCACCTCGAGGACCCGCATGGTAAACTTTTTGTCTGTTAAATTTATATTTTCTATCTTTATCTCTATCTCTATCTTGATGTCTAGCTTTCATCAGATAACTTTTCTTCTTCGGTTCATCAACATATTCAACGGGAGTTTCAACACCTTCAGTCACCACAGTCTCACGATGAACTTTTTTACGCCTCGCTTTGCATTGACGTTCTCCACAAGGACCAATAGCATCAGCTGTATTTAATTCGTCGTTATATTTATCTTTATCTCCATAATTATATCTACTATAATTATATTTATAATTATAATTATCATCATCAGATACAGCTGCCTCACGAACAATTCCATTTCTGCCCGGCACCGCAATAGTAAAAGGCGTAGCTTTAGTCCACGGTGACGTTGATGCTGATGTGCAAGGATTTCCTTCATCTGGCAGCTCATCTCTGATCCTCTTAAAATCTCGCGGGGCGCGATAGTAAGGACTCGCTGAAGGATCCATCAACCCCAGGCCAGGCAGACCCGGGACTTTGCCCAGTGAATCCACAAATTCTTGGGCTTCTTCAAATGCCCTGGTAAGACAGTCGATGTGCGGGCACTTTTTCCGTCGGCATGTATCCGAATGCTTGGTGCTCTTACGTGAATTCAAAATATTCCTCTCGTCACTGGACCCTGGGCACGTACTTTTAAACCTTGAAGACAAATAATAAGTTTGAATTTGATTGCTCGCAGCGATATCGTCATACCTCATTGGATATGTGGAATTCTTGGGGCATTCATTCAATGCTAGACCTCGCCACTCACTGTTCTTGAGTTCCTCGACACCTCTGGTTGGTTTGCCAGGGTCTTCTTCTCTGGTACTGCCACCGCCGCCTCTAATTCTCTCCTCTGAACAGTAGGTACCATTGTAAAGTTCATTGCTTGGTTGATTTTCAACACAATAGCGAGACATAAAGTGTAGTACCTTGTCATCGTTACCATTGTTCAAGCCTTTTCTTTTCTTTCTTTCTTCAACAGTACTTGGTGTTTCAAATCGTTGTTGTCCTTGTTGTTGTTGTTGTCGTTGTCGCCATCTAGTCGTCCACGCACTAGAACAGCATGAACTTGCACAACCACCACACCGAACAGGGAAGTCCGAGCGTATTTTACTGGATTTGTGATTGCGACTATCGATATTCCCATTATTATTACGGCTATTGCACCAACCACCATACCGTTCCGCATTCGTGGGTGAACAGCACCCGCATGTTCGCTCGTTTGGATACAACTGATAAATTAGACGCCGATACTGGCTGTCGTTCAATTTCTCAGCTTCCGTTAGGCTTTCAAATTCCAGGTCGTTTATACCGATTTTTGGCGCTTCTGGTACTTTAAACAGTGACTTTATTAATTTTATTTCATCGGGAGTGAAGGATAATTTTTTATTCATTATTCATTATTTTATTTTACACAATAATTTATCATGGTTTAATTTTTACGAAAGAGGTTAAAATATTTATGACATTTTTAATTTTATTGTATATTGTTATTGTTAATTTAATGTATTTTATTTAAATTCAGTTGTCATGACAACGCGTCGAGATTTCTGCAACATCGACTGGGCCGTGAAAAAAGTAATTGGTTCCTCAGTTTGCCTCAATGAGGCGCGAGCTGTCTTTCAGAAAGCCGAACTAGGATATTATTTGTTGAATGTTTATTTCTTTTTCTTCTTTTTCTTCTCTGTCTTACTTTTACGAGGGGCTTTGGCTTTAATTTCTTGATTTTCAGGAGTTTCAGGATCAACTGTCTGACCTTCCTCTCGATCTGGCTGAGGAACCGGCGGAATAAGAACAGGAGGCGAATACTTTCCTTTCAACTGATAATTTGTAACTATAAATTTACCTTTGCAGGTAATTTTAAAATCAACTTTTATTTTGCCAGCTGGATTACCACCTGGATCTTTTAGATCCCAGCAGCCATTTAGCGCATAAGGTTCTGGCATATGCTTGCTATCATTCATAGCCATTGCGAATTGATCGCATATGCAACCGGTAAATAGTACAGTCGTCTCAGCAATCGGATACATATCACAATTACAAAACACACCGATTCTCAGCGGCGTCGTTTGCATTTCACGGAGAAGATCACGCGGTCGTTTACCAAAGACACATGATTTACCGGATTCGTATATAAATACTGTGTTCCCATCTTCAGTCTCACGTTGCTTTTTCTCTTCTTGCACTTGCCCTTGTTCATCGTCTGTCTTCTCTTTTTCACTCGGAGTTAAAATAGATTCAAAGTCATTCAGTGACATTACAAGTACCGGCAATGACAGAAATTTTATTTTTACTAGAAAATCTTTGTTTGTCGCCTCGTGGATTTTTTCTTTCGTTAATTCTAAATCATGGACACCTACTTCTACTAAATATAATATTTCTTCTTTTATACTTTCCATTTTATAATTTATATTTAAGATTTATCTATCTTAATAATTAATAACCTAAGCCTTATAAAATTTTGACGTAAAAAAAAACAAATGACTTTAACTTTAAGTTGAGTTAAAAAAGAAATCTTTAATATGAATAATCCTTCCGCATAAATAAAATAAAATTAAACTCTTACTTATGGGTTTTGAAATTGAATAACCATGGTATGGTATATAATAACAGTAATGAAGTTTAATATTGAATTGCAACATAATAAATAGACGCGCTTAACATTAAAGTATTTTCCCGTCAGAAATATCGATCACACGGTGATGATCCATCTCTTGTATTTATCAATAAACCTCCACACACACAAACACTGATGCATAAATGCATCCCTTTCTCTTTTTGTGAATCTTTATATTATAATGCATGTCTTACAGATAGAGAAGGTTGTTTTTATCTTGAATATTAACGTCAGTACAGCGGCATCAGAATCATTGGATAGGAGCAACAGCAGCTAAGCGCGATCGATGTCTCACGGAAAACCCGGGCAAGTAGATCCTATCAATCGACATACATACACCAGTTGAGCGTTTAATTTAAGTTAAAGCTCAAGAATCAGAATAATAACAATAATAATAATAATCATAATAATAATCATAATAATAGCAATCTGAAGACTGAATATAAGAAAGAGAAGAGTTAAATATAGATATGGATAATGTAAGGATAAGAAGAAAAAGACAACGATCAAGGTTTCCTTATTCTTTCTGGCACGACCGACAGGTTACGAGGAGACGACTCTCCGCTCGAACTCTCACCGTACCAGCCATAAGATCTGTACACATTACATTCTATTCCCTATACCTATAGTCCCCTTGATCTAACCCGTACCCGCGATCAGCAAGTCTAGCGTACACAACACCATGCTCCGTTATAAATTTAATAACAACAATGATCCAGAGGAGTCTTAGTCTTAGGCCAAGATTCACCAGATTCCTTTCTCTCCGATTAATATAAGACGAGTTCCAGTTATTATTATACTTATAAATATAAATATAAATATGAATCTGTCTCTGAAGCAAAATCCGCGCATTAATTTATAAATCATACAATAATAATAATAATAAATAAGAGTATAAATTTATATGTTAAAATTAAAAATAAGGGTCACCTTGAAAGTTAAAAGTTTCTGGGAGATTTAGCTGGTACCTAAAATCTGCCGCCATTACTCGGGTATTCTTTCTCGCTTTATTTTATTTACACGTGTGTAGTGTGTATTTGTTTGTCTGACTGCCGGTGTGTAAATCTTTAAATACACGGAGAGGCTAGACACACAAAAAGGCACATACATATATACACACATATGTATTGTATGGGTATGTATACAGTCGTCTCGACAACGTGCTGAAGTATGCACTAATTGGTGCGGTCACTCGGACACAGGCAGCCGAGTACGAGGTAAGGCCTCTCGATACCCTTGCTAAGAAACACGCGAATACGCGTACCGGCTTATTGGTGAAACATACGGCAACAATATAGCCCGGTGGAAGTATACTGTAAAGGCTCATCTGGAGTTGGTGGCGAAGGGAAGCAAAAGCCGAAGTTAAATTCCGAGGTACGACGACACGGCGGCTCGTTAAAATGCTTCTGGGGGTTTCGGACGGTGGACGCTCAGTTAATTGGTGATTAGCGATTAAAACGAATCGATCCCTTAGCTTCTCGAGTAGTTGTTGAGGAGCGGCCCAACGGAGTTGAGACAAAGCCTCCAAAGACTGGCAGTCCAACTTATATGCCACCTTAAATATATATATATATATATATATATATATATATATATCTGCTGACAATCGCTTCCATCCAACTGGAAAGAGTATTTTATACCCCGATGATTCATTTTATAAAACTTTGTATTTTATATTTTAATATTATATATTATATGTTACATTAATTAATTAGCAAGACGAGATTAGAGAGAAGATTAAATTTTAGGATTGGAGGCTGAATAAAAGTTTCCTTGAAATCAGCTCCATCGAATTAATATCAATGACGATTTTATTTATTTAATTAATATGTTTGCTTTTTAACAAGTTTGTTCCTCTGTTTTTTTTTTTTTTTTATTTACTTAAACTTGGTTTACCTTGTAATTTATAATTTATAATTTATAATATATGATAATTAAATAGCTCGACATTTACAACTCAACAGCAAGTTTGCATCCTAACCCAAATTCGTCTCGCACGAAACGATTTTCTCCTGTCGTCAACGGGACGGTACGACAACTTAAACACAGTAACAGCCACGCTAAAAACCTATATAATACCATCAACCATTACATCTTACACTGTACTGCTTATCCTCTCGGGCTGTGTACACTATTGCTATTACTATTACTATTACTGTTACTATTACCATTGCTGGTATTATAGTTATAGGTTATAGTAATGTGTAGTACGTACAACACTAAACAGAGAAGAGCTCAACGCCGCGGTGAAACCTTCATCGTGCACCGAGCTATATCCCACGACATTATTTCTTCCTCTACATCACCGTGTCGTCGCACGAAATACTCTTTACTCTTTATAGGTATAAATACCTACATACATACACTAAAAGAGTATATCGTAGTACTTGGTGTTTACTATTTGCAAATACAAATGTATATTGCCTCTCTAATGGCAAAAATTTATGCAATTATCACAATTATTTTACGTTATTTTTTTTTTTTAATTTTTTCCAAGTAAAAATTTTATAGAATTTTGATGAAAAATAAAAATATTAAGTAGTAAAAAATAAATACAATACTTAAGAGCACCCATAATACGTAACGAACCATAAATGCGATTTAAACACACGTAACACGCCATTTAAATAATTTTCTCCTACCGTTGGAGTAATCGAACTTAAATTTCCCACTTACACAATACACCCATTACCGATTCTAAATAACCGGCATTGCATACCTTTTAGAGACACCAAATAAGCATCCGAACAATTAATCCAAACAATTAATAACTCTAATACGTTTAGTGATCTACATTTGGAGACAAAAGCATACCAGGAAGCTGTAAATAGGAATTACCGTATCTCCGTGGACTACCAGGATGAGAAGAAAGAAAGGGGAGGAGAGAGATAAAGAGAAAAGGATCTTCTCTTCTATAAGGCAAAGGCTTTGGCTCTGTATCTGGTTGGCTTGCTCTTCTCAAGTGAGGTCAGAGGGCGATAGCGGTACTGGGATGCTGGCTCTTGGACTTGGAGGAGACCGACTAAGAAGAACGAAGAAGGTTACGATAAAGAATAATAAGAATAAGACACTACTATCCGCGTCTCCTACATACCGATGCAGCTTTTACCTCTTCTCGACTCAATACTACACAAATGTTCCATTGAATCCCGTGACTTAACACGAAAATAATTCTCTTTTCTGTTTCCATCTACAGAAGGTCTTTCTCCTAGTTCGGACATTCCGTAATTTAATAATTCCTCAATGTTGAAATTGAAAAAAAAATAATTGATATTAATATGAGTTTGAAAAAATGTAAGAAGAAATTGATTCACTTGAGACAAATATTTTTTTCCCTGCGGTGAGCGAAAAATAATTTAAGTTAATTTTGTTCCGCGAACTCATCTAAGCATCAGCATCCTCAGAACCAGCAGAAATGCACCGGTACAGGTTCAACAGGTACAACCTAAAAAATACGAATAAAGAAGCAAAGGTGTATCATCAGCATGTTTCTTTGAGACTTATCCGCAAGCGTAATGTGATTTTTTACTCATCCAATTTGAGGGGATATGCGAACTATTATGTGCGTTCTTCTCTACATGTACACTTAGTAGGATCCACATCCTTATTCATATTCACATTAATACACACTCAAATATCCTGGCAAGAGTAAGAAAGACTGAGGCTGAAAATGAGGGAAAGAAAGATGAAAGAAAAAACATGTGTGGAGTAAATTAGTGTGTGTGGTACTATACTTGATTCATCGGGACTGTGTACTTATTAATGAGGTAGCCAAGATATGGGTTTGGATGCATGCTAAAGTTTTATACTTGGGTATAACATATCCTCAGCAGAGTACTTTTTACCTCTTTCTCTTTCATTCTTTAATAATCTATATAATGTGCAGTCTGTAGCTCACTCGGTTGGCGCAGGTAACCGCAGATTGACAAGACACTCGCAAGAAACGTGAATTATCCGAGTACGAGTACCAGTCTACTGGTACGATAAACTCAAGTATGAGAGCTTACACACCGAACCGAAGCAGGAGCAAGAGCAGAAGCTGAAACTTAAGAAGAAAAAGAAAAAGAAGAAGAATAACTTTGCACGGCAAGCATTACATCAGCTCGCCGGTACGGTAGTACGAAAAATATGGCTCCTTCTCGTGTCTTCGCTCGAATTATTTTTCAATTTTCTGAGACCGGTATGTCCGGTCGCACGATCGGTTCAATGCTTTTTATTACCATGCGCTTCATACTTTTATAAATATATGGGTGTATAAAACATAAATAAATCTACAGCAACATATGTAGCTGTACTTATAGTTATTTGAAAGTGTACAAAGAGGGATGTTGTGTTGTTATGTAGGTACTCGGGGTCTCTACTCGGGTTAGCTAGACCGACATACACCAGAACGAGCATATTCACCGGCTTAATTTTATGCCATTAAAGTTTCCACTCGATGAGGATACGGGAATTGTCGTGACTAAATTGGAGTTGAAAACTATTAAATAAAAATTTAAAACTCGTCTTATGCTTTGATACAAATATATATCTATTCTTTATAGAGAGGACCGGAGAACAGAAAAAGAGAGAGAGAGACGGTGCAGTATGAGTAGAACAAGATGAGAGACGTAAGTTAATGAAGCTAAGTCACGATATTAAATCGAGAGCGTAAATATACTACGATGTGGGGTAAGCCGCGAGGCACACGACGCCAAAGAGATAGATCTAGCCATCGTGGCTTGTTATTATCGTGTAAACGGGTATGGAGCGTCTTGTGTCTTGTGTGAGAGAAAAACTTGGTCTCTATTATATTATATATATATATATATATACATATAGACACATATATACTATTACTCTTATCCCGCTGCTGTATGCCGTATGCCGTACGAAACTAGGATCCCCGAAGTAGGTAAACGGTGAATGGTGTTCTGTTCAATTGGTCCTGGCAATAATTCTTCCTACCGTCTACCGTTTGTTAGTTACTTACTCACGGTTGTTTACTTATTTTTACCAAAAGTTTATTTTATCTCGGTCTCTCTCAATCTAAATTTCTCTTGGGATTTTTTTTGCATAAAACTTTCCATCATATACCATACAAACTGCACGGTACAGTGATGTATTGGCTTTAAGCTATATACACTGTCGATATTACATGTACAACGGTGCGTGGATCGGCATTACATGCGCGTGCGAATAAATCTACCAAAGTAATGCTGTAATAATACAAGTGCGTAAGCCAATGGCCAATAAGATTAAACTGTTTCAATTGCAATAGCTGAGCTGGTTATCGCCCGGATATATATAATAAACTCGTGTCAATTCCTACACTTGACGTATCAGAAATCGATGTGTCATCTATTGTATTGTATTGGATTGTTTTGTATTATAGTCCATGGGGTTTATGGTTTATATATAAATCAATATGTATGCTATTGTTAATAAATAAACAAAATGTCTTGTATTATTGTTTTCTACTCGACTTTTATTATTTTTATTCATCAGAAAATCTGAGATTGCAGGGACTGAATTTTATAGAAAAATTTTTTATTAAAAAGTAAAAATAGTAATACTGATAATAAGAGTAAAAAATAATTGTTACTTAATCAGAAAAGAATAATCTTAAGTAATTGATAATATTTTTATTGTTATTGTGATTATGCATGGCAATAAATTATAACTTGGCAAAGTTAAGGTTTGATTAAGTAAAACAATTTAACGATTTATGATTGTAATAATATTTAAATGTAATACTTCATTAAAAAGTAATTTAATAGATAAGAATCGTGATGACAGGTATATGAAAAGAAATAAAAATAAAAATTTTAATTTAATTTGCTGAGCAAACATATTATCAGCTGCGTATATTACATTATACATTTGTAATTAGGTGATATATTTCACTGAATAAATTATATCATAAATGTATATATTTATCCGTATTGTATATACAGATATACATTGATATGAAAATTGTGTGTATAAAAACCTGT
Organism: Cotesia congregata; assembly: GCA_905319865.3. Taxonomy (NCBI): domain Eukaryota; kingdom Metazoa; phylum Arthropoda; class Insecta; order Hymenoptera; family Braconidae; genus Cotesia; species Cotesia congregata. Next base: position 4,788,035 of record CAJNRD030001124.1, on the reverse strand, counting down.
TGTTAATTTATATTTTGTACAGATATATTTACGACAGTAAGAATTCAAAATGGTATCACTAATTTCGACTGCTGTTAACTTGCTGGTTTTTGTTCTCATTACCATCAGTACTGCCGGTAAGTTATTTGTTTTATTACTTTTCATTTGTATTCTTACATCATAATTATATATATATATATATATATATATATATATATATATAATTTTTTTATCTAATGAGTAGATGGACGAGCACCCGCGAAAGTATTGGAGGGAACTGATGCTGAGCCGGAAAAGTTATCGTATATGGCGTCCCTAAGGAGACATAACATACACATTTGCGGAGGGACTTACATCAGTCCTTGTCATGTTCTTACTGCGGCTCATTGTTTCGTGGGACGTGCTGATCCACCGTATACGGAAGGGCTCGTGGTCGTAGGAAAAGCTGCGTTAAATCGGTATGCTGGAGTAACTCATGAGGTTGAAAAAGTAACGCCTCACAGTGGTTTCGAAAGGGGGACTAAAAGCCGATGGCGCAATGATATCGCTGTTGTGAAGGTAATTTTTTTAATTTCGGGTAGAAGAGGCTTTAAAAAATTTTTATTATGGAAAAGATGATTCTCAGAAAAAAAAAATTAGGAATACGGTTGACCCTGAAGGCCATCCCTGCAACTTCCCGCCAATTCTATACCTAACGCTTGAAATTGCACTTATGACGTTTTAGAGCTCTTCGAGGGCTTAAAAGTTTGATAAAACACTATTTTTTTTATTTTCAAATCGTAATAACTTTTGAATGAATGAACCGATTTTCACGTGGTTGGCGGCATTCTACGCAGTTTTTTAAGCCTCATAAAGAATTCTTAAGTTTTAATCGGTTAAACTAGAAATTTCAGAGTAATTCCGAAAAAAACACTTTTTTCGGTTTTTTTTTCGTTCACGATATCTCTTGAACGAATCAACCGATTTTGACCGGATTGGCGGCAATCGACGTGGTTTTTTAAGGTTGAGAGCTGATTAATTTTTGGAAGTGATTGGTGAAGCCATTTAAGAGATTTTTTGAAATTTTTCGTTTTCGATATCTTACGAACGAATCAACTGATTTTAATCGGTCCAACGGTGATCGTCGTGGTTTTTCAAGGTTAAGAACTGATTAGTTTTTGGAAGTGATCGGTGAAGCCGTTTAAGAGATTTTTTAAAAAAATATTTTTTTTGAAATTTTTCGTTTTCGATATCTCACGAACGAATCAACCGATTTTGACCGGTCCAACGGCGATCGACGTGGTTTATCAAGGTTAAGAGCTGATTAATTTTTAGAATCGATCGGGAAAGCCGTTGAAAAGTTATTTCAAAAAACAGCTTTTGAAATTTTTGATTTTTGAAATTTCCCAAAATTTAGCTAACCAAATCGATTCAGATTTTTACGAAATCTAATGACACTCGCGATGAAATCGGTCAAGTCGTTCAACAGCGTACAAGTAAGTAGTTACACACACACACACACACACACACACACACACACACACACACACACACACACACACACACACACACACACACACACACACACACAGCCGCACGGACACCATCGCGGGAATAGTCAGGGAAGCTTCCTAGGACCTTAAAACGTCGAGATCTGATGAAAATTCGATTTTTGCAAAACGGGGTGAAAACAATAACTTCCCGATTTTTGAAAATCTGAGATTTTTAGCGGGAAGTTAAAAAATTTACATTTATCGTTTAAAAAAAAATAAAAAATGTAACTATTAATCAAAAGTCTTGAACTGCACCGAGAAATTGAATAATTTTTACTTAAGATAATTAAATAATGACAACTGCCTTTATTTTATTGCAGTTGAAAAAAAACATAACGATCAGTCCATATGAAAAACCTATAGCTTTGCCAACAGTAGACACACCGAGTGAAATAATAGCGATACTAAGTGGATGGGGACAAACAACTTTGCGAGGTGCAGAGACAGACCGACTTCAACAAATGATGGTTCATGTAATTTCTAACGAAGAGTGTAATAAGAGGGATGCTGATGTTCTCTCATCCAATTTGTGTGGATACAATGGTCGCGGACATGGTTTTTGTAATGTAAGTTTTATAAATTAGTTAGTTAATTATCTAATTTAATAATAAACTAATTGAATGTATATCAAGGAAATTAATTAACATGACATGTTTATTTTCAGGGTGATAGCGGTGGTCCTTTGGTCTATGATGGAACTATTGTCGGTATTGTTTCGTTTTCCATAGCCTGTGGGTCAGGATATCCAGATACATACACTCGTGTTTATCATTACATTGATTTTATTAACAAAACTATGAACGAATCATAAATTATTTATGGGAATCCAATCGAATGAATTCATTGTTATCGATTGTAAAGTAATTAAATTATATTGTTAAATATTATTATATCAATTTCATGACCTTATTATTGTAATTAAAATAAATACTCCTTGGACTCACAAAAAATCAATGTTTATGATAATTTGATAATTAATTATTAATTAATTGTCACCAGGGTACATATTTGTTATTTGTGATTGAATGAAATTATTTTTTAATGAATTAAGAGAAGAGGGGGCAAATCAAGGTATCCTTAAAAAAGATAAGGTTGAAAATTAAGTTTCAAGGCGAAATAGAAAAAATAAGCTGGGAAGTGAATTAGTTGATAATTTTCGAGAAAATTTTATATTATTTTTGGAAAAATTTTTTTTTTCGTCACTTGCGTATTTTGACTTTATTGTATCGATCATAAAATAGAGTTGATATTTATCCTAATATAAAATAGAGATGAAATGTATGTGGCATCAAACTATTCGTAACGTGATTGGTTGAATATATCATAAGCATGAAAATATATGCAAACTCTATAGTCAAGGCGCGCGCTTGCGCGCGTAAATTCAAATTCTAGTATTGATAAAAGAAGATATTTTTTTTTTTTATTAATTCGTTCTTTTCAACTGTCAATAATTTAAAATAAAAAATTCTAAGATTTGTTCATTATTTATTTGGATGAAAATAATTTGTTTAATGATATTTAATTTAGTACCAAATAAAATTAAAATAATTAATCATTTTCATAAATTCATTTTGAAGATCAAGTCAAAATTAAATGAGTATTTTAATTAATATCCTCGCGAGAATTTCAATTTTTTAATGAACTGTTATAAATATAATTCAAAATATGTAAAGTTGAAAATTTATTTTACGAAAAAATCTTAGCAAATTTAAACACAAACCCAGCGAAGCGAGTGATTGATAGATAGTATGTAATAAAATGAATAAAATCAAACAGCAGCAATAAAATAAAATGAGAATAAAACAGCGGTAATGACAATAAAAAAAAAGTATCTCAATTTCGTCGTGACGATGAATCTAATAAAAGTAAATCAAAGATATAAATCACAAGAGAGTAGAGCTGTGTATAAATATATATATACATCGGTAGAATCCGGAGCAATATACAAGAAGTCGATCGCGAGGGGCCAGTTATGCACCAGAATGTATAGAGTGTAACAAGGATCGTGATCATCCGTCTATCTGGTATCCGTCGGAGATAGGAGTTGCGCGTACTTCTCACTGGCCAGAGGAGTATCCGAGAAAGCGAGGACTATAAGGACTCCGCTGAGCGAGTAGAAGAAGAAAGACCTACTGTAGTTCAGTTATAGAATAGTACAAGTATAAGGCGATAAAAATTCAAGAGAGAAAGCAAGAAGACGAGCTCAAGCTGGAGATGCACTGAAGCGAGCAAGACGAGGTGCAAGTACCGAGCAAGTGAGAGCTGACCGGAGAGGATGAAAAAAGGAGTGAGATGTAAAAAGGGAAAAAGTCGAGCGAGGGAGTGGACCACTGGGAGGTCACGACCCGTAGCCCGAAGGCCCAGCGCCCGGTGAAAGGCCCGCGGCTATTCCGCTCGTGATGGGCCTTATGTACCTTCCTCCTCTTCAAGAATCAACCATCAATATACAGTATGCAATACACCGATGGACCCGCGCTCTTTACTCTCCTTATTTTTATTTTATCATCCTCTTTCCCTTTCCTATTTTTTATTATTTTGTTATTTAATCTTCTTAAAAAGGTATTACATTATTCTCTGGTTTGCTCTGCTCTGCTCATCTCAAGCCGTCCTATTCTTTGTATTTGCTAGACACCAACTCGCTGTTGCTAAATAATGTAACAGCAACATCACAAACAAACTCATCGTGTTCTTTAACGTTTAATTCGAAGCAATAATCTGTTATTTTAAAAATCGCAAAGATCGTGGTAAACTTTAATCATAAAATAAAGTTACCGAGTGTTTAAATTCTCTTTACATTTTATATTGATAAAAGAACTTACAAAAATTTATGGAGAATATAATAATTAATCAATAAGAAGAATTATGGGTATTTAGAATAAATATTGAGATTATATCAAGTTTTAAAAAATACTACAATAAATTGAAAAAAAAATTAACAAAAAATTGTCGAGCCAAAAAAATTATTTTGAATAGTTCAATTATTTAAAATCAATTAAAATTTCTCAGTTCAAGAATTTTTCTATCGAATCAATTTGTTTTTTTTTTTTTTTCATTTTAACTATTAGTTAATAATAAACATACATGGTTATAACCAATAATACTTCATCTAATTAAATTTTTAAAAGATTAGCTAAATAATAATATTTAATTAAAATAAAAACTCTAGTTTATAACTCTAGAATAAATTATTCTATAGGAGAAATACTAGTAGGATTCATAAGTCCTCCAACTTACCAGTTATAAGTTATAAGTAATAAGTTTTAGTAATCTAAAGAGTACGTAAACGTTGTCTGGCTGAAACCGCCCTTCTACCACTTGGCCCTTAACGATAAAACTACTTGAGTCCTTCTTCCGTGTACGCCTCGGTTTGGCCACCTCTCAGGACCTTGGTATTCACTGTATCATAATATATATACTTCCGTAGGCTAACCCGGTACAGAGGGCGCTGGCAGCCTTTAGTACGGGTCTGATCGGACGATAATTGGATAGATTACGCGGAACCTCCTCCAATAACGATAGCATCGCGTTTATATCATCGTTTAGTGTGTGCTGGCCAGCACCACCCTCGACTGGTATACGTGAATGTATTATCGGGATAAAGATACGGGTGTGGATGTTAAGAAAATACACAAGAGAAGTACCTTCAGCTCTTTGAGTTAAGCGTTGTTATCGCGACAGGGCTTCGCACGTTTCTTCATACTCTCTATATAATACTTTTACATCCTTTACTTTAGATGTCGAGTCTTGGAAATACGTTCAATACCGATACATGCATATATCGAAAAAATTATTTGTTGAGATAAAATAAAATTAGTTGCAGCACAAAATTTTGATGCTAAAATAGTAATAAGAAATTTTAAATACAATAATTTGTACCATGGTCCTGAAAAGAAAGTCCATCAAAATTTATATTGCTCCATATATGATTTTGATCCATCTTGAAATTAATAATTAAATGGTTTAAAACTTATTTAATATATTAAAAAATATTTTCTATGGACATTTTAATTTTTAGCGCTTTAAACATTTATCGAAAAAAAGTTTTAGAAAATCTAAGTACAAAGAAACTCTTCTTAATGTCACCGACGCTCTTCAATCTCTAAAGAATGAATCAGATAAGAAATAGTAAAAAAAAATGTGAGTTTATGGCACATTTGAGATACAGGAACAGAAATTTAGTGCAGAGAGTAGTGTATACTCTAGAGTACCTCGTCATCATTATTATCGACGGATAGGTAATTGGTAATTATCACAGAGTACACGGGCGACTGATACAGCGAACTGGAAGTTTGTCTGTGGTGGTGGCGATGCAGAATCAGTAAGAAGAGGGCATCGGCAGCGTCAGGAGCAAAAGCAGGAGCAGGAGCAACAGCTAGCGACGGGCCCCTGGCGTGGTTTCGTGCGCAATCGCGAAGAGCGGAACGAGATCCCGGCAGGCGATGCCCGAAGCGATCCGAGAAGAAGAAGAAGAAGAAGAAGAAGAAGAAGAAACAGAAGGTGAGCATTGAAGAAGACGAAGACGAAGAAGAAGGTATAGCTGGAGGTGATGCTGGTGCTGGTGATGGAGGACGTGCTGTTGAGATGAGAATGCAAGAGCAGGACAGAGTTTAAGAGTGAGCAGCTGAGAGACGCCTTGGGAGAGATACTTGAACGAAGCCAATCGACGATGAGACCCGCGGCTGTGGGAAAATGATCTCAGGGCAAAAGAAGGCTAGGCTGTATAAAAAGCGTAAAACCGACGATTAAGTGCGGCTTCTCGCGCATGCCCTTGCTTCTGAAAAATCGCGCCACCTTTCTTTCTTTATTTTTATTTCCTTTTAATTTTTTTATCTTTTTCTTTATTTTTTATCGCCTTAACACTTGCCCATTTGGCCGTCTGTTGTCTACTGGTTCAGCCATTGTTTAGCTGTCTAAGTATCTTTGTCTGGCCTGAGTCTCTATATGACAAGAAAATTTAATTATCAATCGGTTTATGAACTCTTCATATCACTCGCTGGTCCTCAACCCAAAATTTGAACTCACACTGACCATTTCAGTCTCTTGTGAGCTTAGAAATGGAATTAGCATGAGCTTCATTTTCTTTTTGCACAGATTTGGTCCCAAGGAATTTATATTGTCCCCGAGTATAAGCTAGCCTGCGAAATATATAACAGCAGCAACAACAATAACAGCAACACAAGTGAAATAAGTGAGTAGCCGCAAAACGAAGGGGTATGGTCACGCGGCAGCCGCAGCCCCGTGACAAATTCATCGAGTCACGCCGACTCACGTGCTCATGCGTTTCCTTAGGTTGTTTGTGCTGGCGTCATCGTATTGCTTCTTATAAATACATATATAGAAATATACACGTATAAATCGGAGGTGTAAGAGTATATTATTACGTACACTTGGGCAAGGTACGACGAGCAAGTAACGCGACGCAGTCATCATGGCCATTGCCAACTTGGCAATAAATTAAAGCTAGGAGAAACGGGCCCTATTAGCGTGCCATTAGCAGGCCCGACCATGCGTGACTACCGTGGGCATCGCGTTTCAAAATGCTGCGTAAACGGCCGGAGGAAATTGGAAGGGGCTCCACAGATTTGCACTCTTTTCTCGGGCGATATATATATTTATAATATTCCTCTACTTACTCTCTCGGAGGTAGTGAGATCGTCTACGTCTGGTGGCGTATTAAACATCATATGATGTTTAAGTGTGTGAGTATGTAAGAGTATATATTGGTGTTTTGTACACCACTTAGAGATGTTGTTCAGAGGCCAAGTATGTACTCTACTCGGTATAGGTAAGAGTAAAGAGTAAATCCCGTACCGGTGGTGTTTTCAGTGCAGCAGCTCTACTCCGGACTTGACGGGTCTTAGAACGACGGGTCTTGTTACTCTCACTAGGAGGCTGGATAATTCGTTATAATTAGCACCCAGGAGTTGCCAATTGCCAAGTGGAATTTAACTTTTTTTAATGCTTTTCAGAACGTTGTTATTAATTTTTTTTTTCCGTTTATGCTTTTAAGTACACACTGGTTAAATCTCGAAGAAGTTATAAATTAAAAATTTGTTTTAAATATTCAGTTGTTGCTGGTATACTACTACTTTCTATGATAATTGTTCAAGCCATTTTACGGTGGGAACACGCTTTTATTTACATAATTTTTTTAACCGGGTGGGTCTTTTCTCGTGAATCGATCAAATTGCTGATTTAATTGGCCGTTTAAGTTTTATATTACGCCGAATTAATTATTGTAATTATTTGTAATTATTGATTATTAATACAGTGATTTTTTGGTGTACTTAAGGTCTGAGGATTACTTCGGCCAAATTACTTTCTAAAGAAGAAATTTACTTGTTCTCAGCTCAATTGCAAAACATTTGATTGTAAAGACTTTCCATTATATTATGGATGTACTTAAGTTAAGAGGAAACAAGAAGTAAATGAATATTTTAATTCAATCTCTGTACCAAAGCATTAAAAGTAAATAATAAATCGTTTAGAGATCAAAAAGTTCGAAGATTTTGACCGGGTGTTGAGATTCGTGTTTTTAAAAAGTACCCGCGAGGCTTAACCGAAAAATTAAGTGAGCAGTCCGCGGGGTCGGATGATGATAATGATGATGATGATGATGATGATGATGATGATGATGATGATGATGATGATGATGATGATGATGATGATGATGGTCGTCAGGAGTATATAGAAGAGGAGTTTCGAGAGTTGAGGGCTGAGAGGACCAAAAGAAGAACAGTTTTGCTCTCAGGAGCGTATGGGATCGATACATCATGGGCGCCCAGCAGGGGTCCTTACCACCGATACAATCTACTATAGACGTCGGGTATGCTCTTGAGAAGTATAACCTCTTCTCATATCGGTTATATATCCTTGGGTGAGACGCACGCCAAACGAGGCCCCACGTTATTATTATTCGGGCGTACATTTGTATCTGGATATTAAATATATATATTTATATATATTATTCTTAGCAGAGTTCAAACGCATGGCTGTGATTTTGAATTTTTTGATAATTATCCAATCAAGGCGTTATTACTTTTCTCGTCATCAATTAACGGTACTTTGGTGGTCTTTTATATTTATTTATATTAATTATTTAAATGGTTGAGACACTGAATTATTTATTATGTAAAGTAGGATACTTTTAATTAAAAAATTTAAATAATTAAAGTTGTAAAGAATTCAAAGTATGGCGAGGAGTTTGTTAGAGAGAATCTAAAAATACGGCACAAAGTATAAAAGATAAAAATGACATGAGATGGAAAAAAAAATTAAAAAAAAAAAGAAAAAAAACAAAACGTGGTAATATTAAAAAGAAAGCAGCAACGAAGATCGATCGTATAACGACGATAAACATCGTTACCGAATTCTCAACCGGGCTGAGACACGTGTATTAATTTCCGAGACGGCTCGTAAAAGTTAGTTTTACGATTTTAGTGTAGATACAGACAACACGACTCTTACAGGCTTAGAATATGCAGTAGGTATAAATGTAATATTGTACAGCTAGCAGGGCTGGTTTAAGTAGACAGCAGGTACACTCACCGCGCCTTTTGCGACTGGCACCATCACGGGAAAAAGACAGAGAGACTCAGATAAAAATACATACATACTTACATATATATATATATATATATATTTCAAGAGGATGAGTAAAAGGGAATAAAAGCAAAGGCAAAGGAGGAAAGAGTGAGGAGAAGAAAAATAATGCACGCGAGATTGCCAGCAAAACGGGTATAAGAGAGCCAGAGAGATAAATCGTGGCTGAAGAACAGGCGAAAGAGGAAAAGAACAAGATGAGTCGAATGCGAGACCAAGAAGAAGAAGAAGAAGCTGCTGCATAACCCGAAGAGGCCAAGGCTCTTTTCATTCTGACTACTAACATAAGTTTATTCTCATTTCCGAGTTGGCTCTTGTCTCCTCGTTATGATAACTCTGCAGGACGCCACTAAAATTCACCCAACAACAAATATTCCACGTTAATTAGACTCTTAATTATTTCTTCTCACACCATCCCTTGTACCCGGTATTTTTTAATCGTCCTCATCTAAGATACCGATTAATTTAACCATTACACTAAAAAACGGTAGATTAGATAATAGCTTCGGCTTATAATGCTAATATATGTTATTGAAAATAATAAATTCATTGGTGAGAAAGTTTATTCAACGTCAGTGTGTTGTCCCGTTTCACAAGGTGCTTTGCAGACTCTTTTAAGTTTTACGATACCAATTATCCGTGAGCTGCTGTACTTACGAGCAGCCAGGGTATATATTGGACCTTGAGGCCACCGAGACTTTGCTGTATCAATTTATTCTCAACTCTTTCCTCTTTTTATTTCTCCTGTACTCCTTCGTCTTCTACTTCTTGTTCTTGTTCTTCTACTTCTTCTTCATCTCCTTGATTCCGTCTTTTATTTGACTTTATTTTATCTCTCACTTTAAAACGCAATTCCGTTATATGCAGTAGCAATTTTCCAATTTAACATCTGCACCAGCATCGATATCATTGAGAATTCAAACAAATCGAGGCGACGTTTATGTCATTCTAATTTATCGACCCGATTATCCAGAAAATTATTTATAAACTTTGAGAATAAGAAAAAAAAAAGTTGATAATTAATTTTGACTAATTCTCTGCGGAATTATGAATAAATTGATTCAAATTTGTATTTAGTTGATAGCGAAATTCGCGGTACAGTGGTAAAGGTAGAAAAAAATGATTAGTCAGTGTGAGACTAAACAGTAATTATTATTAATAATACAACGTGAATATACCGAGTACATCTATAAAAAAAACTATTATGATTAATATTTTATGTGAATTTAATGTAATTTAATTTCACGTCAACTCTGATTTATTTTGAGTAATTAATAACCAATAACATCTTACATACAAAAGAAATGTATTATTGGTATCCCGTGGTGCAAAATTCACTCGTTGGCAATTTCGAAAGAGAGGCGCGCCGGATTCAAGAGTAGTCTTGCTCTCGTGTTGCCCGATCGTTGTGATCGTTTCGAAATATCGAGATCGCGGGTCATAACCCTACTCTCCTGCAATCTACACCGGCAAGCAACCCAACCAAACAGTTAACCAACCTATCAACCGGCAAGTCAAGCTGCCCATAGCAATTTCTCTCGATTCGGCTCTTTCAGAATCCATCAAACATATATATACATATACTTATATATATCCGTACCAGTTAAATTATTTTTCCCATAATACATTTTTAACTTATTCCCAGATCTCGTTGCACGTTGCCTTTACCTACCGGCTGCAGTTATTTTTTTATTTCACCATCATCATCATCATCATCATCATCATCATCATCATCATCATTACCATCATCGCAATTATCATTATCATCATCGATTTTCAAATACCATTTCTATAAATACCTTTTCATATTGCCTTTAATTCAGCTGAATGGTTGTTGGATTTTTCGTAAGCAATTATACAAGGCATTGAAGCATCACACACAGGATGTGGATCCTCACAAAGTATACCGCGCATTAACAATCAGAGGGTTCGCTTGACCCACGTAGTTAGAAAGAAAAAGTGAGAAAGATTAACGAAGAAAGATAGAAGAATCCATACACACACACACACACAATCGTGTATAAATCTTTATATATATCTGGTGCGTTGATTCGACTTAAGAAAACCGGTATTTTTGTGCAACATTGGCCACAGCAGAGGCCCCAATAATTAAGCACGATTGGACTCGTAAAAGTTTTTCGTTGAATCGAAAGCGTGCGAGCGAGTGAGTATCCGAGTATTAGTCGAGATAATGGTAGTATTGGTGAGTATAAAAGTATAATAGTAGTTTAGCAAAGACTAAATGTGATCCCCAAAAGTTTCTTCTTAATATATATCTTCCCTTTGCTGAGAGCAGCGGAGACCTACTGTAAGAAATAAGAAATTGGCAAACTAAAAGACGTTCCTCAGCAACATTGAGCCACGCCTTGACTACCGACTTCGATAAACGCAATTAATTATAAAGCCCCTTTTACTACCTCTTCACAAAACTGATTCTCATTCTCCTTAAAGCTTAACTACCAACCCTTAACCCCCTTTGGAAACCAAAGCTAACTCCACTCACTCGGCTTCCTTGTCTCGTTTGAATGCGATTTATCGGCTGTCTCGGTTTCGGTTGCGGGCAACAGTCACCAAAACACCATCACCTTCTCATTCACACACTCCATATATTTATACTTATACACAGACCAACACCAATACTCATACAATCATTATACCAAGACTAAGTCTCTGTCTGAGAGTCAGAATCCCCGAGATCTCCATCTCCATCTCACTTGGCTTCATTCTCCAAGAAACCCATCTCACAAGTAGAAAGATCTGGACCCAAAAGACCCAAACGAAAACTCACTCGTTTGCGAATTCCACGGATCCTTCGGTTCCAATCTGATCTTTGTTTAACGATCGGACTTTATGCTCCTTTTCTTGGTCGTTGTCATCATGCTCGTATTACCACCACATAGACAAAGCTTAAACACTGAGAAAAGAACGACTACCAAAGAGAAATTTAGAGGATCATGTCGAGAGATCCTTTGAATTCCATTCGACTAACAAATTCCATTCGCTTTCCGAATCCAAATCTATTTTTATACGTAAAGACCCTGCCTGATATTCCACCATCATTATCATTATTATTATCATTATTTTTATTTTTATTATTATTATTATTATTAAGACTATAATCAAATAGATATGTTGAATTAATAAACGGAGGTTAATTGAAAAGACATTTATCAGCGGTATTGAGTTTTTCATTAACCCAGAGACTGAATAACTGAATAAATGTACTCATCATGATCATATTTATTATAATTATTATTATTATTAATATGATAATGATAATGATAATCCATGACCTGATGATTAATCGAGTAATTATGAATTAACCTGACAAGTGAAACGACTTGATATTGAGCTATTGTGTGTAGATATGATGATCATTGTACAACGATCAAGAACAACTCTCAACTCTCCGACGACTATATACTAATTCTTCCACACCAGACTCTTTATTTAATCGTTCTCTTTAGCTTATTCGCGCCTATGCTATATATTCTACAATAATATATATACATCAGAGACTGCTAACACTCTTATATATATATTTTTACAGGCACACTCGCCACTCGGAACGCCTTTCATCCTCGCGAATAAGCCTTAAGACTAATAATCCCCATGAGAATTAATGATCTGTCTCATTCGAAATGAATTTATTAATAATCATGACTTCCGTTCATGTACTACAATGGGTACATTATTACTCGATCATGTAACAATTAAAACTCTAATAAATTACATATCTATCGTCTATAATGTACAATATAATATGCTTTATAACCTATTTCTCTTCGATATATGTGTATGCTGTTACTATCTTCTTTATTAATAGACAGAAACCACCAGAAACAGGTTTTGGATATAGTAACCATAACCAAATTCAGTATTCTGTTGAACGACAAGTTCTCTGTTACGATGATCCGGAGACCCAAAGAATCTCGAGCGTTTTGTTTTAATCTGATTTCCGTTTAACGATCGCTGCATGGTGCCAAACCGGTGCCTCACTTCTCACCCCTTAAAAATTTCTACGTCTTTCTTGGTCTTGAGAGATCACCCTTGTCGAAAAAGTTGCTAGTTTGTCTCTATAACCAGTCACTTGGAATATATTAAAACCAACAAAAAGGATTTTATCTAGCTGAATCTAAGCATCGAGATCAATATATACACAAATAAATCCATATATTATCCATATAAACCAAGAAAGATACAGCCGTCTGCAGAATTCGAATACGCTTCTGACAATCAATCAATTCTATAATATAATATGTTTATCGATAACCCCATTCGCAGTTCCATTATTCTTCCTCAGTACCATTATTCTGCAGCTAAGCCGGTAATTCTGTCAATCGGCTGGATATTTTTCGCATCAACAATACCTCCACACTCCACATGTATATCTATATAACATATATATGTTGTTGTTGTTGCTGTATGTTATAAAATAGCTGGAGAAAATATATATGTTGAGACACGTGATTTTCTTAAAGTATACGTGACTTTGTTTAGTATCTTCGTAGGCTTCTTCCGTGTCACGCGAATTCTTCAGAGTCGTTGTGTTGCATTGATCGTACGGTTTTATCGATAACCCAGATAAACATTTTGCTGGCGCTGTATGTACCTACTAGTGAGTTCTTTATTGTTGAAGCTTTGTAAAAAATAATGGGAAAGTAAAAAATCTCGAATTGAAAGGCACAAAATGATTATTCGAAAAAGGTTTGTTTGGATTAAAATTATTAAGAAAAGAATAAGATGGAGAAGAAGAAGCGTATTCTTACGAAAGCGTTTCAGCCACAACAGGTGAATAGCCATAACTGTTTGGAGACTTATTCGTTTATCATAATCTTTCTCATTCTCGAACTGTAGGTGAGCGGTTATACTCTTTAGGTCCTTCATCCATTTGGTTCTTTGTCGTCTTGGTCTTAGCGCGAGTCGTCTTGGTCGTCAAGAATCACCGGGGTTCAATGTACCCGTATAATGACCACAAACAAACGTAAAACCAAGTAGCATCTTTTCAATTGCTTAGAACCTAGAACTATCTATCTACTCATGCCTTCTGCTTCTACCTTTTGCCTTTTGCTTAGTGCTTTCTGCCTATTGCTGATGGTACTTACATCCTACCAACCTATAACTACCGTGAAAGAGTTGGTTAATGCAAGAAACTCAAACATACGGTCACGTAGAGGGCGCCAGAAAGGGTGGGAACTCGATCGCCTACAAGAACTAATGCCCAACAACAACCGACAAAATAAAAAAACTCCTTCAGAAGAGCGCTCTGGGCTGGCGATCGATCGGCAAGCTGTATAATAACAACAACCAAGTGCTGCCCACCAGATAATACTGCTGATGAGAGTTCATTATTCTCTTTTGTACGTGGTTAATACCAAATCGATTGAAACTAATTGCTAGATACTGCGTGAAACTCGCCTCAACAGCTCGTGCCATCCGTAACAATTTTTTCCACCATCATCACCATCACAATTTCTCATCCTAGTTTTTTATTTTTATACCCTGATTTCTCACTATTCATCTAGCATTTACGACTGACTGTGAGATCCTGCCTCAGTGAATCATCACAGCTTGAACTCTTTGTTTTCTCATACATTTGTTGACGCTTCGGGACCTATAAACTGAAATATAGGGTTTTAAAAAAAAGGCTCAACTCATACATAGAGGATAAACTAACGACTAACGCACCGAGACACAGACAGACAGCACACAACGGTGGCAGTTGATTAATTTTATAAAATAGGTATGGATATGAGGTAGACTTTGTGTTACATTCTCGAGATGACGATTCTCCGGGAGATCTCAGCTCGAAAATATAAATATATTAGCTGAGAGCAAGCCAGAACTTTCATGTTTTCAAATCCAGGGCCGCCTTGGCTATACTGCTCTAACAGAGATCGTCCTTCAACGTGTAGTATCTCAGTGTTGCTGGTCGGCACGAGGTGTGTGCTTCTATAAAACTAGTATGTATTATATTATATTATTATTCGTATACTTCTATACATATAACAACACTGAGAGACAAGACAAGACCGATAGTAAACTGCCGCTTGGACTCGGTTAGACTTTAGTTAACCCTACACTGTCGGCATTATCTCGGCATGCTAGAACCAGAACCAGATGAACAAGAAAAAGCTGGATGGCTAGCTGATAGTTTGTATATATGCTGTAAAAAAGAGAAATGAGAGTGTGAATACGCATCAGGCATTCTAGGATGATTCATAAGAGAATATTTATCCACATGGTATTTCTATCCACACTTTTAGCTCTTATACTCTCTAGGTTTAGTTCCCTTTCCATTAGTTATGTTCGGTGTTCGGCTTGAGAACTTTGAATTAAAATAAAAATCTAAAATGCTTGAGATACTGTTGGATTTATTATTTTTTTTTATTCTTTTCTTTTTTTTTCCTTTCAACAAAAACCTCAATCGATTCGACGGTTTCTGGTAGCCGGCGATCTGATAGACCGGGCCCCGTTGATGATTCGCCGGGTCTAAACTTAATCATTGAGAATATTTGTATATAATATAAATAAATATTTATAAAAAGGCGTGATTCTGATTATTATATTATTATATTTGAATTTTGCGATAAATTTATTTAATTTAACGTCTTTATCCAGGATTAGAGTTAGAGGTGTATCTTCATTTAAACATCAGCCGAATATTCATAGATTCAAAATATACCTATGCATGGTGATTTATAAGTTTATAGCCGGATTGAATTATTGCCCGGTGAGCAAGTATGTGAAGCGAATGTAAATCTAAACCGTAATGTATATAATACTGGGTAGTAAGTCGGTCGAGGATAACGCTGCGGGACAATTGTCAGTTGATTTCTCGCTTAGCTTCAGGAGTTCACTCGGGGAATAAAAGTGTAGGTTGGCTAAAGACCTGGACTATAATTATTGTTATTATGATTATCATTATGATTATGATGATGATGATGATGATGACGAGACTCGTGACCACGCGGGAAAATCTTGATAAAAGCCGGCTGTCTATCTACGTAATCAAGTAAATATAATCCTGAGTCTATCATTAATCATCGTCAACTTCTTTATTTTATTTATCGTCTTATTTTAAAAGTCAATCTCTTTCTTTCAGTATCCTGAGTTGAGCTCGTTTGATCAATTTATCCCTTCGAACTTTGTCTACCGCAGTCGAGTGTCCTTCACATTAACCCATCAAGTGTGCAAACATTTTTCACAGTCATTAATTCTTAATACCTTTTTTGTTATTGCTGATGTTGTTATTATTTATTATAAATTAAAGTTTAACTATTCATCAATTTTAACGCGCATTATATGAATAAGTCATTTGGTAACGGACATTTTGAATTAACGGATTGTCAATTATTCATTTTTAAATGGACATCGGTAATGAGAATTTTATAGGCGGTGGTAAGATCAACAGTTAACAGTTTAAATAAATTTTTAATTGATGCTTTAGTGTCACTAACCTTTTAGTCGCCTCTGCTCCTCCGTTTTTGCTCATTATTTCGATCTTAGATGGTCATTAATGCCTGAAACATTCCAAAATAAAATCATTTAAACTTTAAATTTTTTCATTCTTTAAAAGTAAAACCATTTATTTTATAGATATTTTAATTAATTGCTTTTTTTTTCTTTTTTCACAGTTACATCTTATATTATTATCCTCAGAATAATTGGTTCATGAGGTAGTGATGATCAAATCCAGAAGTGTCATTTTTCATTCAACGACCGAGATTTTATCAATAAATTGTCACACAGAAACCGTTAAGAAATCAAGTTCCAGCTGAATTAACTAGCTCACTGACCTTTGCATTAATTTTGTGTTAAAAAAATTTTATCGAGATCAAAGACACACATAAAAGATAAAATATCTATTGTAAATAAAAAATAAAAAAATTTTAAATGTAAATTCTATTATTTCATTGCAAATGATTCACACAATCTCAAACAATAAAATAAGCTCAACAAAAGATACCCGGTGGTTTATTCTCACTAAGATGCTTCTGAGATTGAATCGAGCGCTGTTGTTGGTGGAGTGTTGCCGTTGTTGTTGTTGTTGTTGTTGTTGTTGTTGGTTCTGCTCCTGCTGTAGCAGAATCAAACTCATCGGGAACACACGGAACTGTCAGGATGCACGGGCTAGAGTGTAAGTCTATAGAATAAGAATGAAAAGAGGGACCATGTAGCCAAGCAACAAGAATAGGACAACGACGTCGACGACAACGACCAAGGGCTCTGACTCCTGGCAAAGATAACCGGTAAAGAGTAAAGATGCTCAACTTTTATTTCTCTCTCACTCCCGATATCAGAGTGCGAGTCAACTGGCAGCACAAGAGTCCGACGGACCACCTACCGTCCCTTGATCAAATCTCGGTAACGCTGACGCTCGTTCCTGCGTTTAGTTCGTCCTCTCACTCTCGATATCTTCTCGGATCCGCCAACTACACTGTCAAACTGAACCCCCGCTCAATCTATTTCCATAATTGTCAATTGTCAATTATAAATTTAAATATATTAAATCACTTACGTAATTTTAATTAATCAAATAATTTAGATCTGTATCTTAAACGAGATGAAAAAAGCCCGAGGTTACTAAAAAATTCTCCGTTTGATCTTTTTTACATCTTAAATATCTAAAATATATAGACGAGCTAAAATTTGAACAATTTTAATATTTTATATATCAATCGGCAGTGACACTGACAGTCCTGATTTGATTGCTGTATATCAACTCGGGTGATCACTGTGGGCGATTTCTCTAGCCGGAAGTACCAGTTTCATAATAATAATAATAATAATAATAATAATAACAAATATATATTCAAATACATACATTATTAAATATTTAATTTATGAGTTTAAGTTTTTTTTTCTATCGAATTTTTATAACAAGGTCCCACGCATTTTTCGACAATACGCGATCATCAATTTAATATTTGAATTCGAAAATAAATTTTCATTATACATATACCTATTATTATTATCATTATTTTTATACCTTTGATTCAATATTTTGACTTCTATTATTATGATTATTATTATTATAAATATCAATATAAGATTCTCGTTTTTATAATATTATTTTTTGTGTTATTTTTACTGGGATGCCGATCTAATCAATTTAATTATATATTTCATCAGTAACTGGGCTTGCCTCATTTAAATTAAGCCATCGAAAAAATTTTAACATTTTCAAGGAATAATAATAATGATAAAAATAGCGTCTTTTAGCTCTTAATTATTACTCAGAAGCATAAATATTATTTTAGCAGGCGTTTATCTGCAAATGAAGTTGTCGGTGAGAATTCGGTGAATATTTTTTCGATAATTATGGATTACCGATTTAACCGTAGAGACTAGAACCGATACGAGATTAAATCCATATAGATATATAAATAAAGATGTATATAAGTATATATTTATTTATGTATTTAAATGATAAAAGATTGACGCGTTAGTATCTGTTGAGTATAATTTGTAACTATTTAATGAGAAGTCAATTCGCTGATGGATAAAGATGAAAATAAAAATAAATATTATATATATATGTATGTATATTAAAAAAAAATAATAATCATAAAAGAGACATCGTAATCTATCCGATTACCTGCTGCGTGAGTTGTACAGGTTTTTATCCTCAATGATAAACAAACGCCGAAAACGTAGGATTTACATCTGTATATAAATGTCTTATGTCGATTGGGTCATTTATAAAAGAGGAAGAAAGTGTCGCGTGAACAGGTATTTTCGGGCTGTCATTTAATTAATCGCTTCAACGGTTCTTTTATTTATATCTTTTATTACGCTTTTTATTGTTAATAATTTATATCATTTTTACAAATATTTTTCAGATATTATCGTAACACCGACAGGAAGGATGAGCTTGCCATCTATTTGGTAGCATAGATACAAACTTTTTATCAATGAGGAAACTATTTAGCACTATCACTATCATTCTCTAGTTTTATTTTTTAAAATTCAGTTATTAATTCTTTCTCAAAAAATCATTTGAGTTCACCATTGACATTTCCTTTTCCGTTATTTATAATAAATTACAACAACAAATAATAATTAATTATATTATTTGTCCGTTAATTTTCCTTTCATGTATACAATATATAATACTGCGTATGGTATTTTATTGATCATGCACACAGTACAGCCAGACATTATTAACGAATAATATTCCGAAAGTTGAAGATAGACTGACAAAGACGTCAAGGATTAATCTTTCTACCCGCGTCAAACCCAACTTGTTTTATTTCCAATCAGCGCCTATATATATTTTATTTTGTCTCCACTCACCTCACTCCTTACCTCTTACTCTTTTATTATTATATATTGGACTCGAGACTCTCTTGAGAGTTTACTAAGGACGGGTTGAGTAATCTTAAGGTTCCAAGCAAAAGACTCGACAACAAGATCAACACCAATAAAAACTACAAGAAAAAGCTCAAGGGGGATAAGAAAAAGTTTTATTGTCCAGTGGCTTTTCATCTTCCGCAATTTATTCCGGGCACAGCCAACAGACGACGAATGACCTCCTTTTTCATCCTCATCTTTATTTTCATCGTCTCGATATTTTTTCGTTATTCAGTTTTATATCATCTTCATCGCGCTCTAACGCGAGCTAACAACCTTCAGTTTGTCTCTTTCATTATTTTATTTTATTGTACATTTATTACATACATATGTATATTCTTCATTGGGTAATATATGAAGTGGAAAAAAAAAAATCGCCAACGACAGCAAGATGCCGAGCATTAGTTTTATCCGCTTTAAAATACGCGCATACACAAATACAAATGCATATGCTTACGATAATACTTTGGAGCAGCAAAAAAATAGCCGGGACAATAAATCAAAGGGCTCTTGTGCGGTTATATGCTTACATTATGCCGCGTCATAACGATATTGCTTTATCAACATCGCGAAACATTTGAATCTTTTACAATTCTCGAGCCAAGATTTTCTCAATGGCAGTTTTACTGGGGTCTTTGCGAGCTTTTTGTATACGCAGAAGCCTTAATTAATCCTTACCATCTAATTATCGATAAATCACGTTGACAATGCTAAATTTATTCCAATAAATATAACCAAGGAATTTTATTTTTAAAAATGTCACTATTCAAAAATTATTTATGGAAAATTTTTTTTTGCACCGTGGACAAGAATCATTTTTTATCTATAATAAGAAGCTCTGTGCACTGATAAAGAAATTAAATTGATTAAAAAGGAAAACCCTTAAATCAAGAAAATGATTTTAAAGAGTTTGATTATTAAAATTAAACAGAAAAATTCTTCAAAATAATATTCTTGATTTAAGAATTTTTTTTTTCAACAAACTTAATTTTTTTATTAGTCCAGATAGGATAGTAATTAAAAATTTAATGATAACGTTTTTTGATAGGTTATTTTCAAACTTTTTTCAAATTTTAAGACTTTCACCGTATGTGTTAACAGTTAGCCTTCAGTTAACTAACGACGTAGTACCTGATGAATACCTTAAATCGTTGGATTTCTTTTTCCTAAAAAATGTGTAAAGCCGAAGGTTTAATTGATCGAAAAATACAAATAGACAAACACTGTCGACAATGAGAGATATAAAGAGAGAGAAAAGGAAGAAAAGATAAATTCGTGACGACAATAGCAAGGTCCGGGAGTCCAATTAAATCTGTTGTACGCGTCTCGAGGTAGGTATGTGACCTTTTTATTTTTCGCGACTCTGGGACTCTTTTATTTTATATTTTATTCGCCTTTATCTCTCTCAGTCGTTTTATCTCACGTGTTTTCGTGGTGGGCGGGCTTATTGTTCTACATCACCCGTGAATAAGAGACTCGAAACACTTCTTTAAGATAGACACCGATCTCTTCTTCTTCTTCTTCTTCTTCTTCTTTTCCTTAGTTTTATTTTTTATCTTTTAACTTATCCGCAATAATGTTTTTTATTTTGTTTTTTTCAATTTGTTATTAATAAACTCGGGTGATCTACTTGTATACAAACCCAGCTAAATATATAAAAAAGGTTTTGCTGAAAAAACCTTTGCTGTTAATCGAACAAATGACACGCTCATGGTGGGTATCTAACAGCGAACAGTTAAGGTCCCGCCGTGACTAATTTTCGGAACTAAGAAGTTCACTCAGTAATTGACGGGTTCTTTCTTGCTGTTATTCGCCAGCAAAAAAATAATACCATCATAATAAATATAATTAATAAAAAAATTAAAAATAAAAAACACAACAACAACCCATTGCTTTTATTATATTTTCACCTCTACACGTCAATAACCAATAACAATTCGTTAATTCGTTTTTTTTCACTCCCGGCCATCAGAATCGGGTGAGCAAAACTGCCAATTTTCGCATACGCCAAGCCGCTAATTCTTTTTCACACTTGGTCTTATTAAAAAATAATAAACCAAAATGAATTACTAAAAGCCGAGTACTTTTTTTGGGCATCAAGGCTTATTGATTAATGTCTCGTGTATCCTCGAGCCAAGGCACCGCTGATTCTATTGAACGTCAGATCGATGAGGCCTCAAGACATGAGAACAAAACCCGTGACTCGTCATCAAAAGACTCAACAATTTAAAATAAAAACCCCGTATACTAAAAGTTAATATCCAATTTAACGCCGTGAATCTGCCGCTAATTCTGATGATGATCCCACGTAACAGTGATAGAAGAATTTAATTAATAAGATTTTTAAATATTTTACAAACCCTTCTATCAGCAAAGTATGATCGGCGCCATTCAATGGCCTCATCCAAATTATATAAAATAAATTCAAATTAATTTTTATAGCATTAATCAAATCGCTAATTCTAATTAAATACCCAAAGTTTCAATAATTCAATCTAATCTCAAGAATCTTGAATTTGTGTATTCAGGATAAAATTAAGTTAAACATCGATGATCTCTGGAGGGTATCGAAGCCCGAATATCTCTCTAATCATTTCGGGCGATCGTAAAGTTAAAGTTAAAAAACAAGAAAATATGTGATCCATTCACAAAGTCTGGTGTATTCTTCGGTTATTCGACACAGAATTGTTGTGTATAAGATTACTATCGATGATGAACTGCATCCTTAACCATGGAATCGAGTGGTTGTCTTGGAAACAGCCGGAAACATGGCCGGAAATTTCTCGTCGGTGGTCACAGTTCACCATACATAAGGTTATGGTGTATCGTGTACATACATTGTTTGGATCAATCTGTAGGTATAAATACCTATACTATATGTGTGTATAAAATGTTAAGGTAAAGGTAAATCTGTGTTGGTAAAATGGTAGTTGGGTTTTATACCAAGCTAACCGACTCAAGATGTAAGATCAGCTTGTATATACTAGCGTAATGACGGTTCTGCCCGACGGGATGCGGCGCGTACTGAGCATGTTGGACATGCGGTGAACCACAGAGAGCAGTACGCGCCCCCAGCAAAACCCTACTGTAGACGTGCAGTCCCCAAGGACGTGAATCACCGAGGATATCATGATGTATTATAATAAAACCCTACGGAGCCTGCTCAATGAAGATTTATTGTCATTTTTTAGCTCGCCAGTTTGTAATCAATATAGAGATTACTTTGTAATTATTTTCCTCATTAATTTAAATAGTCCCGAGCTGACGTTCATTGCACATTACTCATGCTGTGATAAAATCTTTCAATAAAAGTTTATTTATTTTTTGTCTCTTGTTTTTTTTTTTACAGCTTATTGAGTTTTCAAACTATTTTTACGTGGAAGACATTTGATGAGATTTTAAGTGCACAAACTCATTAAAAATAAATAAGTACAGATAAAAACAAAAACAAGGTCATGATAAAGTCAGTACCATTGCCAAGTACACTGTTATCCTATAGTAGAGTCCAGCAATAATATTCAATTATTCAAATATTATCTAGCCCCGATAAATCTAAAATTCGCTTGTTAGATGTCAGTACAAATACACCGGCACTAAATCAAGATGGATCGATGATTAAACCCGATAGGAGTGACGTGTATAATTCATGTAAAGTCTGTCCGAGTAGTCTCATCATCAATCTATAAGTATAGAAACCTCTCTATTCCCGTTTGCGTTGTTTAAACTCCCAACATTTGTTCCTACAAGAACTACTCACTCGGAATCTACTACTCCCAGCAACCAGCATCACCATCGGAATTACCGGTATCCTTATACATTCATAGATACATACATATGAACTCACCTCGTGTAGGATATATAATATAATATCCGTCAGGTTACTTACACATACAAGCTACTTATCGTCAGTACTGAGGAGTTCGAACAAAGCGAGCCGCGCTAGCGAACACGAGATAACGATAATTAATAATACTGGCTTTAGTTATCGAAAGCTCCAAGGCTTCTTCAAACTCCCTCTCTCTCTCTTTCTCTCAATAATCCACTGTTTTCTGTGATATAACTAGCGGTATTAGTACTAGTAGTAGTAGTAGTAGTAGTAGTAGTAGTACTCTATCTACAATTTATACACACATAAGTTCTTGTATTATCCTATAGGCCAATGATTATTGACTTCTATTATAGAATTACCGGATCCCGCTCATGTTAGATAATCGATGATATGATGGCGTATGTATGTTTATATACAAGGCCCCCGTGAGAGACTGACCAGCACAGTGGATGTGTTTCAGTTGATGGTCTGCAATGGAACTAAGCACGAGGAATAGAGCATCAGTTAGAGATCAACGAGCAAAAGCTATAGGGGAGCGAAATTATTGGAAGGTAATGTCGGGATCCGGCGCACGGATTATGATGGATTCGGTATTGCCGCTGAGGAAATCACAGGAAATTAATGATCTGAGGATGTATACAGAGTAATAGACGTCAAGGTTGGTCGATGTAAATGTATATACCGCGTGATAATCCAGCGGCATTATATATTATCTATGAACATCTGTATACTTGATTTAAAATGTTTAGTTTTGATTTTTTATAGTTATTCTGTTTAGTTTGTTAGTTGCTCGTTCTCGTTCTTGTTCTTGTTCCTGTTCTTGTTCTCGCGGTACGGGTTACGGGTATTTATATATACCTATGAGTGTAATGGGGAGTAGAAACGAAGAGCGAGAAAACAAATCATCTGAGATGGTGTTCCGTTACGATAGTAGTAGGTACGAATAGTTTTCCGGGTTCACGCGTCGTTACTTCGGCAGGTCGAATTGATGGGCACTATCTCTTTCGTCTTGGCGCTTTGCTCCCTATGGAGTTCTAGTGTAGTAGTGTAGTGTGTGGTGTGCTATTCCGATGTCACGGTCGCTGCCGAGCTGCATTGCGGAAGCGAAAATATATACATTTTTATTTTTTTTCACGGCTCCTCTATCTCACACTCTGGCGGGAGGTCTCAAGCCATGGTCAGCTAAAGTCAGACAATATAATGCAACTACTATGGGAATATCTATTTATGTTTATATTTATTCGCTATAAATTATTTTTGTATTATTACTTTGTGTTTGGTTAAATTGTTTTTCTTTAAGTTTTATTAATTCTATTTATTTACTTTTAGATGGATATATGGGCAAAGACTTTTTAACTATAAATCTGATTCCACGCTTTAGTCGCTTATGGATGCTAAAAATCTTGCGAGAATTGACTTATATAGTCAACGTAATTAATTTTATAAAATTTAAACACTACACTGATAAAAAAATTAACTTTTAATTTTTTTTATTAATAAAAAATATTTTTATAAATAAATATTGAAAATACGTTTTATAGAAAAAATTTAAATCTTATTGTAATAAAGTATGATAATCACTGATCTCATGGAATTCTTCAAACTAACTATATAGTCAGTAAAATATTTTGATAATATAATAGTACAGAATCTAACAAGCGTTAATTATAGACTAGACTAGTTATGCAGTGTGTAATTTCCTGAGCTTTTTATGTTTACAAATAAAATTTATTAACTGAGAAATAAATTTTTAAGCTTTTAAAAATAAAGAACTAGATTTTCTCATACGCATGAATATTATATCAAGAGTATGCGCTCATCCAACCACGAAGTAACACCGGCGCAACAACCGCTACTATCACTTCCTACTTAACAATCCTTTTATTTGTTATTAATCACTTTGAATATTCGACAAGTATATATATCTTAAACTATCAATTACAAGGCATTATAATCACAATTATCAAGCTGCCGATAAAATCACAGTCACAGCTCATTTAATCCAATTACTTATGCTCGGGATTAAAATTCATCTAAATCACGTTACGGGCTTACACCTTCTTCTTCCAATTCTCATTTCCATTTTTAATTAATAATTAATTAATCAACTCAGTCATTTTTTCTCTTACAGAACCTTTTTTCTTCTCATCATCATCATCATCATCATTATCATTATTATCATTACTTCAGAATTTAAAAAAAAGTACTCTTGAGATAAAAGACTCTCATGTCACGACACTTATCCACGCGAGTTTTTGTCCCGTCATACCGAGTAGGCCTCTAATGACATTTCATGCTCATACTCATCGTTACCACCGAGACGCTGAAACGTGAACACGATGACGAGAATCCTACAGCTAAGTACAAAGCAAAAAGACAAAAATTTTAGCTGGCAAAAGCACCACCACTATCCACCAAACTAGACAGGTACAGGACATACAATAAAAAATTGAAAAAAAAAAAAAAACACACCTAGGGTAAATTTCGATCTCAGGTTACATTTTAATTAATTTTTACGGGCAGGATGTACATCTCTAGCACGTGCTACCAGTGATTTCTATGGTTCTCCAACTGGTCCTCAGCCGGTCTGTTAAAATCGACACCTAAAACCAAGTACAAAGCTTGTCGACAAGGATCTGAACCTCTCAACAAGCCTCGGATCTCAACACTATTGTCAAGAGTCCCGATGACAATGACGCCGATTGCGACAGATGCGGTCTTTTAAAACCACTTTGCACCCTCTTTAAATGTTAAGTGTATGCCTTTGGTGAGAATGAGAATGTACCGGTGCAGTGTGGTGTATTCACGCACCTACACATAAGTATTCATGCATGCATATTATACAAACATAAATGTATAGAGTAGCAGTACTAGTAGTATGGCTCTTGCGTGCGTGCAGCCCCTCATCAGCACTTATTCATTCACAAATTCTAAAACCCACGCATCTACTCTCTATCATCTCATTGAAAACGCCGTTGCTGACATAAAAGTGCAAACACTGAAGCTTATCGTGACCCTTCACAGCACTGGTTTTATTATTATTTTTTTTTTTTGCTTTTTGTTAGTTGCTTTTTTTCATCCATCTCGAGTGGGCCGCTGGAGGATCTTTAAAATACATATGGGACGCATATGGAATAAATTTACACAACTACTGGATTTATTTATTATTCTTCGGGATTATAATAATATTTCAAGCTTTCAACTATTGATTAATGGATTAATATATTATACAAATTTCCACACGTGATTTATTAGAGATTTTGTCGGAAAAAAAAAAAAATTTATATTAAAGAGACTTTATCATAACATTTTAGATAATGTAAACATTCGTAGAATTGATTATACCTACTAGTAGTTCACAAGAAAAATTTTGTTTTTTACTTGGGCGGTTTTTTAGTAGAATCCTCAATAGAAATTATGGTAATTTTTTTTTTACAGTCAAAACATCAACTCAACACTCATTTCCCGATGATAAATCTGGGCTTCTATTAATAACCCTCTCTGAATCCGGGCTTACAATTATCGATTATTCAATTGACACTCTCTACTTGGGATTTATTAAACATAGTTACAATGTATGGACCCAGAGATTTAGATGTAGACGTTATATTTGTTAATAAGATTATAAATTTATATGGATGTGTAGAGATATAGATGGATAGATTGATATTAATAAATATATTGAGAACACCCACCAGGGATTTAAAATTGTGGGCTCATTGCAAAGCATGACTAAGAGATTTTTAGTCTACTCTCGAGTTGAGAAGAATGTGTCTTCTTTCAGGGACATTCTACTCGGCTCACGAGATATATCCTCATATATAAATCTAATAATCGTACTCATCGAAAAAATTTCTAGAAACATCAATGACGTGTTGAATGGTCGTTAAAAGATATTGGCCCGTTGTCTAACCACTAAAATTATAAATTTAAAAGATACACTCATCAGTAATTAGGAAAGGGAATGACCAGTTTCTGTTTCTGTTCGGCCCAATACAATAATATTTTATACGACTGGAATTCGTGTATGTCCAGGTTGTTCTCCAGAACAAATACTCAGCTGCTGGCTGTTAAATACGCGGTCTCAACTATCTATTCTAACAAGCCAAAACCAAAAATTTTTACAACAGATATAATATAACCGCACCTTTAACTTTTAAACTTTTACACATCCTTTTTCTATATATTATAATACCAAGAACATAACATATAAAAGATATTTAATATATAAAGTAAGCATCTGCTGTAAATAATTACTACCCGAGTTAATTTTTATCTGGCTGGTTTATTAACACCAACACCACCCGGCACTTTATTATCTTTAATCCGATTAAAAAGGTCAATCTTTATTAACGAACAAGTAACATTTCCGGAAAATTTGATATACAATATATATTAGCGAACCTGTAATAATAATAAAAATAATAACTACAACCCAAATGAATAATTATGTCAAGATAAGAATTAAGTGATCACCATTGAACGTGTAATGAATATAAGGAGAAGAGCATAACTTCTCGATTGGATAAGTAAGAAAAAGACAAAAGAACCCGCAGGCTAACGAGAATATACCCCGGCACCTCCTTATCCTTATCCACTCCGACTTACCGTTATAATTCTTCGAACCGACGTGTAAAGTCGGGGCGTTAATTATCGTACCCCTTTTTTGATCTCTTTATTTTTTTTTTATGTTACAATATTACTTCAATATATTTTTGTTTAAACTTTTTTTTATCGATACATGTATACAAGACCGAGTTTATACACAGAAAAAAAAATTTACTTGAATCAAGTAAATAATTTTTAAGAACATTAGCTTCTTGATTTGAGTAGAAAAATTCTTAAACTAAGAAATTTCTATTGGCTCAAGTAAATTTCACTTGGATCAAGAATTTTTTGTCTTGATTCAAGACAATGAATATCTTCAAAATTATTTTCTTGGTTCAAAAATTTTTCTGTTGATTCAAGTTAATTTTTTTTCTGTGAATAAACTGTGAATCTTTTTTAAATTTTTTCTATTAACATGAAAGAATTTTCTGATCAGACAATATACGCCCTGATATGTCTATATGTATGTGATCATATATCATAAATCTCATTTATAATTTTTTGACCATAGTTAGTGTTAAAAAAATCCGACAGTTATTATTTTAATATTTTTTATTTTTCTCAGATTCACCAGCTGGTTCGGCTTAATTCGGTAAATAAAACCCAGATAGAGTCTGACTCTCACGTGTTAATTGTTTCCGATCGCTGGCGAATATAAATTACTCTTTTCATTTCTTGATAACTATACACGTATATATATATATATATATATATATATATATATATATATACGGTGTATATTACGGTGTTGTGTCTGGTTCTTTTGATTCTCGATGGGCATAAAAAAGTATACAAAAATGAAACCGATGGTTAATACACATTAATAATTTTTTGCTGAAGTGAAAAGATTTATTTGGAGTGCGTATTAAATGTAAACTGACCGGAGTTTAATTGAATTAACCTATTTGATGGTTTAACGGAACGAAATTATAAATAAATAATTGTTAATGGGAATGGTAATTGAAGAAGTTAATACGTTTGGTTCCCACGTAGTATGGTTAATTGCGCGCGAGGTAGATGTATGTGGAGTAAAGAATACAAGTTGGTATTTAATCAAGAGCGGAGACAAGATGATGTCTATTGCGTACATCTCCTATATATAATACCAGCGAGTTGAGCTTCCGGTTAAGATGGGTAACGTAATGCTATTGAGCATTGGATCGTTAATCAGAATAACTTAATTAATGCACGAGATGTGATGGAAAAGAGGCGGAGGGCAGCCCAAGGGAAATGAAGATAATTGGGTGGGCCCGCAGTCCGACATATTATGTATACGTTTGTGATTAATTCGAGTCTCATTAAGACACATTAGATACCGTGTAAGTAGTCATTATTTTTTATCTATTAACCGTTTTTTTATCCCGTGTGTAAATGAGTTGTTGTAATTTAGTGCATCCACTAAAATAAATCCCTTTTTTAATTTCGAGATTAAGTTATACTCAGAGGCTGTTTTGCTCTCGAGATTGTATTTTATTTAATTGGATTTAGTTTGACGTTAATAGGCCGATGGGCTCGTAAATTTGTTTTAGTTGATTGTAAATAAAAATCTCTAAAGGAGTTGCTTTATCGGAGAAAATTTTTTTTATTTCGGAGAAATTTAAGTTAAAAGACACTAAACACCGGGACTTTAATGTAAACTGATTAGAGGAAATAGATAGAAGAAATATTTGGTACAACTAAAATTAATTTTTTTTTTTTTTGGTCTGAAGTTATTCAATGAATATTTATAAAAATAATTATAATTATCAGTTCGTTGACGCATAAATTTATTGAGAAATAATTCATCGAAAAAATGACCAAAAATAGAATCGAATGTGACGATTTAAAAAAAATTTATTTCTATGACACTATAGTTAAATAAAAAGTAAATGAGAAATGTCAAGAAAACAAACATATTCATTTGTAATCCTCAACACCTCGAGTTATTGAATATCCGTCGTTAAAAAAAGTATCAAGTTTAACCGATAAGTATACACACGATAAAAAAATCTTTACACAAAATAAAAATCAAATTTTAATACTCGGTTTTAACAAAAAAATCATTACCATATAATAAAAATTTTGTCTCGATTTCAAAACTGAATCGATTATCGCGGTGTTTACATAAATCCGTGCTCTCTATATAAAACTCACGAAATAAAACAAGGAAGTTTTATTTAAAAATAAAACCGTGTAGGCCCAACATATACATAAAATATATATGATACAATACAAGTAAAGCTGAAATCATCGATTGCCACAGATTGGTTGGTACCGAGAGCACAGTGCTTACTCCTTTGGTTTCTCATGTTACGTCATATCGGGCTCGCGTTTCAAGTCTCGATATTGTACCAACGCGAATAACGGAAGATATTTTGCACGCCACCGAGAACAACTCGGGCCGCCTCACCTTTGCAAGCCCCCTACTCGGAAATCTCAATAAAATATCTGGTTTATTAGCTGGGAAATTATTTCTGCATTCATTTCATTTTATCATTATTATTATCATTATTTTCTTATTACCAACCATCCAATATATACAGCGGAGTTTTTTTAATTACAATTTTTATTCAACTACTAAATATTAACCCACCGTCGAACAACAAATTGCCTCCTAAATATATTTTTATAATTAATAAATAAACAGATATGGATACAGATATATTAATAAATAATTGTTTAATTTAAATAGTCAGCATGTAACGAGTGTATAACCGTTACAATATTTAATATCACACGAAACCAATCGCGAAAATGCATGTTCAAACGTGTCGACAAGAGGAAGTGGATGAAGTTAAACAGCTAAAGCTAGTTCATAAGTGAATAAAACTCTAAACTAACTACATTTCTCGACGTCTGCGTATATACTTGTAAATATATAAATATATAATACATACATACCTACTGCACGTCCTACAGAGTAAAGAGTGGAGTAGAGGATCATTGCACATTACAAGAAGTCAATATAAGCAAAATACGTTCATTTAGAGATCTCATTCGCTACTTACATTACAACTATTCATGCTCGTATACAATATATATGTATACATGCAAATAAACAAACATTAAAAAGTATGAGGTAGGAGGTTGGAGGTAGGAAAAAAGCCATTACGAAATAACGCACGCATTTATGCTTATTACCCGACTATTATTACTCCTGAGTATTCACTCTTGGTCCCCCAACTCTTTGCTCGGTATCAAGTTAAGGCTCAACTCTATATACTATGCATATACACATTTATAATTCACCTTGCGTTCGATTATCGTACAGATGCTAATTTATATATGAGAATTTCTCTTCGGAGAAAAACGGCTAAAGGCTGCTTTGCCCGTTCTTTAATATAAAATATAATTTGATATGAGCGAGGATATATTACGCCAAAATGGCTTGCAGACCACGAGCAATTGCTACCGCGTGTCACTGATACGCAAGAGAGTTTAAATACTTAGTTGTTGGTATTTTTTCTATTTTATAATTTTCTTTTTTTTAGATTTGTAGAAAGAGAGAATTTTACTGTTTTGCATAGGCCCGTTCAACTGAACCGCGAACCGTACCGTCATCCTTTAATAATTGTTATTCCGGCGACTTTCTCAAGGAGTACCTACTTTTATATTATCAATTTTATAGATGTGTATATAGGAATGAATATGAATAATTGGTGTATTGATTATTTCCCCGTTATTTTTAAATCGGTCGCATTCACCGTAAAATTATTATTCCAATTAATTCACGCTAATTCATTATAAAGTTATCCATGGATAAGCACCGATAATTCGTCAAAAGTGTATATTATTTTTTTATTTTTTTTTTTTTGTTAACATATGTGTATTATTATTGTACGTTATATGTGATGTATTAATACATATACTGGGTATGAAATTTAGTCACGGTTGTAATTCGTTTCTATTGTCAGATCGCACACGTCGCGGGTTAAAAAGACGGAGTATATGAACGATCGTGTCCCAATATATATTCAAGTGAAGAAATGAAGCAAGGGAAGAATCTGGAATGCGTGGATTTGTGTGAGATATATATAGATGTATCTGTATGTATAAATATACATGAATGTGAGTAGCAAAGTTGTCGGTAGGAGAAAGAGAAAAAGCCCGATACGATACGAGCGCCAACCTGTCCGGCGTGTGCAGATACCACCGAACCGGAGGAACGATGGACGGACGGACGATACGATGAACGAATAAGCGAGTTAAGGATGAGAAAAAGCAAGAGAGGGATGGAATAAACGAATAGATGAGTGAAAAAAGAGGAGGACGAGGCACTGGCAAGTGAAAAAAGGAAGAAAGCGAGACAACGATGCTCGAAGAAAAGACCAAGGATCAGGAGAGGGAAATCGTTCATTCGTACCTACAGAGGTCAAGGTATAATGTTACCCAGGGCTACGACCTCTATACAATCTTACTCCTCCTGTATTTGCGGGACTCTATTTTTTAGAGTTTTCAGTTTTGTAAACTTCCTAGTTTGGGATCTTTGGAAAATCCGACCTGAAGCTTCGGAAATTATTTTTCCTTTTGATGTTCTTTTACGAGACGATTGGAGATCAGATATTTTATAAAATATTTCAAAGCCAGATCTCGAGTCGGAAATACTAAATTTACCGAATAAAAATATTTTAATTAAATTCCTTCCTGAGAGGCTGCCTCTTCAATCATAAAAAAGCGGAACAGAAAAATTTTTTTTAAAAATAAAATTTAACGATTTTTTTTATTGTATTGAGGTGACACGTTAATGATTCATTAGGGAGGGATTATTATTGTCATTTATTGTAAAGAAATGGGTATAATGATAGGTTTTATTGGTATTATTAGACGCCGAAAAGGCTGGTGAGTCAAAATTTAGGCTTGGCATTTTATTTTACAACTTCTCAAGTTTTAAATGAATAAAAAAATAAATAAAACCGATTATTAGTCTCTAAGAATTAGACTCTAAGAGTCTATAAGAGTCTAAGAGTCTACTTGTGTGTAAGCGGTACACATAACATTTGCTGGATGCTTTTTCACTATACAATATACAATATACAATATAGAATACTATACCCGGGGTGTTTATTACTATCGGTATTAGTGTTTGTAGCGAGAGCCGTAGTTAACGCCGCTGGAGGTACAGTAACACCGATATAATAATACCAGCAACAGCTCCTCGGTTATTAATAAAAAGCAATATAATATAATACGTAGAGCTATAGGTAGAGCGTAAAAACGCAAAAATACATTAATATCCACATATGTGTGGCTAAAAACACGTACAGCGAGTGTGTGACTGACAGAGAATTCTTAAATGGAACTAATGTAAAGCTATGGAGGTAATTCAACGCCGGAAGAAATTTTTATGGCACTCCATCGTCGTCACCGTTTATTCTTACATATATATACCCACATTTATCCTTTTTCATCATCACCTTCACTTTACCATCATCTAATACTATATAAAATTAAATATAATAGCAGTGTATAGGTAGAGAAGTATATAACAAGAAGTTTGCCGCGGCTTGCCGGACTCTGAGGAATTTTTAGTGCGTCGTCAACCCTGAGGACCTTTTGCGTGGTCCGCAATTAAAAATCTCAGACGACAGATCGTCTAGGTATTTCCGCTGCTAGATTTGTCTTATCTACAATCTGTGAATTTCGTATCGTATAATTTTTTATTTTATTATATTATACTGTATTATTTGTTTTTTTTTTTTTCCCTCCTTTTTTATTTCATTCATTTAGGTATTTTATTTTCAAGCATATCTTTCATTATATTATACATTTAAATATAAATTTCTTTTAACACAGCTCAACCGAGGAGTTTCGCAAAAAATTCTCCGCTATCTAATTAAGAATTATCTTGAAAGAAAATCTATTGGGTTTAATTTAAAGCCCGGGGACATTTTATTTTGAGAAAACTCTTTTATTTATCTCAACTTGGTTAATTTTAATTATACTTTATTGTTATTGTTATTGTTGTCGTTTGTTTTATTAGACTTTTTTTTTCGGCGGTTTAATCGTTAAGGGAATAGTAGTGCGACAAGAAATCCGGGATTGTACGTACGCGAAATCGAAATAAAGAAAGAAAGGGAGAAAGAAAGTAAGCAAAAAAGGTTAAAATGAAGGTAAAAGAGGAGCCAAGAGGCAGGTTGAAAAGACGGAGGGCGAGGGGCAGGAAAGCATCAGCGAAAAAGTGAGAAAGAATCGAAGAAGGATGGACTACCGAAGCGTCTCGAAGGATGAAACTATATGGAAGCAAAAACAGAAACCAGTCTCACTGGCTCAAGGCTGCCGAGCTCTCAGAGTTCTGGTGTAGTTCCATGAGAGTACCTGCTTCTTTACCCGATCCTCTTCATCCTTCTCGTCCACACAGTCACCATCAGCACTAACTCTTCCTCAACTTCTTCAACTTCTTATTCTTATTTTTATTCTTACTGTTGCGATCCTCTTATCCAATCCTCGATTCACTGCAGAGCTATAATACCACACGCTACCACCTTCCCAGTGTCCTAAGAACTTCTGCCAGATCCCAGATCTCCCAACGAGTTTCACGCAAATTCAAATCCTCAATTCGTTAGCCATTAAAACCGTGACAAGTCGTCATCGTCATTGTCATCTGCTCCAATCATCTCAACTCATCGCTTTTGATCTTTAAACTCAACAGCTCGGAAGCCTGGTTAATTACCTACCGCGGCTCCAACCCCTTTTTTTCACTTGCCAATTTTTTTATTTTTCCTATGTCCAAAGATTGTAATTATAATTATCAAAACTATTTAAACAGTCTGAAAAATTGAGGTATAAGAATTAATTAATTTCACTGTTTCAATTTTACTTCAACTTTTTCAAGTATTTACGAGACAATACTTTCAATTAATTACATGTGTTATAAAGAATTTATAGTATAGGTAATTACATAAGTTTTATACTACACTTTACATATAATACCTTAAAAATTAAACCTATTGTTATATTTTAACCTTGTTGCTAACATTTATGATTAGTGATTTAATTATAAATTTATGAAAGTATTATCTTTACAAATTAGAGTGAGTTTTAAAATTACTAAAAACATCATGTCGAAAAAAAATAATGAAGTTTTTTCAAGATAGTAAAATAGTATTATAATAATAAAAATTGCCATATGAATTTCTTATCATAGATTGAAATTTCAACGAAAACGGATTAACTTCAATGTCGAATTTAGTTCCATCTCATCCCGGGTGCTTTTTAAAATCGCGACGTGTAAAAAACTGATGATGCGATAAAGAACATGTGAATAAAAACTCGGTCAATATGCTAGTATATATATGTAGATACAGATATATATTATACGGAATAAAAAAGAGGAGCTCTGAGCGTGGGAGATTACACCGCTAAAAATCCTCCAGTTAAATAGAGAAAGGACTATATATTTGTATCTATATCTATATCTATACACGTCTTATATAAATGTATCCACATATAAATACCTATATAAGTGAGATAGAAGGAGAAAACAGCCGGGATGTTAATAAGATTCGCGAGCGAACTTATTGCAAATGACACGATAGTATGGCGCAATAATAAACCGTGGCCAGGTCACCTGTGACAAACAACCGGACAAAAGGTAATAATAAATTAATTCGCAAAAAAATACCTGTTCACACGCAATTAAATTGACCTACACAAATCCCAGGATTTGATAAAAATAATAATGACAAAGGACAAAAAAGACCAGCGAATAAATGCAAAAAGTCTGATTAAAAAAAATCATTGCATAAATTAATGACTTATAAATTCTTTATCAAAACAAATAAAAAAGGTCTTGCAATGGAATGACTTGTTATTCAAATGCAGTCTCTTTATTTGCGAGCGCCTCGAGCAAGTAACATAAATACATCGCGAACTGCATTTGTAAGCCGACATAGGCAGCACATATCCACGTCTTATGTTCACACATGAGTAAGAATCCTCTCATGTGTGTAAATAGGTGAGCACAAACACTCGGAGCCATCGAGCAGGTAACTAGAGTACTAGATTTTCTCTATTGAATATCCTAGATCCTACATAACATCGTATCGACTACAAACTAGTATAAAACATCACATATATAACATATAAGATGGAGTACTATACTGGTTGAGCCGGCGACCTCGTTCTAGACGTGTGAGTAAGGCCCCGAGGGCTCAGTAGTTAAGGCCCTCAGCTTATATTACTTAACCCTCTCTTCTCCTCTTTATTTCCCCTTGGATAGCTACTACACTTACACAGTTGGTACAGCCACGAAAAAATACTCCAACTCAGTGCTATACGCATCTCTTTTTGCTCAATATATGTACAAGTTGATGGCTGATGCTTGATGTCTACCTCAAATACACCAGCAAACTCCTACTTATATTGCTGTACTTATATTCGTCCACTCTGGACGGTAGCTACTGTACCTGTAGCAAATCCAGTGGGTAGTTGTATGTGCGATCTCATCTTTTATACTCTTACGCTTTTTGTTCGACATGACCAAGACTAAGACCAAGTTTTGCGCTGACAGTCATCAGTCCAGGGCTTCACTCACTCGTTACTACACAGTAAAAGTATAAGTATAAGTAGTCTTAGATTGTTGTACGTGTGGAGCTACACAATGATAGTCGTCCTGCTGACATGAGCACATACAGGTATTATAGAAGCAGGTATAGTTATAACTAAAGGTGAGCAGGCGTTCTTCGCCAGATCACTCTTCTTCGGGTCTATTGCGAGAGACGCGGGTGGACAAGTGCCCAAGGCGACAGGTTGTTCTCCTCCATGACTTCCGGAGTAAACTCACAACCAAGACCCAAGACCAAGAACGACTTTGTTACGTTGCTTTTGCTTTATTATCATTGTTATTGTTATTGTTATTATTCGAGGGAAAAAAATTTATGAATAAAAGGAGCTAGAGAAATAAAAGACGATTGAACGCCGGCAAAAGTTCTCTCATCTGATCTAAGGCTCCGGTAATAACTTTGCTCGCTGGTGAAAACGCCTACGAGAAATAAATATAACACACGTGCGTATTTTATTAAATACATAGCTACACCTATACCCAACTATAAAGCTTCTATAGACGTGAGATATTACTAATACAACAGACAAATGTCTACGGTAGACTTTAAAAGCGGTAAAAATATTTTTCTTAATGTCTAAGAAAGAATGTCCCGCAATCAAGAGTGATTAAGTTTCTAATGAATCTATTTGTACGAGTGGATGCGACTTTAATCATTGATTAACTAGTTTTCCGACATGATACGCGTTTATAATCCAATCTTGCACTCATTTCACACACACATACTGCTCTAGATAGACTCCAGCTTGGCTTAGATTTATTCATATCTCAGGCTTTACTACTGTTGCTATTATTATTATACTCAAAATGACAGTGTAGAGGCGTAGGTATCTCACAGATACCCAGTAAATTGCTGCTTATAAACGAATTAAAAAAATTTAAAAACTAGCTTGTTAAAAATCGCTTTGATATCTGCGGCACTTTGTCATCGGCTTATGAGTCTGAATTTATGGATGAGATTGTTACTATATAATTATTGAGATACAGATATATTATATAGAGATATACTTTATATATAAATTAATAAATTGTCACTAGATAATTATCATTATTATTATTATTATTATTATTATTATTATTATTATTATTAATACAAAATGCTACTACTTAGAGAGCGAGAAAACTATACTTAGCGATTAATAACAGTTATTTATACATCGGTTTAGCTTAATAATTTAATAACAATATTTAAAGATCGGTAAATTGGTTGATGGGTTTGTTTTCTAGGTTCAGTCACCATGACGAAATATTAATTGAGACAAAAAGTGGTCGTCTTCACTATTAACTACTCCTGCCATTGCCGTTTACTCAATATAATACTACAGACCACGAAGAGTTGTGTGAAACGATCCTTGTACCGTATAGTAGACCGAGTCCAATATAAAATATAAAACTTGCAACTTGAACTATCCAGTCTTGATGGAGTCCCTGGTCTCTTATTACCGACAGCCAACTCAACTGCTCAAGTAAAGAGTAATAAGTTATAATTTATAATATACATAATATAACGCGGGAATTGGTATTGAAACCGCGCCTTCATGACTCTAACTATTACTATTACTATGTTATTAAATAAACAGATATAGAGACTGTCGATTACATCGATATGACGACATTGGTTGGCACGTCTGGTTGTTAGCAATTTATTGATGTCGTTCACACTGGGCTGTTGGTTTATAGATCGATATAATCACTTCATTTCCGAGCTTATTAATTACGTCTGATGTTATGTGATTGCCCGTGAATTCAACATTATTAAGTTAATATGAGTTAGTATGTATGTATGTGAGTATGTATATTATGATTTTATGTGTGGACTATTGCGTTATTTATTGCTCCATTAATGCCAGTGGATAACGAACAATTATCACATTTTAAAATCCGTTAATGTAGACATTGAAAATACCACCCATTTAGAATATAAAATCTAAATTATAAATAGTTTTCTCAGACTTAGCTTAATATTAAGTTCCGTTCTACTCGTAAGTTATTTTAGGAATCATAAATATAAAAATGTGTTTAATGCTGATGTGAGTAAATAAAAGTAAAGGCTCGCCATCGGCAACCGATACGATGTGAATGGAGAGTCACTTGACCAGTGGTAATTCTTTTCTCGGTAGTACTGGCAATATGTGAACGGATTACAACGTTTAATACCGATGAAAAACACTCAATTACTTCCGTTGCAATGCATCCAGTACATGTTTTGTATTAAATATGTTACAAATAAATACACATAGTATAAATGTGTATTTATATTTTATTTATAGATGTATGTTGCATTGAGAAGACTTGTTGGGTAAATACGAGTAATTAGTTGTTGAGAGAAAAATTATAGGGACAAGTGATAATTTTATACGCATCAATGACCAAGGATAAAAGTTTATTAATCAGTAGATAATTAATTATAGATATTATTTTTTTTTAAGAATAATTACAAGTATCAAGAGTTACCGTTTATTTTAATAAAAAATGGATAATTAATTATTCAAAAAAGTCATGATTTATGAGTCTGGATAATTTTGAAATTAAAAATAAATTACGGGCTTAAAAATGGAGTAATTATTAAAAAATATTGCTAAAATTTAATGAAAAAAATGATTCATTTCCTTTTAATTGCTCCGCGTGTTGGTAATTAAAAAAATCGCCTGTTTAAAATGGAGTTAGCGCATTAATAATTATAATGATCAATCATAATCATAGTCGTCATAAAATAAGATTTAAAAAAGATTTTTTTTTTTTTTGGTATAAAAATGAATTTTTTCCGCGCATTCTCATGACATAATCTGGTTTAATATGAAGTGCACGCAAAATTTAACGGAGCGTCTCTTTAGGAGCGAGCGAGAGGCCAAGGGAGTAATGGAACCACTGACGTGACCAGCGTGCAGTAAAGACCCGCCTCGAGCTTGGGAAGATCCGTGCGATACAAACAAAAGGAGGCAATTATCTCTTATAACCGTCGTTATGTAATTATTGATCGATGAATGCTTTTTTACTTTGTTTTTACATGGTTTTTTGTGTTTGATAAGTATCTAAGGAGATCACGTACGACGATATGCAGGACAATGAGCCTGTTCTTTAATTTCGTTCACAGGTGGTGTAAGACGGAGGAAGCTTGCTTGAGATTTGAGTGAAATTAAAGGATAATGAATGAATGTTTTTTTTCTTCCACACAAAGTCTTGTCAAATTTGCAGAAAAAAAGTCAAATTTTATTTAAATATAACTTTTGCATATTCATACCTTTAAATTTGACAAATAATTTGTAAATATAACATAAACTGACCCTGAAATTATTACATAATCATTTCTGTAATTTTCACATGATTTTTTATTGTGTCTGCATTGAAATAAAATTTTGTATTATCCCAAAAAAATATTTCATTAAATAATAAAGCAATAAGTAATCATGATCATAAATAATTATAGCGCGTGGAATTTATTTGATGCGGTAGTAGTGAAAATGAGCGATGTCAGACAACTACCGGAATTTTCGGCTGATATACGAGTGCATTGATTCCCGGCGATGCCAGTCATATTATATCAATCGAGTCACGTTATAAAATTAAGTATAAAGGACCACCGCGTATGTTTGATGTACTTGAAATAAATGCCAAAGAGCAATTATAACCGCGGAATGAATTCCTGGACCGGCGATGAGATTCGACAAGATCAAGAATCAGATCCTCTTGTTCCAAATGCATGTCACGCAACTTCAAATACTTACTCTACACTTTAACGTGACTCTCCTTTTATTTGGCCGCTTCTTCTTTATCTTAAGCCCTCATTTTACGCTCTCCGTCTCAACTCCACTCGCAAACATTTATTTAGTGTGCAGTGTGGGGGCTTTGAATCCTTC
Organism: Cotesia congregata; assembly: GCA_905319865.3. Lineage (NCBI taxonomy): Eukaryota > Metazoa > Arthropoda > Insecta > Hymenoptera > Braconidae > Cotesia > Cotesia congregata. The sequence continues at coordinate 4,747,733 of CAJNRD030001124.1, read as the reverse complement.
AATGGATCACTCGACGTACCACGGTCAGAGACGACGACGACGAAAAATCGACGACGACGAAAAATCGTAAAATCCACAGAACAAGTCGTGTGTCTGTAACATTGTCACATCAATGCTCCGCGATTTCTTTTGTATTCTTTTGTCTGGATGTTTCCTTTTTATTCATCTTACTCTGCGGTCACTCAACGGTACATTTTTAAAACCGAGTTACACCGGACTCTGTATACGTTTATTTATACATATATATATTATGTAGGATAATGTATCTTTAATATTATTATATATGGATTTACTTTTTAAATTTAATTATTTTCATATTATTTTCAGATTAAGGCGACACTTTTTATGCCTGAGAAAGATGTTTCGGTTTTTATTATTTATAAAAATATTCGTGGAATTCATTTTTTGCCTGCATAAAATTATAGTTTGCAGTCGGTATATTATTTTCTTTGTTGATTTTTATAGACTTTTTATTAAAATTTAAGAGTTACATACACATTGAGGAAAATAAAAATAAAAAAAAAATATTATTCATCAACCGTTTTTGTCAGATTGAATTAAATATAACGTTAGTTATAAAATTTTTTATTTAAAATTTAAACTTTTATTTTATTTTCAATAATGTTCCACTGAATACGAGCTTGAGTATCAAAGATCGTTAAAAAAAAATTCAGTATCAGTAAAACATATTAGTCAAGATTAATTGAATTTTAATTTTGTCCAATTAAAATTTTTTAGTGTATTATCGATAATCAATATTCACTTTGAATGCAATACTTGATCAAACATTGGTATTAAAAATATTTAATTAATTTAAAAACCGATAATCATGTATAATAAAGATTATTCACTCAAACATTTTTCCTTGGACAGTAAAATAAAATGTCACGGTATCGAAAAACATTTAAATGAAAATGAGTATTAATGGGTGTTTTATTAACAGATAGTTAAAATAAAGCATAGAACACATTTATATCTATGTATGTATGTATGTATGTATTGTATACGAGTAATCGAGATAAATATTAAGAGAGAGGAAGATAGGGATACAGAGAAAATGAGTGAAAAAGAATGGGATAAAAAATCCGGTTGAGGTTTGCAAGAAATTCCTGCAATTTAATGGAATTCTTTGATTGGTGCCTGATGACAGTGGTCGTTGAGACGCCTTCGATATTCTCCTCACGTACGTACCACTCGAGGTATTTATAAGAATCAAGAATTCTGTTTTCTCGGATATATTAACAGAAGCCTCGATATATCTGTACTTACTAATACCGAAGGCACACACACAATTACCGCTTATTAAATTCACCCTCACCGGAATTAAATTAAAAACCTCGGGAATAAAAAGACCTGGCTTGCAACAAAACAAATCAACCAAAACACAAGTTTAATAAATTTATAATTTTATCCCCAGAGAAAATTCAACAAATAACAATCGACAATAACCCTAAAATAAATTAAACGAACCCATAGAATATCATTTTGGACTTATTCGGTGCATTAATTGACAGTATCGCGATTAGATTAGATAGAAGCGTCTGTGGTGGTGAAGGTGAAGCTCAAGCTGACGATTTCTGGGCATGTGTAAAAGAGAACCCAGTGTTCTGTCGTCCGCTAAACGGATTTTGATAAATCTAGTGTAAGGCGCCGTTGTCTTGTCGCTTGTCCTCTGTTATGTGCACATCTACACACCTGTTGACTTTCGACTGTCGACTGGTACGTGGTACTGCCCAAACCCACCAACACAAATCTCGGTCCAAACCCGAAACCCAAAATGGTTTAGTGTCCTCACCCATGCCGATGATACATCTCCCTCAGCTGTCTCACTCCCACTTGCTTTAATCTTAATCTGTCCGTCGAGTTAAAAAATAATTTTATTCTTCTTCACTCCTGCCTATTTTATTCTACCGCCTTGTCGTTAAAATATAAACCTACTCGTTCTCGATGTTGGTCTCCCTCTCAATCGCTATCTCGCTCTCGCTCTCGCTTTTTAAAGTCACATTCACCTCTACCTTTACTTGTCCGAGCATGTATATATAAATACCGAAAATAAAAGATCGTGGGTCCTACTATACTCTCACTCTCAATATATCATGATGACATTTTTGGTGACATCTTGATGGTCCTACACGTCAGCAAGCATTTTTACTAATGGGACTTTAACTAACGATTTTTAATTTTAAGTTGTACAACTGGTTTTCCCATCAGAAGAAATAAATAAACAAACATGAGAAAAAATTATATAAACTGTTTCTACCAGGTTCATGAAATAACATCATGTACATTTTGTCTGTTAATTATTGCTGAAGTTATCAGTATTTTCGGTGAAATACATACACACAAAAAACAAATTTCTTGCGCCAAGAAAATTTTAAAGAAAACAAATGTTATTTTGGAGCAAGAAGAAATTTTCTTGGTTCAAGAATCTTTAACTTTCTTCAATCTTCCTTAATATTTTCTTGAGCCAAAAAAATTTACACTTCAGTCAAGAATTTTTTTTTTCAGTGTACTATACAGAAGTTCAGACACTCACCGATCGAACTTTTCCAAAAGAATCCTCGACATTTAATCCATCATTTTCAAAATTTTGCAATCACAGCTTTACATGGTTCAAATTTATTAAACTATTGTCGAAATATCTTTAACGAAATAATTAATTTAATTGATTAAAATTTTATCTTAAAATTCTCATAATTATTTTTATATCAACAAAATAGCTCATTATTTTTTTTTAGAAAAAGAATTTAAAAAAAAAAGCAAATTAGATTTTTTTTAATTAATAAAAAAAAGCGCAGGATCAAGTTTAATGGCAGCGAGGATAGGGGCTTTGGTAAAGGGAGAGTGCAAAAAATAAAGAGCAAGGTGTGATATTTGTTATAATGTAGGGACCAATACCCACTCGATTAGATAACAGATGGAGAGCTGACTCGAATTCTTACTCTCTCATATCCGATCGGTGCGAGGATTATTCAGTGTAATTGCAGAGCTCTTTGACTCTGTCTGCATGTCTGGATACACATGGATACATATCGTCTACGGCTGGGTCTGGGGTATGTTGTTTTAGTCCTCGAAGTTGTTGGTTATTCGGTTTAGTTGTATATAGTATACAGTGTGGAGTGTTTCTCTGTACATACATTGGGCCGTATGGTATATGAATACGAGGAAGATCTGCGTGCGATGCTTTCCGAGCTGGCCGGCAGCTCCTATCCACGCACACGCGCACTCGTGACGGCTTATCTTAGCTTTCGCTTTTTTCTCTGACACTAATTAACCTCGTGCTATGAAACTCTTATTTATTTTATTTAAGAGTTTTTAACGAATTAAAAAATACGTTTTTTAATGTCTCGTGTTAAGAGATAACTGTTGATTTTTTATCTTTATATTTTTATTTATTCCACGTTAATTATTACTTTTTATCCTCATTAATAACTATTAGTTATTAAATAATAAATCCCAGCTGTCCTCTTCGTGTTCTATGTTCTATCTTACTGTCAATTTATACTTTTTTTATTTTAATTGCAATCCTTAATTTTTATAAGCCTTACAAAGCAAATTTGTTTCTCTTTATTCCGACGTTTATCTTGCGAGAGAATTAGAAAAGGAAAAGGAAAAGAAGAGAAGGAGTTTGCCGTATACTGTCGAAACCGCGTAATCTTTATCCTACCGCTATACTACTATACGCTACACTGTTATGTAGGTTGTAAGCTCGTCTTTGACCTCTTTCAGCAACTTGACGACCCCGAAACCCGCATAAAACTAAAAAATATTTACCACTAAAAAATAACCATCGACAAACAATCTTAACTTTTTTTTCCATGCACTATACTGATAAAAAAATTAAAAGAAAAAATTTTGATCCAAGAGCATTATTTTGAAAAATTTGGTCGTCTTAACTCAAGTAGGAAAATTCTCGGAAAATAAAATTTAATTAAACAGGGAATAATTTCTTGGTTTAATAAAAATTTTATAGAAAGTAAAACTTCTCTCCTTATTTTGTTCCAATTGAAAAATTTTTTTCTTTCTGATATAATCATTTTAAAAAAATGTATTTTCGAGTGAAACAATCAACCAATGAAATAAAAGCAAAAAGACTATAAATAATATTCTTAACAAAATACTAGCTATTTTTCACATGCACGAGCCATCAGCTAAGTAGTTGAACATTAATCTCTCCGGCATTCTTGGTCGCGATAATGTATCAGAGATCGCGGATTTCCTAATCGCCTCACCTCTGCTTAGTCTTAACAAAAGCTGATCGGAGTAAAGTGGCAGATTAGTCGTACTATGACCAACAATAACGCCAGATAAGATTCTATGTTTTTACAAAACTAAACCAGGATAAATTACAAGTTACAAGTTACGAGGCAGACAAAAGACAAAAGTGAGGTGTAAAGTGTGAAGAGGTAAGAATAATAAAGGAATAGCAGAGTAAAAGTAAAGTATAAAAATACGAGATCGGTACTTTATATTAGCTATATGTATAGCACCGTGCAGTGTGCTGTATGTATACGCACTCACTACATAACACACAGTACACGGTACGACGGGCCAACCAACGAACGCTTGGTGTGATCCTTCGTCCGATGTTGCCAACTCTTAGACTTGAGGGACGACCGCGTGTGTTATTGGTACCGCGGTAGTGTGGTGCATGCCCGCGAGTAATAAGAGAAAATAAGTTGAGCCCCGAGGTATATAATATGTACAAATATATATACAGTATATACAGTATACAGTACACAAGTACAGTAGAAATGGCTGGAGGGGCCTCAGAGGCCCAAGGGGAGCAGCCGTAGGGCGGCAGCTAAAGAAACATATATATGTATATATATATATACGGTTCGGGAAAAGAGAAGACGGTGAACCTGTTCCCGAGGGAGTTCCTTGACCCTCGAGGCCTCTCTCTGACTCTCTTAGCTGCTGGTGGTGGTGCTGGACTGCTGCTGGGACCGAGTCGAGTCGAGTAGCCACCATGATGCCCGGCGGGCCCTGAGTAGCCGGACCCTGAGGCCCAGACGAAGACAGACGCTGAGCACCACTAGTGTTTGGTGTTGCCAATCTTATTATCTGTGTGCTGGTGTGTTTGTACTGGGACTGGGAGTGGGAGTGGGAGTGAGTTTCCAGCTCAAGAGTCTGGATAACCAGAGAGAAAGAAAGATTAAATTTTGTTTTGCGAGGAGAATAAAAAGGAGGCCCCCAGCATCCCACTACTGTGGGACTGGGGCTGTCCGTCAGAGAGTAGGTATTCTTGTATAGCTGAGAGCATAACAGCCACCACCTATGCGATAGATATGCCGAGGGGTACATGCTTAGCTCTTACTCTTACTCTGTACGTACTGCTCGTATAGTACCTGTACTTAAACTCTACTCGTGAAATGGAGTAGATTGCGGTGGGCAATTTGCGCGTCAGAGTAAACCCGTCCGGCAATTGCTTTGTTCTATTCAATTCTTTATTAATACGTTAATTCAGGTCACTGTAATTGCTTTTGCTGTGTTTTGTAATTATTTTATTTTACTTCGCATTTCGCATCGATATACTATATCGCTGCTATTCTTTCAATCGTTACTGCATCCCCCATTATCAATGATAGTATTTTATTCGGCCTTCAATAAATAAAGTTGCTATTGAGAAGGTTCATGATTTTATAAGTTTTAATATAAATTATCAGGAATTTTAATTATATTGTTCTTGGTATTATATAAAAATTTCTAGTGATCAAAAAATTTTATAAGTCAAAGTAAAATTAATTATTTGGTTTATTACTAGTTTATTTAAAAAAAAAAAAATATTTTGTGACAAAAGAAAAGATAAAATGTTTTTTTTTTTGTTTTGTTTCATTTGAATTAAAATAACGGATAAGATTGAATGATTTTGTCGATGAAAGATTTTAGCAATGGGTTTTGATAATTGCGAAAGACACGCGACAGAACCAGCATCCATTATTCATAGCCCGAGAGACAAACTCCCTCATCTTATTTCTCTGGGGCCTTTATATTCATGTCCTACCAAATTGTTCCTCGCCTTTGAATTCACATATTTATTCTGAGCGGCGAACAGAGACCAGAGACCAGAGCGGAAGAGCTTCGAAAAAAGTATAATAAAATGATAATAATAATAATAAATATATAAATGTATAATAATAATAATAACAAAGTCGAGGGGGAAGATAGTAGAGGGTACGCAACAAGACATATTGATGAATTTTATCGTTAAGATTGTACTCAAACACATTTTTCTTCATCAAGATCCTTTATCCGACGAATGAGACCGGGAGTTCATTATCAACCACCGATTCAATAACCATTACGCTCGACGCATGACGTTGACAGCCATGAAAATACCCGCAGACAGATATTATATTCTACGCTTGTACATTTATTTGTCGCGAGGATCTTTTAGTGAAGCCTCAGATACTCATCGCCCGTTTGTTGTCAATGAGCCCCCGTCATATCATCATGCTGATACAATTAAATAACCGATTACTTTAATTATGTCAGATTATCGGACATAAATTTATCAATTATCTTTCATTGTAATTTAATGATTACTCATGAGTCATAAGTAATTAATCTTGATAAACAAAAAACAGACATACACTGTCAAAAATTTATTGGATACAGTGTGGTGTAAATTCAAATTCTTACACCATTAAACGCGAGAATATATTGGTGCTAATAATTTTGTATTGATTAAGAAAGTTTCATTACTTGAAAATCTTGCTATTAGATAATTTTTACTTAAATATTTAAATAAATTGTATTACAAATGCCATAAAGACATAACAGATAATTTTTTTTGTCAGTTTTACTTTTCTGGATTATCATTTCATTAATTTGTGGAGAAAAAATTTCCTGACTTGTTGATAACACAGTTTAAAAAGTATATAGAAAGAATTTCCACATTTTTACACTGAAATTTTTTTACAATGCATATAATTACACAACCAACTATAAAAAACTCTTCGAATTTAAAATAAGCCTTGAATTTAAAAATTCATCTCCAATTTTCCAATTGATTAATCATAATTGAGTAATAACTTTTTAAGCTGAATTACATCCTCAGTTTCCCTTGGATAAATTTAAATTGACTTGTTACATTAGATGGTTTCGTGGTTAAATCTAATAACGCGTGTGTATACACATAATACTAAACAAAGAAAATTTTCTCAGCAAGTAAATCCTCAGCGGAGCTGAAGATAAAGCTCTCTACTCGTCTCTCGGCTGTTTGAATTATAAAATCCTCTGTAATATAAGTAAAAAGCGGCTAAAATTATATTTAAACAGCAATGCGGAATATTTACACGGTCAATAAAAAATAAAATTCACCGCGCTAAATCTTTGGTGAGATACCATAACCAGCCAGCATCCAGGCTGGTGCAAGTGTACAAACACTGTACTGTATTATATATCATACACTATATACTATATATACTACATACTTTATAGTGTTAGAGTGTATAGAAAGGCGTAGGATAGTGTCCATAGGTGTAACGAGAGGGGCCTCTAGAGGTGGACTCTGGATCCGAAGATCGCTAACATAACTTGAGTAAAGTCTCTAAGAGAATCTCCTCACATTTAAACTCGACGATCTATTCATACAGAACAGGTACAAATACAGCATCACAATCAATACACACAGGTATAAGTAAAGCATGTGTGTAGAGGTAGAATGAATACAGACTCTAAAATCCAGAAACACATAACATAACACAGGTAAAACCTTACCGAACCAGCACGGGTGTACGAGGATCAAGCTGATGGTGGTTGCTACCTATGTGTATAAGTAACATAAGCAAGAGGATAGGGCATCACTTGATCCCCCGGAGGTAGGCGGGAAGAGCGAAGGGGATCTAGAGGGTAGCCCGAGGGCCACGGGGTCTACTCTCAGTTCTTTCTCTTTCTTCATCTTGTTCTTCTGTTCCTTCTGTTGCTCTCGTTCGTTTTCTCTCTTTCAAGCCCTCGAAAATCACTAGAACGCGGTCTCTCTCTCGGCAACATTATCCACAATAAATAGTCGCGGTGTTGCTCTTTCCCTTGCTCATACTCTTTCACCGGCTACCTGTCTCTCTTTCTCAGGCTCTTTCTCTTTATCTTTTTCTCGTCGTCCACATAACGTGAAGAGGACGAGGGCACCAGAGTAGGGGCCACGAGAATAGGGGGGGAGGCCTGGAGGCCGGCCCGCGGCTCTGGCTCAGTATCCCCGAAGCAACCGACTCACGTGTACTCAAAGCAAGTGCCCGAGCTTTTACAAACTTAAAAAGTTTATTCGCGCGCGTATACACTTTTCAAATAAATATCAAGTGGGATACCTCCGTGCATTAACTTGCCATCGCGGAAATAATTTATTGTGCCGATAAAATAATAAATAAAACTGTTTTTTATATTTATTTTTTCATAAATAATTTATTGACAAGCTGACTCTATTGTTGGTTTGTTTTGGTTTATCAGTTTTGGTGAGTTTTTTTATTTGGAGTGATTTTTGATTCAGAAAAATGTGTGTAACGCCAGATGAGACGAGATGAGGTGAATAAATAGATTTATGAGTGAAAAAGGAGTTTAAAATCATAAGTCGATTATTTGCCACAGTCCCCGCGGCAAGGACGCCGTGGATGGGTGGAAAGAGTAGAAGGAATAACAAGAAGAGGAACAAGAGGAAGATCCAGGTGTGTGCTACGCAAGAGATCTTCAATAAACGGTCGACAACCTCTGTTATCTATTTTTTCTGACTTCAGGGGTGTCTATTTTTTGAAAGCTCCGATATTATTTTGCTTTCAATTTAAAAAACTTTGATTTTTATTGAAAAATACTGTGAGCTTTTATCGATTTTTGGTGTTAATGTTTTATCAGAGAGCGACAATTGCGGAAAGGACTATTTGTAGGTTAATCCGAATCACTCTCTCTTGAGTGGAGCCTGGAGGCTGTGCCGCTGTTTAACCGGCAATGCGCGACGACACGAGAGAAAAAGTGTAAGCGAAGCAAGTGATAAAGCCAGCAGGTCGTGGGAGAGAATTGGCGACGAGATTTTCCATGCACATGCTCACGTCGCGTCGGATGCATCGTCTTACAACCGGCAACTTGGCCGCACCTCGTGATTACATCAGTCAGTTCTGGGAATAATAAACTATTTATTGTTATTTTAATTGTAATTGTAATAACAAATCTATTTAAATTATTTATCGATCAATTGGAGTCAAATAAAAGAAGAAAAGCACGTGGTGATCGCACGTGTTTTTTGGAGCTAAAAAAGTAACTTGTGCATAAAAGAGCATAGTCCTTAAATGTCCATCAATTACAGGGCTTACTTGGCCTTTTTTACCGACCTGAGCTTAGTGTGCTGTATCTGTGAGCCACCAGTTTATTGCAAATTGTAAAAAAAAACCCTAAGTAAAGTAACACTTGGACTACTCGGGCTTGAGCTTGGGAGATAATTAAACGCGTTCCATCCCAAGAAAGACGCAAAATTGTCGGCGAGGATACAAAACAGTCATCTTGGCTGTACTGTTGACGTGCGAAAATAAGAAACGACATTTTATTCCAATTATACGATTAAAAGTGCTCGTCTTTTTGTTTTATCGTTCATTGTGTGTGTGTTTATCTCTTTGTGTGCTGGATAAATTGTTAAATAATTGTTGTGGATAAAAGTAAATAAAAGTTTTTTATTTTTTAGTTCGAGTACGTATTATTATAACGGACATACATTACCTATACATTTTATTGTATATGTATTGTAACAAAAGTTTGTGTGGTAATTCACCTGTCGAGCCAACGTGACACCCTTTTGTTTTTAAAATATTTGGCAATTATTAATCTTAATTGTACGAAAGTCACGATAAAGACCAAGTACTGTCTTTATTTATTATTATTTTTTATTTATTTGGTTGTGTTATTGTTTTATCATGTGAGAACTAGTGATTTGTAATCGAGTGTATTTAAATGATTATTTAAAAATAAATTTTATAAAAATAATAATTATTATTATTATTATCTTAATTATTGTGATAAAGTGAGTGGTTAATCAGGATCCATATAATATAATATATAATAGTGGATTTAAACGCATTGTGTATGACGAGGATACATATTTAGATGATATAAAATTATACTGTGGATTTTAAAATAAGGAGTGAGAATATAATATTATACATCGAGTTTTGATTGTTGGAATAGCCGTTGTTGCACTTTGTGTGTGACAAAGTGGCTGAATAAAACAGAGGTGAGGCAAGTGTGGTGATGCGGTAGTCGCGAGATTCACGAGGGAAGCCATGAGGGCTGCCGCTGCTTACGTCCTGTTTTTTGCCCACCTCATACAGGTATACTTTATACTTAATCTTTTTTACTCTTTATTGTATTTTAGCTTTTATAGAAATTTTTTTATTGTCATTATTATTTTTCATTGTGGGGGACTAGTCTATTCAATTTCATAACCCGTTGGCTCACGAGTTGTACACTCAAGCAATTGTACCTGGATTATGGGTTATAATAAATACGTTTTATGTTTGTATACATACACCGGTATTTTTCTCATCCAACAAATTTTTCAGAGCGTTTGTTTATTTTTCATTTTTAAATGTACAAATCATCAGTGAATTGGAGCAAATTGTGAATTTTTAGTTTTTGCGATCATACACAGAAAAAAAAATTAATTTGATTCAAGAGAAAAATTCTTGAACCAAGAAAATAATTTTGAAGAGTTTCGTTATCTTGAATAAAGATAAAAATTTCTTTAATCAAGTAAAATTTATTTAGACTAAGAAGAATTTCTTAGTTTAAGAATTTTTCTATTCAAGTCAAGAAAAGGAAGTTCTTCAAAATTATTTACTTGATTCAAGTAAATTTTTTTTTCTGTGTAGAAGTCCCCTTTCAACTTGGGTAAAAACATTTCGATCTAACTTTACCAAACTGTAATTCAATTTTTCATAGTTTTTGAATTCTTAATAGTTAGTTTCACTCCCGAGGGATCGAATGAATAGAAAATCATCGACTCTGTAAATTTTTTGCAGTAAGAAAACTTGTTTAAAAGCTGGTTAACTTTAAAAAGTATACAATGGAAAAGTTTATAAATTTCTATGTCTTTATCAGCGAATCATTTGCTATTTTCAAAAGTTTCTTTCAGTAATTTTTTATCAATACCTAACATCCTAATTTATGAGTGAAAAAGTTTTCGGCATTAATTAAAAATATTAAAACTTTTAATTTCATCAATAAAATACTAAACTTTACATAGATATTCCAATTGGCACGGAAAATTTCTATTGAGAAATTTATTAATTACCAATAAATTTACAGATCATGAAAATGAATGTTTGAAACATCAAAGTTTTAAATCGATTCTCAAACAACTAGCCTAAACATTACCCAAAGCCTATTTTTTCCTCAGCCTGAGAAATTCCAGTAAATATCCGCGTTAAAAAATGTTGAAATAGACTGCGCGTAAAAAAAATGGTTAAAAAAGATGAGTAACTTTCTAAGACAGCGATCGGCGATTCGATTGAACGAATATAATCTTCATGCAAGATCAGTAACAAAATCCTTCTCCGTACCAGTAAAGTATCTCTACAAACACGAATACAAATACAAATTCAAATGTAAATAAAGCAACCAGCTCGGCTACTACAACAAGGATCGAATCTTTCCTACGGAGAATCAGTAAGCCTGTAAAAGCAAAAAGCAATAGACGAGTCTTCTTCCTCATTATTATATTCCGGTGGAAACTTTCTCTCACGTGACGGACAGCCACGCGGAATACATCGCTTAAAACCCATAAAATTAACGAGCTGTCGAGCTACATCAGACTCCTCCATACTCTCTGTGTCATGGTGAAAATAACCCACCATTTCATTTTTTTATTATCGTATTAAATATATTTAATACACTACAATAAATAAGCGGGACTACACATAATACAGCTTAACACTAGAACCAGAAATCTACTAGACTTTAGACTTTAAACTTTTAAATGTATTATATTTTAATTATAATCATAAAATGGACTACACTGTTGAACATAATTATTAAAACTTCAACTTAAGTGATGAATAAAAATAACTCACTCTTCTTCTATTCATATTCTAATATATATAAATGTTGAGAGTTGAAATTTTTATAGCAAAGTAAACGCACGTTCGTGTAGTATCTGTTGATGCAGAAATATAAAATAGTTTTTAGTTGCGAGCGAGTTATGATCGGCGTTTAAGCGACTAGATATTTTCAAATAACAACATAATGTATTCTACATCCTATAGACATTATCCTACAAAAACATTTGCCACTGTTTCTCTCACAAACATTTATTCTAGTGTGTTATTAAACCATTCTGTGAATAACTCCCCAGCTAAACGGTTAGCGTATTGTCAGATGCTTTCAAAGTAGTATACTAATAATATAATAATATATGAAAAGCATTGTTTATGCCACTCTTCACCAAGCTTGAGTAACAAAGAAATAAAATAAAATGATACGATGGAAATACATTAATTTAACCGTCCGTCTTCATTCAGTAATACCTTTATTGCATAACACGCAATCATCGGAGGTAAAAAAGCCAATCAATTAATCAACTCGAGTAAAATAAACCTCCGATGAAAAAAATGAAAGAATAGCAGACTACAAAACAATCGAACAATAATTTCAATATTTTCACCGACAAAACAGCGTTAAGCAGGATGCTAAACCCACAGTGACAGAGTGGTGAGAACAATGGACAAGGATCGAAAGTGACAAAGTGTTGTTAAGATATTTTTGATTTTACAAAACAATAAAAGCCTGTAATTTATCTTGCAATCTGTAATCTGTGATGTAGTATATAGTATACAAAAGTCAGGCTAAAAAGTACCGGGTATATTTATTGGGAATTCACAATAATGTAAAATACAGCTTGAGTAATTTTCATTAGACCGCCTACACATGCAACAGCAAACAACTAAGTAATTCTATAAGTAAACTCTGATGATGTTACCATCTAGCACATAGTACATTTATGTACCGGTCTCACTGGACTTTAATTAAGAGGGATTTAACGGTTGATCGAAGAGCCCGGTGGTCGGTAATTGAATAGAAGTAGTATAGCGTGGGCATCGCGATTTTCCGTCCGCTCTTCTCTTCGTCTTCCCATTCTTGTTTCTCTTTTTGTTGTTGCTGTTGCTGTTGTTGTTGTTCAGTCGTTCAATACCCAAGAGTAACAGTTGCTATTAGTCGCTGCTCTCAAAAGATATGTATACATAAACGGAATTTCTCTAGTTGTTTTAGTAGTACATACGTACAGTTGTTGTTTCAAGAAGCAGATAGCAAGGATTATAAGGATACATGGACTAGAATCACTAGTAAAGTTAACTAAAAGACGTAAGTAAGAAAAGTCATGGCTCATGCCGGTATATAAATATCTATCTCTCCATGCATATATATGTATATATATATATTTAACTTCCGCGGTGGCGGTAGATCGTTGTCCTGTACTCCAGTTGTCGTCCACTTCTCGATACTCTCGACAGAGTAGTCTAAGGATATATACGGAGCCCAGAGAGCCATCAGGTTTAAAACGACGGACGACGATGAACGAGAGCTTTAAGTATTCAACTTTAAATTGCAGGATGCCGGACAATAATTATCGTGAATCCGTTACGACGTGCTCAAGCAATTCAGATCGATCTCCTTGTTTCTCTTGTGCTGGCAATGCTGCATCCCATACCCCGTATCGTTTAAGCCTGGAAACTCTTTATTCAAATGCCCTTGCGCTTCTCATCTTTTTGCATCTTCCACCTTTACTTGGCTCTCGCTCATTCTGATGATCAAGGGCTCTTCTCATCAGCATCCACAGCTCGTATTAACGTACCAACATACATACCTATATGCTATATATAATACCCCCGTAGCTTCTTAAAGCTTTCAATCTTTATCTCTATACGTTATTTCTTCTCTTTTCTTTTTAGCAATTTTATCGGCAGACGAGTAATAATTCATCCTTTACCGTGGCGGCTTAATTACCCGAGGCGGACGTGCCCTCGCGATGAATCGCACCGCATTCTCTCTCTCTCTCTCTCTCTCTCTCTCTCTCTCTCTCTCTTTCTCTCTCCTTCAGTTCATTTTGTTCCCTTTTGCAGAGTAGAGCTCTTTAATTCGGTGATTGGTCACGATAGACGGGGGTTTCTGAGGACGACAGAGAATCAGCGAGTTTGTTTACTGGCAAGAATACAAGAGTGAAGCGAGAGAGACCCCAGTCACGGGAAAAGGAACCATAAAGTTGGATTCCCGCTGACAGGGTGCGAGATCTACCGAATACTTTTATTTAACCGTGTTGCAAAAAACTATCAACGCAATATAAAGCCGTACACGCCTTGGCAAATCTGTTGCAAACTTCTCAGAATCAATCAGATTTTCTTTCTCTTTTAATGACTGTATTTTACTTTTTATTTTCTTTAGCCTTTATACAATAATCGAGTCTACAGAGTTGAAGTTTTGTACGTATATATTTATATTAGTATGAAGCTTGTGAACACACATGAGCAATATCTGTCAATGAGCACCTTCTCCCACGAGAATTACTTCAGCCCTTGTGAGTCACACCTTGGGTACGAGCACGCTCTCTGATTCAATACCACACACATACTCAATCTAACACCAGTCTAGTCTTTATGGTGTGTATGGTGTATACTCCACTCAATACAACCAATATAATAATCCACGCGACGACAACTCTGTCGGACATGTCACACATGTTCGTAATAATAAAGACGATATTTCCCACCGTACACACTTATACTTAATTCTCTTTCACTGTCTAACGAGCATACACGTACACGTATAAATATTACCCTGTGTTATGGTGTGTCGCACCTCGTGTGCTTGAGTGAATACAAAAAAAAAGTTAAATTACAAATATACAAATTGTACATTAGACACTTGAGTTCTTCTTGACAACGCGCATTCGCTTTTTATTTTTCTCCTTTCATCGCTTGTTTATAATTTACATAATAATGCCGATGATTAAGACTTTAACGTGCTTTGGGAATATTTAAATGGAAATTTAAAAAGTTGTTTCTTTATATTTATCTTTTTTTTTTAATTCTTTTTTTCATTTATATATGTATAATATAATATTCCAATCGGGTAAAGAAACTGGGATCATTAAACGGTAAACTTTTGCATATAAATGCTGTCTTTAATTTTCCTTAAGTTGAGGATCAGGTGGAGATTTTAAAAGCTGTTTTGCGGGAATATTAATAATAAAAGAAGAACAAGAACAAAAAAATATCAAAGGAAAGAAAGTTTTAAGACGCTAAATGTTGTTTTCGCAAAGGTTGTGGTCCTGTTGGTGGGTCTAGCGTGCAGCGAATTAGACGAGAATCCTCAGAAATACGGAAGACGGGATATAATGCTGTGGAAGCAGAAGCAGGAGCATCAGCATCAACAGCAGCGCAGTCTTACAGTCTTATGGGCGGGAAGGTACAACGTTTAGACACCGGTCACGCGAACTCACTGTAAAAATTACTGAGCCCTTCTTCTCGTTGCTCACGACTTAACTTTGGCTTTGTTATTTAGCTTCACTGGTGTGCTTAAATCTTTAAACTCTTGATTCCTTTTTTTGCTCTTAATATATGTACTTATATGCCAGACTTTGACTTTTTCAGACTGGACTTAACTTGAGTCTAGTTTTTTCTAGGATAATATGATTCCTCGGAGAATGGTCAATTGTCATATATATTTATCTGAGAAAATAAACAGGTGCGACCTCCTAAAAACTAGACAGGATTTTTAGCTCCAGATAAAACCAATACAACACAAATAAAATAATAAAAAAAACACTATGCAATACAATAGGCTTTCATTCTTCCTTTCAGTCTTAACTCTCGTCTTCCTACAGTTTACGAGTTCTCAGAATAAATTCTCAAGTTAATAAAGTATTCGATAATTTATTTATCGAGTTGGATAATATATGGCCAGGTATTTTAATTAAAAGCGCAAGGTCTAATTTATGTACCGTTGTAGGCAGGATTGTTCACTATATACCATACTATTTTAAATGTACCGGCAAATTATTATCATATTATATGGACAAGTACTTTAGAGTTGATAGCATAGAATTAATATATTAGTATGATGGATATTAGCGGTTAAGAGGAGTACAAAGCGGTAGTTTAAGTAAAAAGTTTAACGATATAAAAATATGACAAAGATTTTATTGTAACCGCATTTGAAGCAGGTGCAGTGAAACGCGGTCGTGGCTGATTTGCTTGGTATTGCGTTGCATTGTTGAAAATAAGAACCAAAAAAAAATAAGTATGTCAGTGAGTTTTGCCAGGTAACTTTTAACCTTCTGCCGAATACCAAACAAAACATTATTTGATTGAGGACATTAGTCATAATGTTTAACTCTCTAATTTTTTTTTATTTCGCGATCTACTTACGTTCGTAAGGGTTATTTATTACTTGTCATGTCTAATTTACTTGACAATTCAAGTGGATTTACGTCAAACCGTGACCGATTATATATTTTATGACATATTTCAGTTTTTATATATGAGCTTCAAAATTATTCAGAAAAGTCTAGAAAAAGTGAATCGTTAGGAAAATTTATCGTTTTATAATTTCAAATATTAGTCATACATAATCAACAGAAATAATGTTACATTCTTTAGAATAAAAAATAATTTTTTTTAGTCATTTAGTCACATATATTAGAAGCAAACGACTCTCATATAAATAAAATCACTATTATAAAAAAACAAAAATGATTGTTACTGTTGATTTTATAACATACGATTTGCCAAACGATACATATGCACTAAAAGAATTTGCCATGTGGAATATATTTCAAAGTGAAGATGGTTATTGGTATTCATCACACTACACTTTCGGACCACCATATCCATGGAAATTCTTGGACCCCGATTTTCAAGAAACTTATACAGCACAATTTCCCAAGCATGGAATTGCATGGGAGTATGGTGTCGTGGAATTTAATGCTATAATACCCGCAATCATTGACGACTTATTTAAAACTACCGGTATTTATGTGAGTAACCTAAAAGCTAAAGCTATATTGACAGAATTGATCGGTGATCGCCAACCAATAGCTGTATTAGAGAATTTAGGCTGGTCTGATGATAACAAAGTTATATATAACACTTGCAAAGCACATATCATAGGAACTACACAATGTGCTTACGATAGCGCTAGACGTATGGCTAATTGGGTAGCAGTTAACGAATCAATTATTGAAGCTTCTGGTTTTGAAACGACTCCTTATTCTATAATACACCATGCTGACTTGAATGACGTACCAAAACAAGAATGATTGTTCTGATTTAAAACAATCAATTATGAATATAATTTAATTTACTTATAAATTTATCATCTTTCAACTGCTATTCTATGCCGAGCATTGATTTAAATTACATAATTCCAATGACTTATACATAAGTAATTACATAAAAAAAAAAAAAACTTTAATAAATTAGAGATATTAAAAATTTTTGCACGATAAAAATTCAAGTCAAATAATTGAAATTTAATGCTCACAAAAATTTAAGCCTATAAAAATTAAACAAGTAAGTGTTTTCATTCATAAAAGTACCGTAACTTACATAAAAAAGTAACCAGCTCATTTAATGTTTATAATCATACAGTCTTAATTATAAAAAAAAAAAAGTAAATAAACTTCAAGCCTCGTTAATTAATTTTTGGACTCAAAATACTCAAAATGATCCTCGGGGAGATAATTGTAATTATAAAAATTATTACATGGTTACCCACGAGTCAGTTAAGCCGATGCAAAAAAATATGGATAAAGGAGAAGAAGAAAAAAAGCATGTCATCGCTAGGGACTGAGATTGATCTTAATATTTCCCTGTATGCTATATAGGATATACCTAACATCGGCAAGCAGAGAGCGAGCAGTAGCCTGACTCACTCTAACATCGCCCTCGGGTGATGATCGTAAGATATATAGGGGCGTAATGTATACATACACACTTAACTACACAATCGCGATCAAACAAGCGTCTCATTATCCGCGTGCCGAGTGCTCTGTGCTGAGATCCACTCGGTTTATATTATGTGATCGTCCCTACTACTCTACCTCGTTACCCGCCTTTTAATTTATTTATACGACACTTTGCGCCTTGTTATATATATATATATATATATATATATATATATAAATAGAGTGTGCTGCCCATGGGCATAAGCTGAAGAATGGAAGAGTATCGTCATCACCATCAACATCATCACCGTCATCGTCATCTCACCGTCTGTTTACGTGCACCATTTACGCAATAATCTCACACGGGATTCTCGATTTAATCATACACCTTTATTATTTTTATTTTTATTAATATCATTGTTATTATCATTATTATTATTATTATTATTATTATTATTAAATATGCACTCCGATTATTATAACATTATACGCGAATATAAAGCCACAGCATAACTTGTCCATAATGGCCCTGATAACGGCGCCAGAAATGAGTTCATTAAACCGGGTGAAAAAGGGGCAGGCTCATTACCCAGCAAACTCAATTTCCCTCGCAACTCGCAAGTATGTATATTATATTGAAAATTATACACCTTTCTTTTTTGCCACGAGATATCATGAGACAAGAATCGTCTTCTTATATATTTCTTTTTTATTAATTATTTTTATTTTTATTATACACCGCGCGCGTAACTTTGTAATTTAAATTTTGCATATTTTTTTAAAATTAATATAAATTAGGTGTTAATTTAAAGTGAATACGTGATAATTTTAGTAATGAATTTTTTTCTTATCGTATCGTGTATTTAAATTAACAAGTTAATTTTATATTGAGACATTTTTAAATAAAATCTACAAATTTATATTTAAGCATGGGAATTTTGTCTCTAATTAAAAGACAACTTATTATTTTCAATAATATAATAATAATAATAATTTATATATTTTATAATGTAAAGCTACTTTTGGAATTAGTTTTTCACCGTCTACTGAAGAAGATATTAAGATTAATGAACCAGAACAAATTGACCGCAAAAGTGTCATTCGTTGAGCGAAGAAAGTTTTTTATAAACCACAATTACACCCTTCTAAAACACGTAGGCGTACCCAAGAATCGTCTTCATGCAACTATTTCATTAAGCGACTATTTTTTGCTAAAATTGTTTTTTTTTTATTTCTGTTGTTGTTTTCTCGAATATCAAAATAAGAAAAAAATATCACATTAAATCGGCGGTAGTCGTCATTCATGTATGCAAAAATTAATAGCAGTGACGCGTATGTCATTAACATCACGTAACAAATCACACAAGTAAATCTTTATCTCGATTATAACTTCCCACGCATCTCGTTAAGCCGGAATTTTTAATTATTTAAGTAATTTAGCAATGGCTCGAAGCTCGAAGGCGGTGAGTTCACATCGAATCGATGCCCATATAGTAAATATTAAGTATAGGTTTTGCCACCAGTCAAGACAGTATATAACATATAGTATATACAATAAAGAAGCTGGTGTATATATGGAATCGAAAAGATCCACACATATATATTATATATTGTATATTATATATTATATATTTTATATGTGGTTGGAGTAACCCGTTTAAGCGGTTATTGAGTGAAGCAGTCTACACGTGCGACTAGCACAAGCCTAGGATTAGATTATATATTAGTCGCTACACTCACACGTACTCCGACACACAATTTAGAGGAAGAATATATAAACATACACATATACATGTATATGTACCACATGATATAAAATTAAATGGCGTTCGGCAGGTCTATTTCACTCCGGCAGGTAGCGGCCACTGGTAATTACTACCTGCGACGAGTTTGGAGCAGAGAAGATAAAACTTACGTGCGTCGTTTATTTTTTTCTCTCAGCCGTTCATCCCTTTTTTACTTATTTTGTATTTCGGTTTATTTATATATATTTATTATCTTTTTTTTTAAACAACGCAGACTATTTCGCGGGGCTATTTTCGATTTGAACTCACTGCCCGTCTCTAATTTATGATACAATCGGCGAAAAACGATAAACGGAGAAACTAATTAAAACTACAGTAATTATTTTACTTTGTTATTAAATAAAGAATTTTTTTCTTTTGAAAACGATCAATAATTTTGTTTTATAAAAAAAAAAAAACTTTTAATTTCTCACGGCAAATTTAAATAAAATTCGAATAAATATCAAGCGAATCAAGAATATAATTTTTTACATACTATTCCTCGATAAAAAAAATGACATGATTTTATATTCAAAAATTCACGGACGTACCTACCGGAGTCTCTGAACGTATGTGTCAATTTAATTAAATTAAACATTTTACCATTGGACGTATACAAAAAATTAAAGCTTACAACACGGGACTCGCAATAAGACACACTCGATAACCATATATATACTGGATATACCTATATACACATATATTACATACATGACAGTGGTCAGCTCTCGTCAGATTAAGATAATAAGAGCCAGGAGAATTGGAACGACGTTCCGATCTCTTTCGACCTCCAGAGCCCGCCTCGCTCTCCCGAACCCCGTCTCCTTCTTTATATTTATTATCATTATCATTATTATTTTCATTCTTTATTTATTTTTTTTTTCATTTTATCTTTAGTATATTTCGTTCTCTTCCTTTCGCTCTGTCCAGTCGTCTATAACGATTATAATAATTTGATTGAAGTTCTACTCTTGCAGCTGCCTCATTGCTCACGCGAATTTAGCGTGGGTTTCGTGTGAATCGCGTGTAGTTAATACATTATTTAAAAATCTACATAACTCGGTGCATTCATTTCCTTACACACTAATTTTTAATTTTCAATTTTCAATTATCAATTCAAACTTACCTAGCTCCAAACAGCTAATTTTGTCTTCAGATCTCCTGAAACTCATTCTGATGTTTAAGATTGTATTGGTACCATCCAGAAATGCTCGAACAATTACATCTCGTAAATAATTTACCTGAAAGCATTTAAAAAAAAACCATTAACATTTATCATATCATATAATATTATAAATTATATTTATTGCTTTTACACATACGATACAATAAATTTATGTGCATCATAGACACACGTACATTCATTTCTTTTATTGAGTTTTAAATTCCACGAATAAAACTTTCACGCGTTTTAAAATACCTCGTTGTTTAGTTAGAATAAAAGGGAATTGTATAATGTGGAGGGATTAAAAAAATTATTTATGACAGAGATGATACGAGTACAAGTAACAGAAGTGAAATAAAAAATAGAGACAAAAAAGATGCGGGTGAAGGTGGAGGCGGCGAGGGAGTAGAAGTAGATGTAGAAGTAAGATGAGGAGGAGGAGGAGGAGGAGGACACGGTAGACTCGTTCAAGATTATGCTGGACGGGTCTTTTTTGTTCCAACAAATTATTCATATTAACTCCACGGTAACTTCCACGTATATAAGCGAATGAAACTAGCGAGTAGGTATGGCTCGCTGCACCTTGACTATGCGGAAAGGAAAGCCTACTCTTCGCTGGCGACGCTCCTACAACAAACTCCCTTACTTATTCGCGTCTTCTTCTTTTACTTAGCATCCACAGATACCAGATATAAATAATATAAATGTATTTTTATTTTTATTTTTATCGCTACACGCATGTGCTTGTGTTTGTACTTGTTGCTGTTGTTATTAGTGTCTATACGAGTACTTCTAAGTTATGTTCTGTGGGTAGTAAGACGCAGCATATCACACGGTGTGGTATAAACAACAGCGCCCTGGAGTACGTTATTATCATTGTAAGAAATAATGTTAAGGATGTTTATATGCAACCCATGGATAAATCGCGTATATAAACGTCGTTGGTGACTCCAGTCCGGAAATCAATTGACGAACTGCCCGGAACGAATTGCTTATGCATCCTCATCGCGTGAGAAACTCACTCTTCGTAATGATTTATATTCCACGACAGTAGTTTATGGATTTGTCTTCTCTCTACATATATAGATGTGTATTTATCATACATTTAACGAGGCTAATAAATTTGTTATTATTTATTTATTTTTTTTTTTTAAGGCAACTTGTTTCACTTTTTACCGATACTACACGACATGTAAATAACTATATAATTATAAGTACAAGTATAATAATACTTAGGAATTTTTTATCGCTAATACTTTTTATTGGTTCATTAAAAGCGAGTCATGAATTTTTATTACGCTAAAAGAGTAATGATTTGTAAAAAAAAAGTTTTCTAGCACTTGCTAGTTAATTAAAGTTTTTTCATAATTAATTTGTAGTTGATTTCACTTTTAGTATTCCGATAAAATAAATTGTTGTGCGTCTCGATAATTTATTTTGTATACTAAAGCAATAAAAATTCAATGGGCCATTTTCCCTAACCATGTAAATGTATAATATCGTACAATGTACAGACAAAAATACGATAATAATAAATCCAGGATTATATTGCCCAATGTTTCGTTAAAATTTGAAATTTGGTTGTCGTAAAAATTCATCGCGTGTTGTCACCGATTTGAGCTTTACACATTCATGAATTTGGAAGAATAGAATATAATGTTTACGGTATACAAAACAGTTCATGGATCGTTATTCCTCGTCTTTTATTTTATATTACCGTACTGAAAACATAACATCACACAGCGATACTAAGAGTCATTCTTTTCTGTTCTGTGATTCGACTTGAACACGTGAGGAGACTCTGAAAACTTCAAATAGTATTTAGTTATTCCTCCTTTTATTTTACATTATTTTACTTTATTATTTTTTTTTCGTTGATCTTTTGTTATTTGATTAACTATTTTTGTTCAGTTGTTCAAACTTAAGCTCCTCTGTTATGTGTTATTGGTAATTTTTGTCGTGTTGGTCGTGCACGTTCGATTACTCAGCGATTAACATTTTAGTCTTTCTGTTTGCTGAGAGATCTGGGATCTAAATGTGGACATACGCGTTAACTTGAACGAACATTAAGTTGTTGGACTGAGTATGGTATGTTTATGGTTGTATAGAGTTAAAACTCAACTTATTACTTTCCAAAATGAGAAATGAGAGTTAATGGAGATCTCTTAACAGCAACATCACACGTGCCGTCCCAGTCACAATCCCAATAAATTATTTCTTTCGTTTTGTAGGTGTATGTTATTTAATTACTTGCAATAAAGCAATAAAAGTTTTAAAAATATGTGATGTAAAATAAAATTAACAGCTAATAGCTCAGTGTTATGTATAGCAGTATCGGCATAAAATCTCATTATTGCCTCACTATGTACCAGGTATGTACACTGCCGAGAAGAGCCTATGAGAATTAGTAGTTTGTTAAATAAATAAATAAAAAAAAGCTACAAGAAATTTATATCGGACATGGAACCTGCCATGAGATCCGTTAAATTCAATTAGAAGCTTTTCTCTTATCTACATTAGCGCGTACATTTTCTAATTATACGACTTCTCAAAGATAAGACGTTAAAGCGGGATAATTACGACGGAGATATTTTTATTTTTTAACGTTCTTTAAATAAACCACAATCGAACAGTCATCGTTACTTTTATTTAATTAGATGAAAATGTGTTATTAAAGTTAATGATATGAATTTATATAACTTTATAATTATAATTATAATTATAATAAATACAATCACTCCAATAATTATATTTAATGTAAGATACACAAACATTGAATTTATAAAATGTCAATTAACACTTGAGGCTTAAAGTGATAAATTTATCGTCATCAATACAAAAATTGTCGTGACCTTTTAATCTCCCCAGAGCGAATTTTTCATCACCGAAAAAAAACGTCAACATTCATTAAAAAAAATAAAATAAAGAAAAGCAATTACTAAAAATTACACAACTATTAAAATAATTATTTTTAGTAATAAATAATTCATGGAATTCACTTTTATCTAAATAAAATCTTGCATAAAAATAAACTTTTCAAAGTATTATATCACTATTAATAATAATTATTACTATTACTAATTGAAATTATTCATCCATTAGAAAAAATTTCATTAATATTTATATATTCACCTTTAATATTTTTAAAAACATACATACAAACATGATAATTGATTTGTATGTTAATGTAAATAAAAATTACGTGAAAAAGAGCGTGCGATTATATTTATTTTTTTATATAAATGTTTATATATATTTATATATATATATATAGTGATGATAATAAGCGTGGAAACTCTCTAGTACATGATCGATCCTGTCGATATACCCACGGTCGCTTCAATTACTTGAGTATAAGCTCAACTCTCGGCCTCGGGGAAATGTCACTGGTTCGTTAAATGAGGGTATATCACCCATCACCTTATATAACTTATATAGTAAAACCGACTTACAATATATATGTATATAAAATTAAAAGAGAATGAGAATAAGGAGAGGAAGTAAATATATATGCTTCTTTATTTTATTTTATTTATATTATATATGTATATATATTGGCTTTGTGGTGAAAAGCAAAGGCCAGCAGACGATCCTCTAGCTGCGCTTTCTACCTTCGATCTTACACTCTCCTATACGGCAATTATGTAGGCTATGTGAGTTGCTCGTGCATATTATATTATGTGCTCGGTACTCTGCGAGTCCAACTTAACTCTGACTCTATATAAGAGTTTTAAGTACTATCTACATACAGTACTACAGTACTGATGTTTATATATAAAACCGCGACTCAATATACATAGGATGGTGGTATTCCGAAAGAGTTTTATCGTTTTAAAAGTTAGTTGCTGATGCGGGGATACCTCTCTACCTCAGCTCCGTATATCTATTTAGTAGTCTCTGGTCTCCACTCCGTAGTCCTTAGTCTCTAGTCTTTTACTCTGTTCAATGAATACACTTTAAATATATGTTTATTTATATATGTATGTGTGGGTAACCCACATGAACTCGCGTAAACCGAATAACGGGAAACGCAGATACATACATGTATATATATCTACACGTTTAGTCCTAATCGGGACGACTCGAGAATTCACCACTAAAATAAAACAAAATCACGGATTGGATAGGAGTATATTAAGCTATTTCGAAACCGTGCTCGAGTTTGTATTCCCGGCTCGGCTCACAGCATTTTTTCTTAATTAAATGTTAATAAATGCAGCCGAGATTTTAAACTAATCTAAAATTAATCACTTGCAGAAAATAAGAAACGATTTTTATTTAATTATAATAATGATAATAAATTTTAATTGGTTAATCACAAATTAATGATTTTGAATTTTCTATCGTAAGAATTATGAGGAAATATTTTAATTAAAAATTTTGAATTTAATCTTTACTACGACACACTTTTTTTAAATATGTATAATGTATAGAGCATTGACGTTGGTGGTCAATCAGTGGTGACGATAATAATTAAAAAAAAGACCAATAAAAAAATGAATAATAACCCACTCAATATCTTGATAGTATTATTTACTATAATTATTTATTTAATTTAATTTGATCTCTCTTTTAATATAATATGTCACGTGACTCTTTGTCATAGTCATTAGACTTGTATAAACCACAGGCCATTATAAGACTCGCTAATCAAGTGCCTTTTTTTTCTATTCCATAATTGCTTAACCGGTCAAACATCGTTTTGCCTGGCAATTAGAAAACGTGGGATCGTTCTTGCGAGTTTTAAATTAATCTATGGAAGGATAAAAAATATTGAATCACTAAAAAATAAGAATATCATCACGTGCCGGATTTAATGATAATTCGAAAGCTCGCTAGGTTGTTTGGATTTTTTTTTACGTTCCTAATATACAACTACAATTACTGTACTATCTATATCTATATCTGTATCTGTATCTGTATATCTATATATCTAGTTTTTTAGACATAAATAAACATATATTATGCTTCACTCGGTAATTGTATGTTTATGATGGCTGTAGACATAAAGGATATAATTATTGTGTTTAATGTTTGACAGGCGACAACCGGTAGCGGATATTTCGAGGTGCAGATACTGTCGTTAACAAACAACAGGGGCACGCTGGTGGACGGTCGTTGTTGCGGCGGGGGACGTGACTCCGGCGGACGGGGTGGTTTTCCCCCTTGTTCTCAAACTTGCACAACAGCTTTTTGGCTGTGTCTTAAAGAGTATCAGTCAAATGTAACAGCCATCGGCTCATGTAGCTTTGGCAACGTATCTAGTCAGGTGCTTGGACAAAATACATTTACTCTTATTGAACCTGTGACACTTCAACTTCATTTCACATTCAGATGGACGGTAAGTGTCTATTAAAATTATTTATATTAATCATTTATCAAATAAGACACTCAGACTACTCATCAATGTTCTAAGGTTTATTTACATCTTCTCAGACCCTAAGAAATCATAAACAC
The DNA here is from genome assembly GCA_905319865.3 of Cotesia congregata. Lineage (NCBI taxonomy): Eukaryota > Metazoa > Arthropoda > Insecta > Hymenoptera > Braconidae > Cotesia > Cotesia congregata. Next base: position 4,721,410 of record CAJNRD030001124.1, on the reverse strand, counting down.
GTCCAAAGAAAAATTTACTACTATTATTATCATTATGTCTGTCTGTGTTATTTAAATTTAAACCTAAAAAATACCAAAACAATTTATTCCATTTCTATGAATGCTAAAAATATTCCCATAAATCTTTAAAAAAAACTTGTAACACAATAAAAACAAAATAGTTTCCAAACCTAAAACTATTTATAAAAATACCCGAGAATACTAAAAGCCTATAAAAAGCAGAAAAAAAAACTCGGAGTGGTGTAAAATTTTCGGAAATAAAAATCATGTTTTATTCGTATTGAAATGCCATACAGTACTGAAATAGCAGATGATTCTTTGGAGCGCGTAGAATATTCCAGGGTAGTTAAACGTGAAAATGCCGGCTTGTCTGGATCTGAATCGGTAGTATATAAGTTCGACCAAACCAGCACAGCAGCGAACTTTTGAAGCAGAGAAAATAGGACTCATAATTTCCGCTCCGACGATCGTACGCTTGTTAGTCGGATTACGTATTCTTGCTCTTCAGCAATTCAGTCTCGTTCCAAAGACTGAGCATCATTCATTCCAAAATACCTCGGTCAAGATTGTTGTTCCTCCTTGGCCCCCTTCTACCTTGTTCTCGACGAGACACATGTCCTAAACACGCATATCCGACAACACATCCTGTCACCCGTGTTGTATGCATGCTCGTTGTGCAATCGTCTGTTCAGGGATCTCATTTCACCTCCTCTCATATTATCATCCATTCTCTTTTCCTCATTTCTCCTTTCTTGTCTCTTGTCTCTTATATACCATACATAATACATAAACATAATATTATTATATTTTAAGCCAGATAAATACATAAGCCCTAGCGTAAACACATACCCCAAGGGTTTTATATAAACCCGTAACCCGTGGCTACGGCTGTTGCTCGAACAAAGACGCAAGTTAATTGTGCGATATTAAACTCTTAACTCTCTCCAGTACCTGATGTGTACCGTAAGATAAACGAGTACATTAAAACGTTCAAGTACTTATTGAAGATGTTCTCTAGTGGGCTCTCCTACTCCTACTCCTCCTTTTAAATGTTTATATATATAAACACACTCACACATGCTCAGATGAACACCTATAAATATATATATACAAACATATTTCATAACTTTTAAACTCGTTCGTGGACATACAAGAGGTTCCATCCTGCCTCAATCATCTTCATTAACATCAAGTGCCAGCAACCATTAAATTATCTCTTTTTTATTCTCATCCTAATTTTTTTACATCACTCATCTCCTCTGTCCTCTCTTCAAACATTTTTTTAATTCCCTCCTCCCTCTATAAATAACCTCAATCCCCGACTATTTTCCACCAATTAAACTCTTCAACTGAAACATTATTTTTATTCCGTACTAAACCTCGGTTTCCGTTACTATCTCTAATCCTCCATCCGACAAAATCCCAGCGAAATTAAACAAAACACCCGAGCCATAAACCGTAAGCTCGAGCCCTTAAATTGTTTCTTTACTTGCTATTATAATTTATTTTATTATTATATTAATTATATTATGTATCCAGTTGGACGTAGAGTAAGCTGGAGTAGAGCAAAAACTCTCACGATAAAACCTAGGCTTTTTAGAGTTAAAACACCGTCTTGGCCTCGCCTCCGTTTAGCGTTCCTCGAGGCTAATTCAATTATGAATGTCTCAAGCTGTTCATAGTTGTTAAACACCACTAAATTCGAGTATGAAAAGTAAACACACTTTGCTTACTTGTATGTTCCGGTTCTTATTCCTCAAACTCATCTCTTTTCTCTTTTACAATTTTTTTCTTTACACACTTTACTTTACTCCTAACTCTTCTTATACCACGCTCATTCATGTATATCACACAATTATTTAATACATCATAATATATATTCCCTTCTGAGCGTCTCGTGCTCTCATCCGCGGGCTCGTTGTGATACTCTCTGGCTTGATAGTAAACATCCGGAAGTTTAGCTATCTGGTCAAAGCACACAAGAGACACATATTAATACAAACGTACCTTATTCACACATCAATACACTAAATTCACACACGGTTCATTTATATCCTCATCATCATTATTTACTGAATTTCCTTTCGCCACACGCCGGCTTTCCCGGATATAATCAACTTATAATAACTCGTCATTTCTCTCTTTGTGTTTCCTGCATCATAATCATATTCAATTTATTTATTCAATCAACCTAATTTAAAAAAAAAAAAAAAAAAAAAAAAAATCCAACTACTCTCAATCTCTCACGTGCTCATTTTAGCGAAAAAAAAAATGAGATCAATACTTGCGTTATAATTGAAAGAAAAGATTGGATAAACAATTTGAATTGAAAGTGAGTAAGGTCAGTACAACGTTAAGAATGAAAAAAATTAGCCCAAAGGTTTAAACCTGATCCCGCGCCTTCGGCAACTCATTAAACCATCTCAGTGATGTCTTTCATAAACGGTGTTTGGCTCCCACGAGAAAGAGCGCGCGTTAAACGCCAACCAGATGCCAGCAGTCAGAGAGTAGCTAAAAGCATGTAACACCACAGATAAAACGAGTGGAATAAGAGAATAAAAGTGAATATAATATAGAGAAATAGCAACTTAAACATCATCAGTGAAAAAGCGTGCCGAATCACATGGGGAACACGGCGGTTGTATAAACGGTGCCGTTCTCCATTACATCGCGAATATTATCTCTCTATACACATAAAACTACACTATATATATATAAGTACAGTTTAGAGCAAAAGCATCTGTGCTGGTGCTGAGAGTTACATTTCACCATTACATGACATGATGGTATAGAAACATACATATAATATTATCCATATAAATACAAATGGAATTCAAGAGTGGGTAATATCTAATAGTATACCTCTTCTCGTAAAGAGAGTCGTGCGATGCTTCTATCCTTAAAATCGAATGCAATGCTATGCAATATTGTATCTCCGCAAAGAAGACAAGCATTATAAAGTTTGTCGAGACTCTTTCATTCGTCTTTGGCTATACTTGTTGCTCGCATCTACATCGGTACTCTACTCAGTAAGCTATGCATTGGAAGAATTAAACGCCGTGAGGGAATAGAATGCACGATAGGTGAGAGGATACCATACAACTTTGCACAATCCATATCCTTACATTACAGTCTCTCTAACAAATATATACATAAACATATACAAACACCTATATTTATTATTTATGTACAGTATACGCCTACACTAACATTATTAAATCTTTTATATTTCATCCAAGCTAAAATAATCCATTGTTCTTTTACATAAATACCCTCACCTATGCTGCTATCATTTTTATCTTTATCATTTATTCATATTATCATCTTCTATCTATTATCGGTCATTTTTATAATATATTACATGCATCAACAACTGGGGTATAATAGATTGTTCTATCTAAATCATGACGCCTAAATGTCTGCATACCGTAATTTATTTTTAAACATACATGCATTCCTGTATTTATCTTTCATCACTTTCATGCACATCCCTCATTATCATTCTTAGTAATGATTTTCATATAAATCTGTAGCTTGTTTGAATTAAATATTAATTTGGTATTTTTAATGATAAAATAAAATAAAAATCGAGAACTTCTTTAATAGGTATTGCTTCCGTGGTACTCATATGTATTTATATTTATCTATTACTATATGACTGTGTCGATAAATGGGCTGAGAGGTGTATGATATTAGACCCGAGCGAATCGCATTGATTACATCAAGTATATTATTGCAATTACGTCATGTATAATGTATTAAATTGATGGATTTAACGGCAATGGGGTGCTGTTGCTGTTGCTGGTACAGGTAATGCCAGAGTGATGTTGATATTGATGCTGATGGAAGAATTTTCTTCGAGAATTGAGGTGAAGGGAAAATAGTTGTTTGAATCATCGGTAATTAGATGGCTTACTAAGATACGGGTACAGATAATGCTAATAAAACAAGTTGCGTGCTGCTGTAACGCAGTTAATTGAAATTTTTTGTTACTTTGTATCGATTATAAATATTTGTGTTTGCTAAGTTGTTTGCTTTGAATATAAGCCTGCTAATTGATTTTGATTCTTATGTCAAGATTATTATTATTATTGGATTAAAAATATTTTAAAGAAATTATGAAATTAATCAATAATTAAAATGATTGCACAATTAGGTGACTGCTGTGAAATATTGAGTGAATAAATAAAAATAGATAAATCTAAAACAGTAATAGTAACAGTAACATAAGATATGTAGTAAAAGTTGGTCTCGTGTTATATGTGCGGGTTGCATGCGTGCATGTGGGCGCCTCTATCAATGATATGACGTCACGCTCGAGGACCCACGTGGCCGTAGCACATGTGTGGCGTATTGCCAGATACACATACATCCAGCCACATAAACATAAACAAAGTACTCAAAACACCGCCAACCCTTCATATCACACTTTTACTGTGCTATATAATATAGATGATGGTAATAATAATATTCCCAATTCAAATCCAAATCCCGATATCATATTATATCGGTTCCACTTGTATCGGCGTCTTCATTAAGACCTGCCGCTATCTACTATAATAACGAAATATCATCAATACGGTAGTTTTAAAACAAAAATCTCAAGCGTTATAATATTAATACCCATGCAGCGAAACAAAATAATACATAAAGAAGAATTTTAAGTATCAACAAAACCGGATTTAACCTTTTTTTATCTCCGATGCTGTGTTATACTGCAATTTTTTATTTTCAAACATTTGTTAATTTTATTTTTTAACCATGTGAGCTCTTGAGAACCCGCAGGGGAGCAAGTGACTCACGCTCCAACAGGTGTATACATACCTGCATCTCAGCTCAAAATCGTGGCATAAGAGATTTGTGTGCAAGTGAGAAAAATGTTATAAAGGCAACATGTTATAAGAAAAACTTGTAAATTTTTAAATACAATACATACTCGACTCACGATACGGATTTAAAAGGTAGACATAAAAATAAATTGAAAGCAAAAATCTAGTTGATGAATAAGAAAAGCACCTGAACCAGAATAATAAAGGAAAAATAAATAAAAAGTAAAACCATTACATCGACAAACACACATTGGAACATTAGTGACGAGATTGTACACACGTAATATGTAAAGAGTACGAGTTGTACATATTTTTTCATCCACTTGACGTATGCATACGCTTAAATACTGTGTGGGTGAGTGTGTGTATATTTGCATGCATGTATATACTTGTGTGTATTGTATACATAAGAGATGTGCATCACAGGTGTATAATGGCGTATGTAAATGAGAAGATATGTCGCCACGGTTTAGGCAACGGCTTCTCTGTTTTTTACTCTCATCTCTTCTCGTCTTATCTCCCTTTCTCTGGTGTATGTATGTATCTATGTATAAATGTATGTACAACTATATGTATTCAATACATTAATCTCTATCCTCTTTCATTTTATCCCTTTTTACTCTTTTACATCTTTTTAACAGAGAAACTCTCTTTCTTCGTTGCTTCCTCCGCAGTCTCATTCTACCTCACTCAGGTTTAAACGTGTGTGAACTTGCTCCGCGAGCCGCATACCAAACCTCTTTTCGGCTTTTCGCCTTACCCCTCGTCAGTGTATATGTCCAAGACCAAGACCAAGACTGAGAGCAAGACCAAGACCAAGACCAAGACCAGCCAACGGAGAATCGCAGTGGCTCTCCGTTCTTTACAACTCAAACTTATACTCACATCAGACAAGAACCTGAACCGGACTAATATAATAATGTAATAATGTATATAAAATACTTTTAAACTCGCATCTCCGAGCAAACTTTCAAGATTCACCATTCTATCTTCCATTGTACGTATATAATATATATCCTGTATTTTTTATTACTTGTCTTTAAACATTCGAGTATTAAGTACACGCAATCACGTAAACCTTTTTCCCCGTATATATATCCACCTCGCTATCCAGCTCCGACAAAAATTAAGCGAAAAATAATTACCTCCGCGAAATAATTAAATGTTAAATCACTGCAAACTAAAAAACGATAAGTTAATTCATTCCGATCGAGTTGTTAATATTTTTGAAACACAACTATTAAAGTTAGTAATTAAAATTTGTTAATTTAAAAAAGCGGTTAAAAATTTCTTCATTTTAGCTCATCCAACTTTGCAATTATATTCTTCATTTCTTCTCTTCCACTCAGAATCCCTGTGTGCATCATCTCGATCGAAGAATTCTCGAGAGACCTCCGAGTAGAGAAGATATGCTCGTCCTTGGACCCTTTGTAGCTGAAGCATCGACCTTCTGCCTTTTTATTATTATTATCATTATCATCATCATCGTCATCATCATTGTTATTATTCATTGGGGATCTGATTCCTCGCGTACTACAAAATAGACTATATATTTTTATAAATAATACATAATAGACCGAATTAAGAAAATAAAAAAAAAGAAAAAAAAACGGCGTGAGAAATTAAAAGAGCTTCCTTAAATTTAAATTAGCTATTCAACTCTATCTGTGTTGATTGAAGTCGTTTGAATCTCCGATGATGCCGCGGCCAAGATTTAGGACGCCATAAAGGAAAAAAGAGAGCTCGAGGGAGTCATCGTGCCTTCACGACGTGAGTCTTCCTATACTTCTACCTATCGGCCTCAACTTTACACGTATAAGAAATATATAAATAAATATAAACACAGTGTTAGTAAAGTAGTAGAAGAGTTTGTACGCGTCCTCACGTACAACTTGTCCGATCCTTTCCGCGAAACACGAGCTGAGGTACCACACTCGCTGACTGACACAGAGACAACAGACTGAGACCTCAGAGTCAGACTTGCACTTAACTCCGGTGTTCTAGTCATCAGCCTGCAAGACGTATATATATATATATATATATATATATATATATATTTATATATATATTTATATATAATACTGTATATTGTATACATATATAAATAAAAGGTATACACATCAGGCTTCTCACGCACACACAACATGTCATCTCGGTCTCTCCGGATTACAGGTAGACCGTAGACTATGTGGATATACCGTCGTCGATGAGGTATCAGCTACGTGCCTTGACGCCTGACTCGACGACGCGACAATTTTTTACTACTCCCTCCGGCGACGTCGACAATCTCGTTATAACCACCTGATAAAAGTAGCACTCCTTCATTTAATCAACTCAAAAGCAATTCATTTAAACTAAATGCAATGACCTAAACACTTAGCTTTTTATTATTTATTCTTTTTTTTTTCCTACAACCGTGTCTCGCTAAAATATTCCAAACTTTAATTAGATCACATATGTAACGCAAAAAATAAATTATTAATTTTATTAGATAAGATAAATAAATAAATATAAGAATGGATTTAAGAATTGTTGATTTGTAACAATTAAAAAAGTACACTAGCACAGGAAGTTCCTCCGTATTGTTCTCAGACAAGAGTCCAGTCTCCTTTTCGTTGTTCCATTATATTCTTTTTGCATTAATATGTAGACACTCATGCATAATATGTCCTTAATAGAGGAGCAGAGTTCTATAGAAAAGACGAAAAGACGTTCAAGTGGTAAGGTGAGGTACATTAGCAAATAAAAACAATAATAACACCAATAGCAATAGCAATAGAATGAAGGAAGGCTTTCGCCGGAACTTGCGCGTATAGTACAATCGATCTAAACGGCTGATTATTACGGTTCCTGTATTGTACCTACGCAATAGAACCGGATGAGCCTCGGGCGATCCAACAAACCCAAACCATTAGTATTCTCAGCAGATCTTGCAGTAACGGAAGCGGAACACTGGGAATTTCTTCCGCGACCTCCCGGACCGTCTAAACATCTCTCTATAAATATACCCAAGCCCAAGAACCAAAAATAAATAACAAATAAAAAGGGAAAAACTAAAAACAACGGGCAATATTTTATCAATGATGTATATTATGTATAGTCAAAATTTTTGCAGACGATAAAAAATTAAGTCTCGATTATGGCTCACGAGCGTGTCGTACACCGATCGCGACCGCCCACTGCGCTCTTCCTCTCGCTAAGACAGAGTAGAGTTAAGTCGAGAGTCTAATATAAGAATAAGAATAAGGATAAGGATACTATAGAAGATACACGGTGTATTGGAGAGTACAGCCTTAGTGTATAGCTTAAAATAAAACTAACATCGAATAAGAGACAAGAGAGAAAAAGGGTAGAGAAATTGCCGGACCGACAAAGGCTATCGTTTGGGTTACATTAGCGAAACCGGGCGCGTTTCAAAGCCATTCTTCAAACACACTACTCACTACATAACGTATTACATTTGCTCTTCTTCTTTTATTTTTTATTATTATTCTTATTATCTTTCTCTTTGTCCTTGTTGTTTTTATTTTATACTCTTGCGTATTCTTTTTCTCCATTCAGTTCTAAAGCGTCACAACTAAATAAGTAATATAAATTAGAATAATCTTAACATGTAAGCATACGAGGTGTGAAGATAAAAAAAGAAAGCTCAAACAGTAGCAGAAGTAAATGGGTATGACGAAGCAGGAAAAAAAGGCAACAACTAAATAAATGGGAGCGCTAAAGTCGCGGGCGTGGGAAACCCGAGCTTCGAGCGAGCCACCAATTAACACCAATTAGTTCTCATCTACTACTTCTACGTGCTCATCGACAGCGACAACGTTGTCGAACATTTATACATTTATACATTTAAACATACATATTATAGTGATTCGTCTGTCTGGCCGTGCATTACCACTACTACTGACTACCGACATTCAGCATTAAACAAAGTCTTTGTGTATTATCATCATTATATAGACAGAGTACCGAGTATATAAGTAAACACCCACGCATAAAATATCGTACATCAGTCTGAAATTTCCGACATTACTTTCTCGATTGTTATCCTATCCAGAGAGTACCGAATCCGCAGTTTACTTCCTCTCGACTCGTTATGGAGAACACAGAGATCTCCCACTAGCGATTGCTTCAGACTTGCAGTCTCAACTCCGACTCGTCTTTGCAAACTCCAGACTAAAACTCCAATCTCAAATCACGTATCTTATTCACATTCTTAGTACCCACATTAGCTCGAAAGAGTATTTATCATCGCATTGATGCCCCATGCCGCCCAATCCGAGTCCCAGGTACAGTCCCAATACTCACTTGTGTTGCAAATTCAAACGAAACAAACAGCCACGGATCGACGGATTCGCGTAGCATTTAATGCGCGAAAAAAGCAACAACGCATTGCGTACGATGTACGATGTTTGCTACACCGACTTGTCCTATCCTCCCGCCGACGCCAACCACACAAAAGACATCCTGAGCATGTACACGTACACACACCATCGGTATTTATTTATTGCATCAACCGACCGTCACTCATGGCTCCTTCGATCAGGCGCGGCAATCTAACCTGGTCGTTAAAGTCTCAACGTCCGCCAAGTCGCTCATTCTTTTTTATTTTTTATTATTATTTTTATTCTCTCTTCACTCTTTATACTCTCAACTCTTTGACCAGTCTTTGCTTTTCACTCATGTATCAGTCTACAGTAGATATAATACTATTAAAATCACACATTGACCTCTCAGAATAATAAATAATAAAAAATATTAGGTATTGTAGTACAAGTATAATATAATATAATATAATATAATGTTATAAAAAGGCATTATCCGGAACTCCTTACTCAAGAATTCAATGCGTTCTTCAACGTATCATCAGATAGGTATTTCATGGAGTACGGAATGCTACTTGCAAACAAATGTATTGTGTCTCATATACCGGCATTGAATGTACTTTTAACCGTGGGACTGACTGTTGACATTACGAGCCAAACATTAAAAATAAAAATAATTATAATCATTTTTATTTGAGTTAAATTGTCAGCGACTGTCAAGTCAAGATTGCTTCATTATCTGTCATTTGACATTATCGTATCAGATTATATGTATGTATAACATAATAAGTGGACAGAAATGAGTAGTGATAGTATATAGTATACTGAACACGAATCATTAAATAATAATAAATATAATATAATAAAAGTTAGTTGATTTGTGATAATTAAACTGTAACCAGAAGACAAATAAAAAAAAAAATAACATAACATATGTATCACTTTCTTGCAGCAGTTACCATTTTTGGAAGGCTGTATCTTCCATGCTTGGACACTGACTATGTTAGGACATTTGAAATAAATTAAATGACAGATACTAAATAAATATAGATATTTGTACGACAATTCCCAAGTGGGCATAATCGATTACCGCTAATTGATCTTAACCTTTTTCAGCGTCAATTCACGCTGATTCTTCAGGCACGAGACGAGCCCAACGGCGGAGTAATAGAGGAGGCCAGTTACAGCGGAATCGTCCTTCCGGGTACTACGTGGCACACCTTAAATCATCAAGGACGAAACGCACATCTAACTTATCGTTTAAGGGTTCAGTGCGCGGATCATTATTACAATGCAACCTGCACCAAATTTTGTCGACCGCGCGACGACATATTCGGGCACTACACCTGCGACGAAAACGGTGATAAAGTCTGCATACACGGGTGGAAAGGAGCCGACTGCGAGACAGGTGAGTTTATTTTTAAAATTTATTTCTAGACTAAAGTTTACATTTTTAGTTCAAGAAATAATAATATATTTCTCGGGATAACTAGTCATTTGCGATAATTAAAAAAAATTCAACGAGTGTCCTTGATTGTGATGAATAAAGTAAAAATTGATAATAATTACTTTTGTCACGAGAAGAACAAAATAATAATTAAACTGAGAGATAATATGAGAATCCTAAATGTCGTCTAAAACGCGAGTAATTCAACCAGAGAACGCCTGGCCTTCATAGTAGCTTGCAAGAGCGCTGATATTATTATAATATTTAGCATAGACGTGAGTTTAAGCTGTCAGATCGCGCAACTAACGTCTCTCACAAGAAATTGCTTAACGGTAGCCGTCGGCGTGAGAAAAAATACTAAATCCCCCGTTGACCTTTCACTTTTAAAAGAAAACTCATCTCACATACCATCTAATCTCAATCTGTCTTCCTAGATATAAATATTACGTGCATCATCAAATAAATGGTTATCCATTTTTCACTTTTTCAATCTTTAACTATTTCCTCAACAAAGTTTCCAATTTCTACCTCAAAATATCAGAACAATTGCGATAAAATTTTATTTATTTTTATTGCACATAAATATAAAAATTTATCACCGCGTTGATGAGCAATATAAAAGGATAAGAAGAACGACCGAGCAAAAAGAAGTCGCTCGTAAAACCCATGAATTATTTAAACGTGTGTGCTACTATGTATCTTAATGCTCAGTATCAAATATATATCATCTATAAAGATAAGCCTCATAAAAATGAATAGAAGGAGATAAGAGTTAGTAGAGCGACGATATATTATATCGTACGATTCTCAACATATAAAGGTATAGGTCAGCTGACCGTCGTGCGTATCACGCGAGATGAGAGGTCTTTCCACCACAAGCCTCAAGCATACTCGCTACACAACATGCTGCCCTGTACTATCCATGCACGACAACTAAACTAACTACGTCTGACATGACCGACGCCTAAGTAAAGTTACAATGGGCCATCCGCGATGATTCAATATAAAAGCTCTTTCTTGTTTTGCTAATCGTTACTTCCGGCTCCTCGTAAATGCATCACGCACCAGCTGCTGTTTCTTGTTCTATTCTCTTTCGTCTCTGCAATACTTTTTCCAGATAAGAATTCTGCTAGAGCAAAAACCTTCGTAACCATCATGATCATAATGATGATGATCGTCAAGCTGAAGATTATAAAAAATCTTTTATACTCACAATTAGATGCTCATACTTAAAAGTTGTAAGCGTTTAACATTAAAAATATTTTTAAGTAGGCTAGCAGACCTTCTTCATAGCTCCGGGGGTTCATGGATAAGATTCCCATCGTCCTTTCAACCTACTACTATGTATATAATATTATACGTACATACAATATGTATAATACACAGACATATAACGTTAACGCGAGAGAATGGAATGGAATGGAAGGGAAGAGAAGAGAAGGCAGGGCAAGACAGTCGGTACAGAGAAGGGAAGGGAAAATCTTCAATACTTTTGTATACATATATGTCTTTACCTCTAGCTAGGAGCTAGAGAGCAATGTTTATAAACCACGGTATGGTATATAAATACACATAATATACCTAGCAAGAAAACTGGCTTCAGCATTTTTGTCATTGAAAGGTCGCTGGTAAATTTCACTCCACGACTTTTCAACAGCGCACCACAACAGCCATCTTCTTCGCACGGTTTCAGCTATGACTTTAGCAAACTATCAACTAATGTATGCTGATATATAAATGTATATATATTTATAAATGTTTGTATGTTGTATGTTTTGCAGTTTCACTTCTATGAGAATCGAAGACTGAACACTTGCCGTTCGTCGCTTAACGTTGAATCGGTTTTAATAGTCGTGGGGATAAAGATCATATGAGAATAATAATACATACATATAGAATATAGATACCATGACGAAGGATTATTCCCATCTCCTCTCATTTTATTTCTTGTATTATTTTTTTTATCACTTTCTGTCATCTTGATGTCGGTCTTAGTCAACGTTCACTTGTTATATGTCTCGGCATTTATAAATGCTTTATCAAAAGGACCAAATTACTCTACGATCTACGGCTAGTTCATTCCATCAACCATAAACCGTAAACCATCTACCGATGAATCTCGATGAAAGTTGACGGGATTGATTCTCGGATCTCGGACAGTGCGTTTAGTTGATAGTTAATATCCAACTAGATACAAAGGCATCTGGAATTTAAAGCTATAATATCCACTGATTAAATTTCTATGCACCGTCATTTAGTTTACCTTGACTGGAGTATTCACTATGCAGTCGTATAAATATCCGTAAATGTCTGTTGTCCAGATAAAAAAATACCTGGTGTATAGTATATAGCATATAGAGGCTGTACTATTAATCAAAAGACGCGCTGCTAAAGCATGTGATGTAACGGTAAAAAGAGCACATGTATATACTATTTCTTATCTGCAATTAAATAAATTGTAAATTATAAATATCTATAAGCACATTTATATATTATTTATTCATTTATTTATTTGTAATTTTCAGTGTATTTCATTTGAAGCAAAGATTTTTATTAACTTAGAAGTTGAATATGAAAAGCAAAGCTAAGTTGCCGATGATAATTTTTAATTCTATCTCACGGATAGAGGACGGCAAAGCATTATTGTTTATTACTTGACGTCAATGTTTCTCGTTCATCTTGACGATGACTCTAATCTTGGTTTCATGACTCGAACCTTCAACCTTAAAGTCTTGCGAAATTAACTATACGGGTTTCGTTATTTTTTTCTTTCAATAGACTTTTATTTTATTTCCACTTGTTTTATTATCATTATATTTTTATTTTGTTAAAAGTAACCTCATTAAAATAATAGTTTATGTTTATGCTTTTTCCAAGAATATGTACTACGTACAAATCATCACTTATATACTTGCTCGAGTGTGCTAATACTGATAATCATTATAATTTAGTTTCATGTCACGGACAACTATATCAATAAACATTAAATTTAATGTGTCTTTCAAATTAATACTTTTTTTTATTAATTATTATTAAATACCTGACGACGATCATGATGATTATTATTAATTATTATTATCAACTTCATTTCTCTTATTAAGCGTAAAGATAAATTCTCCCATATATGATAGCTTTTTATGAATCATTTCAGGCATATTCTTTGAAGAAAACAAAAAACTCGTATATAAATTTAAAACAAAATTTATAATCGTCTAAGACCGCCACGACGATCTCATTTCTGTATTCATATAAATGATTATATTAATAATAATTATTATTATTCTGAAGAAAGAAAGAAAAAACTACCGTTGTATTCATTAATATATTAAACCCTTGAGTCATGAATTAATTTGAGCTAATCCTCATCAACAGAAACAACCGACACTCGTGAATATTTTTTTTTTCTCGTTTAAATATTCCCACGAATTTTTTTTTTTTTGGCTGATCCTATAAAAGCAATCCGATAATTTGAACAAATAAAAAAATTATTGTTAGTCTAATAAAAAATTGTAATAAATCTTAATACAAGTAATGGTGGGAGTGCAAGCTTTAACAAGTGTTTGTTTTATTTTTCAGCGGTATGCAAAGAGGGATGTCATCCAATTCACGGACATTGTAACGCGAGTGGTGAATGCAAATGTCGTCATGGGTGGCGCGGAGACCTCTGCGACCAGTGCACACCGTACCCGGGTTGTAAACACGGGTACTGCAATGGGTCAAGCTGGCAGTGCATATGTGACACAAATTGGGGAGGAATCCTCTGTGATCAAGATCTAAATTACTGCGGCACACACGAGCCTTGTCAAAACGGCGGGACGTGCGAGAACACTGCTCCAGATCAGTATCGCTGCACGTGTCCGGACGGTTTTTCCGGGTCGACTTGCGAAAAAGTTGACAACCCGTGTGCGTCAAATCCTTGTCTAAATGGCGCGACGTGTGTCGAACTGGGTGAAACCGCGGAGTGTCAATGCGCCCCGGGATTTTCGGGGCCTTATTGCGCGACGGATGTCGATGAATGTGCGTCCCAGCCTTGTCAGAACGGCGGTACCTGTGTTGATGAGAAAAATCAATTCATTTGTCATTGTCCGGCTGCATGGCAAGGGACACTATGTCAATTTGACGTTGATGAGTGTAATCTCAAAGAGTCGCCGTGCAAAAACTCTGTTACCTGCGTCAACCTTGCTGGAGATTACAGGTAATTAATAACCGCTGAATCATTTTCTGTTATTTTGTCCTTGGAGTATCATTTATCCTTTGTAATTAACTATCCTTCATTAGTTGTAATTAATTTGATAAACTTAACGATTTATTATTGTATAGTATTTTGTTTTGTTTTTGCTTAATAGTCGTGAGAAAATTGTTTTAAATTTATGCAAATTACAGAAATTTAATAGAAATTATATTTTTTGTTAAACGTGACCCGTTTTTTTAAAATGATTTTACTTTACAAATTTAATCTATTATTTATTCAAATTAATTTTTTATTTTCACATCAAAACACAGTCAACAAAATTAATGATTAAGAATTGATCTATTTATACGTGCATTATTTAATTTCGATACTTTTTTTTACATTAAATTTTATTATAAGTTAATTTACAAGTACTCGTTTTAATTAAAACTGATTTTCTTTACTTAATTAATTGAGTTCATATAAAAATTTTAATATTTAACTGGTTTTTTTTTTTTTTTTTTTTTTATCAATTCTACAACCATACATTTATTTTCTAGATGCCGATGTCGAAGCGGATTTACCGGGAAAAACTGCACGAAAAACATAGATGATTGCGTGGGTCAATGTCAACACGGAGCACTGTGTATCGACTTGGTGAACGACTATCACTGCTCATGCAACCCCGGTTACTCTGGGAAGGACTGCGACGTAGATATCGACGAGTGTGCATCCAAACCCTGTCAAAACGGCGGCGAGTGTCGAGATCTTGTCAACACATATGAGTGCGTTTGTCCCGTGGGATTCACGGGCCACCAGTGTGAAATCGTAAAGGATCACTGCACCCCTAACCCTTGCAGAAATTCATCTCCGTGCTTTAACACTCAGAGCGACTATTACTGTCACTGTCCAGTGCAATGGCAGGGTAAAAACTGCTCCGAGCTGGCAGTAGACAATCCTCGACCGGACGACGGGAGCCCAGGATGTGGGAGTGAAGGAACGCCCTGCAATGGACGTGGTAGATGCAGCAACGGCGTTTGCGTTTGTGATCCTGGCTATACCGGTCAACGCTGCCATGAGAATATCAACGACTGTCGTGGGAATCCTTGTTTAAATGGTGGTACCTGCGTAGATCTCATTAATTCGTTCCAGTGCATTTGCCAAGAAGGTTGGACCGGTGACCTTTGCGATGAAGGTAATTATCTTTTTCATCTTTTACAACTTTCTTAAGCTCATATCTACATCAGTTTCTATGTTGCATAATATTCATTATCATAATACACTTTTTTGAAAAGTGTCTGAAGTATAATTATAATATTATTATGAATTGAGAATTTTTTAATCAAGTTTTTTAAAAGTAGAGTTAAAATTTTTTCATTTTTAAAATAAGTCAAGACTATTATATCTATTAAAATCCGAAACACAATTCATTAACATTCTAACATCAGATTAATTAATTGTTCAATTACTTTCGATAAATTTCTTATGTGTAAAGAAAGAAAAAAAAATTTTAAATCACTCAATCTTACACAACAACCTAACACTTAAATGTAATGACATTTAAAAAATCCGCTAATAACTTAAAATAATCAATTATTTTTCTTGACTCTACAATAAATAGCTGACCCTTGACCGGTTGCTTCACGCTCACCTTTTCGCGCCTGCTAATAAAAATAATAGCCCGTTAAAAAATAAGTGACCAATTAGCACTGACACATTTTCCATCCACTCAAATAAATATTAATTACCAATATAATAATAATCCTTATGTATTTCAGACGTCGACGAGTGTACCAACGCGCCTTGTCGCAACAATGGAACCTGCATAGACGGAGTGGCGGACTTTACATGTGAGTGCCGTGGCGGCTGGAAAGGCAAAACCTGTACGCTCCGAGGCGGTCACTGCGAGCCAGGAACCTGCAGACACGGGGGCACTTGTCAAGATCACGGTGATGGGTTCACGTGTCACTGTCCCCCAGGATGGGAAGGCGCTGCATGTCACATAGCTTCCCCAGCTTGCGCGAGTTCTCCGTGCGAGAACGGCGCCACCTGCGTAAATACCGCGGACGGGGGTTATCGGTGCATCTGCCGCGAGGGCTTCGAAGGTCCGAATTGTCGTAAAGACGTGGATGACTGTCAACCATTACCATGTTTGAATGGCGGTAGGTGCGTAGACGGTGTTAATTGGTTCAGATGTGAGTGCGCTCCAGGATTTACCGGACCAGATTGCCGGATTAATGTCAATGAGTGTGCAAGTGATCCGTGTATGGGTGGAGCTACATGCATCGACGGTATCGCCAGTTACTCGTGTATATGTCCACCCGGTAGAACAGGTATTCACTGTGAAATAAGGACTGCCAGCGGAGCCGGTTGCAGTGCAACTACGTGGGACAATGATTGCAACGTTTGCGAGTGTCGCAACGCTAAAAATCAATGCAGCAATGTCTGGTGTGGCCAGGGCAATTGTCTCAACGGTACGTCTTGTTTGGCTCATGAAGTTTGTGTACCATCACCAGGCGAGAGCTGTCTCGCGCCTCCCTGCTCTCCGTGGGGCGAATGTCGGCCAGTGGAGACTGGCAGAAGAGTTGGTCCACCTGCTCTTCCGGCGCCACCTACTTGCTGGCCTGGCCAAGCTATTCCGGGACCAACCTGCTCTCGACTGACTATTCTACTCAGAAGAGACACTCTGGCCCCTGGAACCTCCGTAGAACTCTTGTGCAGACAACTGAGAAGGCTGCTAGCAGACCCGCGAAGACCGCAATCGTTAGTGCTACTGTGTGACCTAAAACCCGGCGATAACGACACCATTGAGGTGACAATATTCTCAGAAGCGGCCGTAGACGCGGCCCGTGACCTAGGGGAGGCTCTGAGTAGACCTATAAGCAGGCCTCTGGCTCTGGCCTCAGTGCTAGAAGTCAAAGTCGAGACGGCTTTGCTGACGGATCCAATAACTGCGTCAAACAGTCCCGGTAGCAGCGGATATGTCGCGGTTCTTGGAGGCGCGCTGGCTACCGTTCTGATTCTGGCGCTCTTGGGCGGTCTCTGGTACTTGAGATCGAGGCAGAGATCAGGACTGACTGCTACCACGAGCAGCGAAACGTCGCTGCACCGGCATCGCAGTGATTTGGATGAAAAGTCTAACAATCTTCAGAATGAAGAAAACCTCAGGAGATACGCGAACCCGCTCAAGGATTCGGATACTGGAGAACCAAGGGTGTCTATCGTGAGACCCTTGTCCGGAATGTCTTTGGGTGCGTTGGGGCCCGCTGAAGAGAGCCTGGAGATGGTTGCTGAGGAAGGACGACATAGATTACCGCCTCTCTACAAGCCGACGAGCGCCGAGGCGAGGAATAACACGGCGAGTTTCTCGTATGAAGAGAGCCTCCATAAGCCCTACACGAAACCGCGTCTTCAAGAGCCGGCTTATTCGCATCAACAAACGCCGCAACAGCAACCCGGAACGAGCGCTCAAATAGTTCCACGACAGGTGCTAACTGTACACGTTTAATCAGACATTTATTTCATGATTTAGTCAAGAGTATCGTGATTTTATATGATATATATGATGAATTATTATTCCCGCACGACTGTAATATATTTGAGGTTGTTGCATCGTGCCGAGGTGTTTATAATGCCGAGTGATTGAATTTATATGAAATGACATGTGGTCGAGTGGCCGGATCCACAGTCGCGCCTCAACGTATATATTGTAATAAAAGACTTGCTTGGCCCTCATTTCAACCTTTTAAACCTTGTATTAGTAATTAATAAAAGGTACGACTGTTAACGGCCATCAATATATAGATTTTAGTATTAATAATATAAAAAAATGAACGATACAGAGAAATTTATACATAGAAGTCTATATAAATATATAAATAAATAAATAAATATATGAATATATTATATATAAATAAATAAATATATAGGTATAAGATATAAGAGATATATATGATAGCATCAGAGAGATTATGAGATGATAAAACAAAGCGAGAGGATAACAACAAAGGAAAGTACGCACATTTAAAAGTTTATATCAAAAGGATGGCCTTGTTGGCTTGTGTCACGGGGGTCTAACTACAAGACACATCATCAGACAATATTCCCGTTGCCGCGTGCCTGTCGTGTTGTACTTGGGTTTACTTGTTCATTTATGGCCGAGTGTACTCCTTCCTCTACATAATAGTCCACTGCGCATATATGATAGTGGTTAATAAGTCTCTGACACTTGTTTTAACGTTACACAGAATCGGAGAGTGAATGATACGCCCAATTTAATCCGAGTACAGAGTACCAGCATATCCAAGAAAGTACTTCAAATTTATAACGATAATAATAAATGAAATAGTAATAATAATAATAATAATAATTATGATAATCGTATTTAATAATAATAATGGTTATGATAATAAATTTAAAAATAAAAATAATAATAAAGTATATACCAGTAAAATAAAATAGTGGACAAAAAGGTATAATGTACCTTATAGCACGCGGTGTGCCGTAGGGTGTAATAATACTCGCCGATAAAACGCTAAGACGTGACAATAAATCACTCAACTCTCACACAATTATAATTAATGATAATGATAATGCACAATTGTTATCGTTGTACATATGTACATATTCTGTACTTATTAATTTTATTAAGCGTGGATTGTCTTCCTGGAAGGTATCCTGAACCTTTATATACTACTATTTTCCATTCCTATTATATTAATGCTAGAATTCATAGTTAGAAATTTTTTAGTTTGATATTTTATATATTATTTTATTTTTATAATTTTTAATTTTAATGAAAATGTAATTAATTTTTAATGAACATTTTATAAAATATAAATAAACTTTAAGGGTACTTTTTAGTTATTTAAGATTGATGTACCGTAACTATAGGCTCTAGGGTTGTGATACGCTCAAGCATTCACATTTATATAAATATAGATATTTATAAATATATATATTAATATAAATATATGACATAATATACGTCTGATAATGTAACGTTTAGCAGCAGTTCGGTACATTCCTCCAGACAACATTGTGATAATCATGTACGATGACATTTTACCGTCAAATCACACGTACGATAGTTTATTATTTTATTAATTATTATTACTATTTTTATTATTATTCAATAATTGATTTTTATTAGATAAATATTACTATTATTATAATAATTAAGATCATGTGTTTAAAATTTTTACAATTATTATTTTTTTTAATAATTATTATGCGTTTATATTCTGTACTTTGTTTTTACTGTTTTATTTTATGTAATAATTAATTAAATTAAATAAATTAATGTATGATTGATTGTAATGGCTCGTGTTTAATTCAATAAATAAATAAATAGAATGAAGCGAGCGAAGAGATTTTTATGTACTGTATAATAGTTAATCTTTATAAATAAATATTCACAATAATTGTGATGATAATACTCGTAAAATTTTGTAAATTTTACGTTAAATAAAATAATAATATTAAGCTCTCAATTAAAACAAATTATAAAAATTTAATTGAATTAAAAATTATAATTAATAAATACTTTAATAAATTTTCATAATAAATTATGTGTCGAGTTAATTGTATATAATAAAAAAATTAATGATAATTAAATATGACTTTTTATATATCATTTATAATTATATAATAATAATAATAATAATAATAATAATAAATATAAAATAATTAAAAGAATAATAATTGATATGATAATGTATGTGCAATTGTAAACGTTTTATATTATTATTTGGTCTAGAAAAAAATTGTTTTTTTTTAATAAATAACGCGTTATAATTTTATATTAGATGTATGTCCGTAGTTTATTAACTTGTAAGTTTTAAAAACAGGCAAGATAAAAAAAATCAGATAACAATTGAATATTATTTTGATTTATATATTAGATAAAATTCAACAAGATAAAAATTATTATAGATTATTGTATTATTATAATATCATTTTTACTGCCTCCAATAATTATTTTTATTTGTCAAAGACAATGATTCATCAATAGCTCATTGAAAATGTTTAAGCCGGCAATTAACCATGCAATAAAAATTTATTCTTACGTTAATTTAAATGTGCAAGCAAAAATAAATAAACAATTGTCGAATCATTGTCTCTGGTGGATGATTATAATGATGATGATTATGATTATGATTATAATGATGACGATAGTAGATAGAGTATATAAAACGACATCACCACGTAGGTGTCTGAAAATTAACTTGTGTCTGTCTTGAATTATTTTAACGAGAGAGAGTGCGTGTAAATAAGTTCCCATCGTCGTCCCCCACACGATCCCGTCACAATCCCGTACGTTTAAAGAGTAAAACGATGATGAAAAAGTTTCAATAAAAAGTACAATTATGAAAATAAAAAAAATAATAAAAATAACTAAGCCGACTTTTTATTTCTTCACCTAAAAAATAAACTATCCTTTAAAGGGCTCGTCTTACCCTACCACGAACGCGGAATTATATTTTCTCTTTAAATATCCGTCGGTCTGAGAGGAAAAGAGCCAGAGTCAGACTGCTGTTGCATTCAAATCACAGAGATCGCGGAATCTCTCGTAAAACGTGATTTCCGGGATAGGAGTGAAGAGGAGAGAAAATAACTTGAGTGCAGCTGTATGACGTTATAAAACAGCAGCATATAAAGGAAAACATCAACAACAACAACAACAACAACAACAACAACAACAAAAATAATGATAATAGCAACGATAATAATGATGACAAAAATAAGAATAAGAATAATAATAAAAGACTAACAACAGTCACCCGGGCACGTAGTCGCGGTTCTTATTCTCTACCTACGTGAACGAGTCTTTTTTCCCTTGAACAGAGAGACAAGGGACGCAAACGCCAGTACAGGTTGAAGGAGACGAATTCGCGGTCGGCAATGCCATCACTCGGACTTGGGTTTAGCTCTGCTTGGGTCGGGCTCATCAACTTCTATCCCGTGAGACGACAACATCACTCACACACACATACATACGGTATAAAATAAATACATAAGATATTTATACATATGAGACAGACGCGACTCGCATTATATCGGGAGATAGATAGACCGAGTGAGTCTTCGGCTTAAATTCAAAGGAAAGGATAAAAATAGTTAAATAAAAAAGGGAGAATCCAGCACCGGTACCGTTCGTTCTTGATAAAAAGGGCATTCAGAGGACGATAATTGTTAATTTAAGAGCTTTTAAATTAAAATACAATAGAGTAGTGATCTTTTAACTTGACTCGGCTGATGATATCCAGAAGATGAGTCATCAGTTCGTGTGAACAGGTTAAATTAAAAGTTTTATTTAATTGTATTGTCGATATACGCGCACGGGCAATGTCCAACCGACCAAAGAGTTTGGTCAAAGTAAAGAACAAATTCTTTAAATTCAAATACGGTATAATAAAAAGGTACATATATAAAAAGCCTGAGCATAAGTTGTTACATTAAACGTTGTTGATGTCTCCTTAATGATTAATACGTGAATTATTATTAAAAGATTGCTTTTGTGGTTGATGGTCACGCAACGACTTTCAAATGTAGCGTGATTCGAATAGTTTATTTTATTATTATATATTTATTATTATACGTAGATATAAATGAGTAACGAACGTCTCGAAGCGTTGAGATAGTCAAAATGTGTGAAGTAATATTGTTGATGATGATGGTGGTGGTGGATAAAAATTTATCTTTTAAAATTTTCTTATTCGTTCACTATCTGTCTCTCGGTGTGCCGTAAGTCTATAAGGACAGCCGATTAGACACATCACGGTTGTCTCATAATGACCACGTTTCTTATATTCACTTGCTAACGGGATCACTGATGTTGATATCTGTGAGAGACGCTTATAGTAAATCTCACTACACCGCAAGATTTAAATCAACCGTCATCTGGCAGAGGCATATAATACAAGAGACTCTGTAACTAATTTAGACATAAAGGATCTTTAAGTCAGGACGCTCATATTTTTTAGTTACTAAATAATTAACCTTCATTATTATTTTAAACGTGAAATAATTATTATTTTTTTTTTTAAAGCTCAGCCTGTAATTATCTAGATGTTTTCATTTTGCGAAGCTGAGGCGTTACAAGAAAATCTAATCGACTCTATTTTTTTTAAACATTAAACCGTTGTATTATAAATAAAAATTTTAATTCAAGTTTTAAATAAAATTTTTAATAGATCATTCAATTTTGTATAAAAAAATTTTCTTAGAAAATTTTTAATAATAAAATGAATTAATTTTAATTTCTTCAGTAAAAGTCATAAAAATTCATTTGAAAAAAAAATTTCTCACATTTTTGTGCTCTTATAACGCTACTTCACACCAGAAAAATGCAACATAACCGAAAGATATCTCTCGTAAATTTAAAGTGTTTTTATTATTAATATAACTGTCAGTTTTATAACCTTTATTATAAATTACTATAAAACAAATTTTAGTATTGTAAAAATTTTTTATGAGACCAAAGAACAATTTTAATTAATGAGTTTAGTTGAATGATGAATAATAAAAAGTCTTAAAGACATGAACGTGGATAATCGTGTAAGTATATACAAGAGCAAATGTTAAACTCAAGCTCTTCCGCATTCGACAAACGTCCGGAGCTTGTTAATGACAGCGACTATAAGTAGTAATATAAGTCCTATGATTCACGCGGAGTAAGAGAGTGCCGTTTGTAATAAAGTTAAAAAGAATTGCCTTCCGTTTCTGTCTCCCGCTCAGCTCATACTACCCAAGTCGGCATTAATGTTCACTCGAGTTAGCAATGTCGACGACATTATTCAGATACTAAGTAATATAAGTACTCTAATCCCTCATCCAGATGTGTATAGATGTGCTGAAAAATACAGACCGACAGACCGAGAAAGAGAAAGATAGATGGTTTATATTAAAGAGCACAAGTCGCTTGACCGAGGTAATTAACTCTGTTGAACCGCTTTAATTTAACTAGTGAAATTATTTCTAGGAGTCTCAGATACTTGATAATCAATTTCAACTATTTTTAAACCCAGAAGATGATGATGACCAACACGAACATCCACATGACGAAGCGGAAGACAGTTCTTCATATTCATCTAATCCTAGACCTCATTCTTTACTCGAATATTTACTAGAAGAAACCTTATCTCAAGTTTTTTCGTCTGCTAATTTTCAAGATACGGTAATCTGTGCTGCTCATCTTTTAACAAATGATTAATTTAATTTAAAAATAATTACTAAGACTTCAAATTGCGCGCGTACGCATGCGCTCTAATTCTGAACCAATAAGGAATCAGGAGCCACTTTTTCAATTAATGTCAATATAATTTCGATACCAAACTAACTTTATTTTATCATCAATTTTATTTTATAGGATCAGCCCAGTGAAATCAAATCAGAGTCGAATGAATCATTAAAAACAGTAATAACTCCTCAAGATTCAGAATTCAGCGATGAGTTACAATCCGAAAATGGTTCGAGTATAAATATCCCCGAAGACGCGGGACTCAGACCTGGATCCTGGATCTTGTTTCCTCAATTACCAGGAGACAGAGATGAAGGAGTCATAAAATTTATCGAGTTAACAAAAGAGTTAAATATTCCACCTCTCGGACAAATTCCCCAGATGTTAAACACTAATCAAATTGATTTAAAATCCTACGGCCTGGATCCGCGAACCATGAAAATAATTTGCGAGGCATTAAATTCTAATACAACCGTTAAAATCTTGAATTTTCAGGTTAGTTAAATGTGATAGATAAATATTAGTCTGATTCATTGAACTGATAACTATGAGCTTTAAACAAGTCTATAAATTAAAATAGTCGTTTTATGACTACCATTTTTTAGGATAATTGGCTGACCGCAGACGCATGTTATCACTTGAACGATCTTCTTATAAATAACAACATAATAACCGAGATTAATTTGTCTGGGTGTCGTATCGGAGAAGCGGGGTCTAAAGAGCTAGAAACGGGAATTAGCTCCGCGGAATCACTTCAATATTTAAATGTTAGTCGCTGTGATTTAGGTGATGAAGGCTTGCTGTACTTAAGCAAAGGTATTTTTCTTTTTATGTTTTTTTAAATTAATTTTTAGGAAAAATAATGAAATATTTTTATTTTCAAGGTGTCTATTGTAGCCCGAGTTTGAAAAAGGTCAATTTTTCTAACAATAATTTGAGTGAAAATTGCGCTAGCACTCTTCAAAAAATGCTCATTCAAACTGATAATTTGGATGAGCTTAATTTATCATGGAATAATTTAAACAGTAGTAAATTTTGGGAGACTTTTATCATTGGATTAACCGCGAATGAGACTTTAAAATATTTGATTGTAAATTGGAATGGATTGGATGGAGAATGTGTACCGTATTTAACAGAATACTTATCATCTGATCCAAATCTTTTGAGATTGGATCTCCGAGGTAAATTATTAATATCATTAATGAATTTACCATTAATTATGTTAATATTATGTCATTAATTCAAGATAATAGTTTTACGTCAGTGGAAAAAATAGCCGAGGCTCTGATAAATAATACAAAATTGGAAATAGTTGAATTGGGAAATAATCCCGTGCAAGCGAAGGAAGTTTTTATTTTTATTCAAACACTTACTAGGTTGACATCGACTTCACGGCTTAAAATGATTGATCTAGAGAATATTTGGGCGGATAAAGAAGTCTTACCACTTCTGGATGATTTAAAAACCCGGTTAGGTCTCGATGTTACTTTGGGAGGAATATTGAGTAATTATGAAATAATTGGACCAGATCCGCGAAAGATCTTTTTAAAAAGGGCTAATTTTGAAGCCATGAAACCGAAGAAAAAAAAGTTGAAAAGAAATTTTGGACAGTTTGTGATGTCACTGCAGGATCTAATAATTTCTCGCGGTAAATTTATCATTTAAATGAAATAAAATTTTATTCTAATGTTCTGATTATTACAGAAGCTTTCAAAAAATCTATAAAATCTGCCAAAATTAAATTATCGGAGTCTTTAATAACAGAAATATCAAAAGCATTTGAAATTGGGGACGATGCAATAGATTTAAGTATTTTAAAACAATTCTATTTAAAAGAATATCCTGAAGCAACCGAACTTCCGCCGCTCATTGTGCCCAGAAAGAAAAGAAAAATTAAGAAAAAATCTAAAAAAATAAAATGAAGCTTGATTGATGTCATGAAATATAGAAATATAGAACGCTTGTATTAAATTAAAAAATTTACTTGAAATTTGTAAAAAAAATATAACAAAATTATCGACAGGTTTATAATCAATATCTTAATACGGTGATTATAATTAACCATAATAAACTCGCGCGCTAATATCATCCACGATCCAATTGACTGCATTGAGGAGATTTTCCGCGGTGATAGCCGAAGTGTTGAAAATTTTCCAGTGGTGACTTTTGATAACCTTAAGGTTCAGTATCTCCGCGATTTCATCGAGTGACAGCGCGCCCGGCAGGTCCTGTTTATTGGCTAAAACGAGCAGAGAAGCACCGAGAAGACGTTCCTCCTGAAGTAATTTGTGTAGCTCTGCTTTACAATCCTCAAGTCGCAATTTATCAGCACTATCGACGACCCAAATTATACCATCCGTGGCCTCGAAATAATTTTTCCAGTACGACCTCAAGGATTTCTGACCGCCTACGTCCCAAATGTTGAGTTTGTAATCTTTATGCTCTATGGTTTTTATATTGAACCCTAGCGTTGGTGATATTGTGTCGATGGGTTCACCAATGTATCTTTTTAAAATTGTTGTCTTTCCGGCATTGTCAAGGCCGCTGTAAATTGTTTTTATCAGTTATTTATTCGGTAATTGACATAGTAAATTAAGTATTACTAAGTAAATACATTTAAATAAAGATCAAGATAGTAAAATGATAGTGATAACCTTAAAGTAAGTATATACTGAAACATTTTAATGATAATAAATGACTTACAGCATCAAGATCCGCATTTCTTTTTCTTTTTGTTTTAATTTTTTTAATACTGTTAATAAACCCATTATTTTTGATAATTAAATGATCATTTAGAAATAAATTTATCAATTTTGTTCTTTACAAATACTTTCTACACAACTTTTGTTTTTATTTTGAGTGAGAACTGTCACTGACAATCAATGATTCGGTAAGAATAGCAACCTACGTAGCCAGCTAATGATTCTTTATCGGTATCGCGGCGAGTACTTTCCATTTATATTCGAATAATTTGAATTTTGACAACTTATGATACATAAACAATATAACAATTAAAACATGCATTTTATCACTCACCAACCGGTGTTCAGCCATTATCAGCAAAACTTGATTAATAGAGATGTGACTAGGAATTTCTAGAAAAAAAATAAAAATAATTGAATTAAATGCATTTTGATTTAAATAATATGATTTTTATTGTTAGAAAAAAATTACCGGTGAGATAAAAATATTAATAATAGTAATATCAATTTAAATTCAGAAGATCTGGAGCTTTGCTTCTACACTACACTACCGAACCGCGAAAACCGACTAGTTAATATTACATTTTATACAACATAAATTATCCAAAAAGCTACTATTCACACAGCCTAGATCCTTCGGGACTTATTTATGTATAAAAAATAAATTTGCTATTATTTATGAGCTTTTATGATGAAAATAGAGTTAGCCGACATTTAAAAATTTTTATGATTTTTTTTAATAAAAATTAATAAAAAAAAATTTTTTTCATCTATTAAAAACTTCAAAAACTATAAGTGCAATTTTTTCAAAATATTTTTTAGTTATAATTTAATAAATTAAGCAAAATAAAAAAATCAAAGATGTCGGCTAACTTTATTATTATGCTTTTATGATAATGCTCTAAAGTTTTTGAGTTTTTCAAAATTATTTTTGATAATATTAATAGAAATTATAATTTATTTTCAATTTTTTGAGACTGAAGTTCGACCGCGGTGATAATCATGATATTTAGATTAATGGTGTCTACTGTGTTAGAGTGATACTTGGACAACGCGACTAACTCGAATACATTTTTACGCGATTTTACGTAATAAATTTCCATAATTCATACATATTATCATGCTTCTAAGTAAATATCAGTATTTTAAGCAATATTGAGACTTTATAAGGGAATAATGACGTAAAAATTATGAAAATTGCGGGAGAGAAAAAAATGATGACGCAGCGCCTTTGACTGAGCGAGAACGAATGAAAAGATGGTCGGCCAACGGTTCCTGTCCAAACTAGATGCGCAGTATACCAACGAATTCTCGATTGGTCCATAGTCGCGCATGCGCATAGCAATAAAGTTTAAATTTTCGTTAAGTAGTCTCACAAAAAAAATCTTAAATGATTATTATCTCAGTTAAATTTTTTTATCCAAATATTTATTTTTTAACGAATAATATATTAAAAATAATTATTAAATAATCGTTTGTAAAAAATGTAAATTTAAAACTATTTCGTATAGTAGTTTTCTAAATTTTGTAATATTTTTAAACAAATTATTGAATTGTTCCATAAAAAAAAATTCACATAAAATGTTTAACTTAATTTTAATGAATTTTAACTATGAAATATTTTTTATTATAAAAATATAACACAATTTTTAATTTCAATTATTTTTTACATATGAAAAATAAAAAAATTTCTCCAGGAAAACTTATAATAATATTTTGTCAAAAATAAAATAATACAATTTTTTATTTAAACCTCCTTTCTAAATAAATAAAGAAATTTCTATAACGTCAGTCATTTAACAAACTGTTAACAATAACATCAATAATGTCTGGAGAACAAAACCTGTCAACAACAGTTTTTAAAATATCACTGTCATCATTAAAACTCTTATTCACTTCTAAATTAATTTTATCTTCTCTTTTAAATCTCGAGTTCTTAAGACTTATAATCCTACTCAGCTGTTCTTTATTTAAGTCATCTATTGCTGTAATAATATCTGGATATTCATTAACTAAGTCCGATAGAACCAACGGAGTAGTTTTAACTTTTTTTTTAGGAATTTCATCACTCTTTTCTCGTAGCTTCTTACACTCATCAACACAATGCTGCATCTGAAACAGTAAATAAAAATCGAGAATAACTTACTCATCAAAAATTCATCAAGTAGTTACTTACTAATACAGATAAATTTTTCAAATCAACAGATTTAAGATCTTCAGAAGCTGGAACATTTTCCATCTTAGACATTAAAAATTTAGTAACAGCTTCCCTCAGTCTACCCTCATTATCACTTTCCAATGGTAACCATACATTGACACTTACAGAAAAATCTAAGGACTCTACATAATGCCACCAGCCTTTCGGTACAAATAAAACTTGGCCTTGCTTCAAAACAACAGACTTTGCGGCTTTATTTACTCGCTCCAACGCTTCTCTGTCATTTTTCGTTGGAGAAAAAAAATTATATTTACTATATATCGTTGATTCTTCATACGGTATTCTCGTTTGCTTCAACTGAATACCCGAATCTGGCGGAAAAAGCAACCATTCTTTTCTAAAAAATAATAAAATTATTTATAAACATCAAATAAATTATAAAGTAGATTTAAAATTCTCCAACTACCTGCCATGTAACTGAGCAATTAAATTACACCCGTAAGTATCTTGATGACAATTAGTATGAGCACCTTTGCTACCAATCCAAAGGGTCGAGTCTCTTCCAGACTTTTCAAAACCGAACAGCTTCCAATCAACAGCTTCTAATATTTCTGGCTTGTCATTAAACCACTCATGCATATATTTATAATCAAAATAATACCAGTCCTCATTATTATTATCATCACTGATTTCCATAAATTCATTTATTGTCATCAATTGAACAGGACAATTTATGTCCCACTGTGGTTCCTGAAAAACAAAAACAAAATAAATAATAATAAAGTTAGCCAAAGTTTTTAATTTTTTGATTTTTTTTTATTGAAAAAATTATAACAAAAAAAATATTTTTTAAAATTGCACTTTCGGTTTTTCAAATTTTTTACAAATGAAATTTTTTTTAAATAATTTGTTCAAAAAAAAAAATTCTAAAAATTCTTAGATGTCGGCTAATTTAATTTTCATACAATAAAAACAATTTATAAATTAAATTTAAAATAATTACAATAGTCGCTTTATTTTTACCAACTCTAAAAGGTAATTTATTATCACCCAGTAATTTTATAAAATTATTTAATTCTAATTTGTTCCAATTATTATCATTATCATTACTAATAATTCCATTAAATAATATTGGTTCATTAATCTCTAGTATTATTTGTTTTAATAAATCTCTCGATGGTGTCATGTTAATTTTCGCATTTAGACAACTTGAATAATTTTTTTTAGACTTAAAAATCCAACAAGTAAAAAATATTTTTAATTATTTAAAAAACATTTATTAAATAATTGGAAAAAAAAAAAAAAAAAAAAACTAAGTAAATATCAACAACGAAATATTTATTTTTTAATGCTCGATAAATGCCATCTGTCAAAAATAAATGAACTAAAAACAAAAACCGTGTTGATATGTGGCTCCAGCTGGATCTTCGTGAGGATGGTGACGTGTCAGTAGAGCACACGTGGATGTAGACAATCGACACGTCGTGCCACTGGTTCGCTGGTGTATTTTGGTATACATCCAACACATCCGCATTTAACGCGTCGGTAAGTGACAAATCTCAATAAACTCCATAGTAAATTCATTCCAACTGGACACAGTTGGACATTTGGAGTTTATAAGTCAGTGGATTACGTGCTACTCTACAGCTAACCATTCAGTGACATTCAATAGTTAACTTATTTTATTAAATAAATAAATATCTAGAATGGTAAGAATTTTTTTTACTTAATAAATTTATTTTTTAATTCAATTTAATTTATTTATTTGGAGTTTAACTCCAAATGATTATTTTTAAATGGAGCATATGTAGTTAATTAATATACTGGTGAATATAATAAGTAAATAAATTAATAAAATTTTTTTTTTTAAACAGCCGGCTGCACCGAGTTCAACAAATGTTGGAGCTGCAGGTCGTTCACCAAGCAGAGCTGTCGCACCTAGAACAAGTGGTGCTGGTACGGTGAGACAACGTAAGACAGCACCAGCAACGTCAGCTAGAAACCGCAACACTGGTACTAGCTCCGGTGGAATGTGGAGATTTTACACTGATGATTCACCTGGCATCAAAGTGTAATTATAATTTTTTCATTTAATTTTTAACAAACTATTTGTTGAGATAAAACAATAGCTAATTAATTGTATTATTATTATTATTATTATTATTATATGATTCCAGTGGACCAGTTCCAGTTCTTGTGATGTCTCTTTTGTTCATCGCGTCGGTGTTTATGTTACACATCTGGGGTAAATACACGAGATCGTAGAGATATTTAACTGTTTTTACCTTTTTTTCTTCATCAATCATAAAATTATAACCACTCAAGACTGGGCAAGGTCTAGATGACGGCTTTGCACTGTGTGCATATGGATGTTTAATTTGTGGATTAGAAACTTATTACTCAAATCCATGGATATATTATATTAAATTATTGTAAATTAAATATCTTCCTATGATAATTATATTAAATGATGCATTTGTTGTGAATAAATGATGACTTTTCATGTTTATATTTCGAAAATTAATAATTGATGACAGTTTATTTATTTATTCACCAGCAATTAATTAATAAACAATTAAACCTATTATTTGGGTATAAATATTCTTTACTGATTGATTTTTTTTTTTATATATTTTGTGCTCTGTATTAATTTTTAAAAATTATACTAAATAAAAAGGATTTGAAATATAAAAGCCGTTTTGAATAATAGTATTTTTATTGATGACTATATTTTTATAAAAGATTAAATTTAAAAACGCATTTTATAGTGCTTATTGCAAATTTACCTTTATTCAAATAAAATTAATATCAATATATTGTGTTTAATATGATACGTATATTATTTACTCTATAAGCTATCTATTAAATAAAAGAAAGACTTATTTATTTTTGATGAATAAAATAACTCAATAAGAAAAATGTGCAATTACAATATATGACAACATAACTACAAACTATCAATTACTTTGATATTGAAGGAATGAAAAAAAAATTGGCACAAGATCGAATCAAAAAAATAATGAATATCGATAAATTAATGCATCAAAGCTAGAGCAATATGATAAATGAGCTTATTTTAAAATTTATTTGAAAGTATTGAAAGGACGAGATGGGAATCCGCTGGACATGTTGTTTCCAATTGGACGCCAAGTGCTGCCTGCTGACCAATTACCTGACATATTACCAGGTGCTTGAGGCATATTCATGTTTGAATTCGGCCCACTCCAGCGAGAATTATTGCCAGAAGGATTGTTGTTTCCTAAGTTGGATTGCCAGGAAGGATTCTGATTAATTGGTCCGCCAAGTGACCAATTATTTTGTGAAGAATTATTATTATTGCCTCCAAAATTCCATCTGTCATTCATACCTCTGTCATTGTTCAAAAGACTTCTATCATTACCCAAAAGACTTCTGTCACTACTCATGAGTCCTCTGTCACTCAAGAGTCCTCTTTCTTTGCCTCCTAAACCTCTTTCATTACCACGATCATTTCCACCCATGCCTCTGTCAAAGTTAGGACCACTCATGTCTCTGTCTAAACTACTATTAGCATCATCGCCCCAAGGATCTCTAGCATCTTCCGGCAAATCATTCCAATCATCTTTATCATTAGCATTCCATGAACTATTAATCTGTGACTTTTGACCTCTCTTATTACCATCACCCCAATTACCAGCACGGTGATTGAATATTTCATTATCCCGTGGGTTCCAGTCATTACTTTGTCCACCAAATCGATTTTCCGGAGTAATATTTCCTATGTTGTTACTGTTCCAAGCATCACCACCACCACTCATTCGATTATTACCGTTTCCAATATTCATTTGTGTATTCTTACCCATCAAAGGTGGTGGCAATGGATCGAATCTTGGACCAGCCGAGCGATTGTCAAGTGATTGTTGCCAGTGAGGATGCTGCTGAGAAGCGCCTCGGCTTGGAATGTCCCAATCATCGCCGGGAATTCGCATGGGAGATGATTGGCGCCTCGGTGGAGACTGACGACGTGGTGGCGACATGGGACGATGTCTCGGAGGAGAAACAGGACGTCGTGGAGGTGAAAAATGTCTCGGTGGTGACATTTGACGATGCTGCTGAATGTCATATTGAGAAAAGTACCTTCCAGGCGGCGACAATTGCTGCCTTGGAGGAGAGAGTAGTCTTCTGGGTGGCGACATTGGACGTCTCTGAGGTGACATGGGACGTCGTGGTGGAGACATTTGACGTCTGGGTGGTGAAATTTGACGCCTGTGTGGAGAAATCGGTCTTCTGGGTGGTGATAATTGTCTCTTTGGTGGCGAGTGCATTGATCGTCTTGGTGGAGATCTACGACTGTCACGACGATTATCACGACGTGGTGATAAATTTCTTCGTGAAAGTGGTAACGCTTCTTTGCGACTGTTACCTCGTGACCAGGAATCATTACGTTCATCACGTGGATGAACAACGTCATTATCATAACGTGATGATAATTGATTTTGTTCTGGCATGTAATCGTTTTGCATCATCTGATTAGATTCTCCTGTCAAATAACTCGGACGTAACATTTCATTTGTCGATAAAAATTCACGATTTGGAGTTGTTATTATAATATCCTGCTGTCCAATTTCTTTAACCTGACGTCCTCTGAAAACAACATCTTCATTTTGGGGCAAATCTCGACGTACATTATCGGGTGGTGCAATACGTTCCCACACAGAGCGTCTCAATTGACTTTGAACTTGATTAGTGTGCTCTATTGCCAAGTTAAGAATATCCTGAATCTGCTGAGCTGTCGATCCACGCACATCCTCAGCTGATGTAGTCAATTTAACTCTGGCAGCTTCAAGCATACGCTGCTGGTCTCTCATCTTCTGCAATAGGTCAGGCTCAGTAGAACGATTACCTGACAATCTAAAACGTAAATCATCATCTTGATCACGCCCTCTTTTTTCGGGAGGTCCACTTCGCCCACCTCGCGACCCATCATTTTCCCATTCACGCTTTCGTCTCGGTGAACTTTTAGATTCAATTATGGGCTCTGATCTACGATTGCGTGGTCGACGATTGCGTAGTGGAGTAGTTTTAGGTATCTTGGAGTCCAACGGAGATCGCGATACAGACGGCGAAGGTAATTTTTCAGCGTGCCAAGATTTTCTCGGAGGCTTGTCAAAAAACGGATTTTTAACCAACTTTTTAGGCGATGCTCGGGGAGAAGGTACTGCTACTCGGTCCCCAAGACGCGCTCGTTGATTTCCTAAAAATCTTCTACGAGGATTTCTTGATAATTTCGACGGTGGAATATTAGATTTCTGAGAACTTTCTTTTGGAGAAATTTCTTTCGTAGGTCCATTTTTCGTGTTATCTTTCTGTGAGCTACTTTTTTGCGTTGATACTTTTTGATTATTGTTTTTAGATGGTTGATTATTGGTATTATTATTTTTAACTAACGATGGATTTTTAGGTAAAAATGAATTCAATACACGGCGCATTGTACGACGTTCCATTCTAATTACAACTTCAAATTGCGGCCCAGTAGCAAGAGTATCGACTACAACAGCACGCGTGGGTATGAATGGATCACCTAAAGCATCTGTAGCGGGTTGAATCAACTCAAGTATTGAACGAGCTGATTGTTTTGTTAGTGTTGTTACGATAACTACTCGACGGACATTAGGAAGTTTCCGGAGACCTTTCATTATTTCAATATCTATAATTAAATAAAGCAATCATTAGTAAGTTTATTACAAAATACATCACGAAAAAAACATATATATTTATAAAAAGATAATCTAAGAATACATACTGCGACCAATATTAGTACTGGCATTAACAACAGCTGATGCTCGACAACCTGTTAATTTCTTAGCTAAAGTTGCCAACATTTCGTTTGAATTACCGGTTATGTATGAAGCATTGTTTATTTTATTCAATTCACATGTCATTTCAGCTTCTTCAATTTCTGTTGAAACATCTAATCCAATTACATTTTTACATTTCTGAAAAATTAATTTATTTTATTAATATCAATTACAAAGAAAAATATTTATTCTTGTATTTGTTATCGTAAAAATATAAACTTACGGATGCCATCATAAGTCCAATTAAACCGAGACCGCAACCAATATCAAGTACAGTAATAGTAGGATTAGGGAACAATAAAAATTCAACAGCTTTAGCTAATTGTTCCGCGCCATCAGTATTTAACCAGAAGTTTGTCTTTGGAGCTAACTGTATTTTTAAATCACCAACTGTTTCATCTAATGCCTCAGTTCCTACCAAAAATGTTGTGTTGGCGGTTTGGACATTATTAATTCTGAAACATCATTGAGTAAACATTATTAAATTACTTCAAGTTTAAATATTTACAATTTTGCGACCACGAATAATTATTAAACTTACTTCAGCAATGATTTACAGTAGAGTGACTTGATATTGCACTCATTGCCTTTTCCTGACTCAAACAATTTTTTCAATTTCTCCATAGTGTCTCCAGAGATAGCTCTACCAGCAGCGAACAACATGAGCTCATCTTTGCTGTTACTACGGACCAATAACCACATCCACTGGTCTGCATTTTCAGTAGGTACGTTTTCTGATGAACACTCGGTGTCTTTAGCTGGTTCGTCATTCTTTTTCTCAGTTGATTCTGCCGTTTTTTCTTCATCTCCTTCTTGCTTCTTCTCAGATGTTTTGATCTCTTGAACTTCATCATTTTTATCATTTGTCTCTGCATCTTCATTTGTCGAGTTAATAAATTCTTCAAACACCTACATAATCGTAAACAATAATAAATAATTATATTCATTGAAAAAAAATAATTTTAACTAATACAACTCTTGTATCCACAGAATTACTTCATCAAGCATACGATTTATAAAATAAATATCGAAAAAATGAAAATTCATCCAAGAGTCACATTAGCAATTAAAAACTAGCAATAGGATTCATCAATTCAATCAAAGAAAATAAAGAAATATCGATCGCACTACAGTATTTATCCCACGCAATTTTATTTTTCTGGTTACTAATTAAGTATCAAGTTTTAAATATTTTATTTAAATATAAAACTCGATACTTGAACCACGAAAATTATATTAGCAATTTACCCACAGTGATAAGTGATTGATCACTGAAAAGTACAAGAGACTTTTATTGACAAAAATCAAAATGCCAATAAATAATCCAACTTTACTCCGATAAATTAATTACTTATTAAACATTTCTGTTTATAAGTCTTCGCTTTTTTTTTTAAATTAATCAAAGAAGCTTTATGACGTCATAAAGCCCAAATATATATATATATATTTAATAAATTAAGTATATATATTATAACAGCCATAAGAGTAGATCGTGTGATTCAATCACACAATCAAGTCTCATTTTCTTCACTCGAGGATTCAGAATCCATCAAGTGGTATCCGGTAGTTGGTTGTTGTAATCAGGTGGAGCTAAAGCATATTTTAAAACAATTAAAACTCGACAGAGTTTAATCGTCAATAATAATATGCATTTTTAATGAATGAGCAGCAGTTTAAAAACAGAATCAGTCCACAATGGACATCATACTGTACTACAATATAGTGAATGTAGGTGTAACGCAGTGCTGAATCTCATTGACATAGGTAATGAATAAATATACCTTGACAGCACGCATTACAAAATCTGGGATCGTTTGGAAGCCATTATTAGCATTCGCAGTCGATCCACCGTCGCACGGCTCCAATCGCCAAACAGTTTCTATTTTCTTGTTAACGGTATCATCACCACCGTCACCGCCACCATCACCATCACCTTCTTTATTATCATCACGATGATCACGATCAATCTTGTCATCCTCCTTATTTGATTCGCTGGACAGATTCTCTTCTACGGATTTTTTGGTGCCTAAACATGTCACAGTAATTTTATAATAATTTTTTCGCCTTTTTTTTTTTTTTTCTTAAAAAATAGAAACAACGCTCAGGAACATTTTAAGGGTAAATCAAAACAAAATCATGACTGTTTTATAAGTTACTGATCTCTTTACTTAAGATCTATTCACTCTAAGACTTAGTCATGATTCTACTTTAATATTTTTATACAACTAAATTCATAAACTAATAGCTAAGTGGATCCTATTGGTTTTTTTTTTTTTGTTATTTTATCAGATAAATTTTTATCAACTCTTCGCTTTATAAAAAACGCTTATCATCATCATTGCTTATTTATTAATTCATCAATAACTTGATTGTATTTTTAACTGAAAAATTCTACTTGATTCGAATTTGTAAAAATACAATCATGGTTTTTTAAGCCATACTATGAGAAAGCAACACCTGTGATGTTGATCGAGCAAGTAGCTTGCATATATACACACATGTTTTAATATGTATGTATATAACTAGACTGAGAATTAACTAATCACATATACACTTGATTTGACACAGTGTGTATAAATAAATAAACACACTTTAGTCTTGTATATATGCATCAATTTAAAATTGTGAAATAATCACGTGTTGCCACATACTAATATTAGACCAACAAACTTGCGAATGTTGACCCATTAGTGCCATTTAAAAGTCCAAGTAATAATTATATCAACATTATTGATTTGATTACTTTGACTTTTATAATCAAATGGCTTACTAGCGTACAAACAGTTGAAATGTCCACGTCCAGCTTTTTATATCCAGAGGTACGAGTTAATTATACAGTTCGACTAACTATACTATCAATACTAGTTTCGTTATCACAAGTAAAATTCAAGGATAATTAATATTTGTAGTTTAACTAGTAACTAAGTAAAAAAAAAATTTTTAAAAATGTTTTTCATCACTCACAAGCAAATTTCCATCGATTAATATGGGGACGATCCAAAGGGCAACGCCATGGATTAATTACTCGACAAACTGGTGATCCAGAAGCAGCCTCAATCCTCTCTAAATAATCTTTATAACAATCATATGAATTTTTCAAAACTTTAGATAGTTTTGACAAACGTTCTTTGGCAGTGGTCATTTTTTCTGTGAGCTAAAATAAATAAAATAATTTAAATAATAAATAAAATAATTTAAATAATAAATAAAATAATTTAAATAATAAATAAAATAATTTAAATAATAAAGAAAATTATTTAAATAATAAAGAAAATTATTTAAATAAATATAAAGAAACAATAATAATTATCCACTCCGATTCATACCTTTGTTTCATACCACTCGGGACCAGTTTTTTCCTCTTGATTTTTAGGACCAGAACGCGAATCTTTCAAAATAACAATATCAGAACCTTCATTTTCTTTATTAATATTCTCCAATTGCGTAGTATTACGCATGCCATCAAGTTCACTGAGCTGATCAAGATTAACATCAGCAGTGAAGTCAATTTCATCTTCGTCCTCTTCGCCATCAGTCTGAATTTTTTCCTGGACATCTATGACAATAACCGGAGCATCATCATCTTCTTTATTATCCGGTTGATTTTCCATGGGATCAGTTTCTCCAGTACTGTCAATAACTTCGACTTCGTTATTTGAATTATTTTTATCCTCATCGTTTTTCGATTGTTTTTCATTTTCATTCTGTTCGTCATCACCCTCTTTGTTTTGAACATCTTCATTTGCATCACCCTCATTATCATCTTTATCATTACCATTGTCACTTAATGGTATAACATCCTCATCCTCTTCGCTTACACAGTCATCCAATATTTTCATATTAGTGTCATCAATAACAATAGTATCTGCATCTTCTACAAACATTTAAAACAATGTTGGATATAAAAATCCAAGGAAAATATTTGCAAATTAAAATGACTTTAATTATATTACGTGCTTTAAAAATATTGATATCTTCAAAAAAAAAAAAATATCTAGTACACATACACAAATACAATGATAATGTACTAGAATAATAATTTCAATAATCAAGTCTTACCCATTTTGATGCAGTAGTCCAAGAACTACTTTATTAGTAAATAAAAAAATGTTTAATCAACGATTTGAAACGTAGCGTGTATTGAGTCAGTGGTGTATAATAGTTAGGTGGTTAGTACACCTATATACTTTTTAAACACAATTGTCCCAACGTTTAATAAATTTGATGTACTTTAAATTATGTGATTATAAATAATGCACAAGTAATATTTGTAATATTGACAGATAGTATCTTTTTAATATTTTACATTTGCATGTAGAGAAAAAAAATCAATGCTGATACTCAGAATGCTCGCTCACTAGCTTGTAATGCAGATTATGACCGGCGATAAAAAAAAAAGTATTTACTATAGGATCTACCAAACTGCAATTGCCAATACAAAACTTTACAACCACTCGCTGCTACTCTTTCCGACGCTTCGAGTATTTCCCGATGCTTCTTTTTTTTTTTTTTTTTAATTAATGAAAGAACGCAGCAATTCATTTGGCATTCGTAGTGTTGGTATAAAAGTTATCCGCCATTGTGAAAATTTTATAGCGCGAAATTTAAATGTGATATGAAAGTTGATTATAAATATAAAGAAAAATTGTTTTTGTTAAAAAATAATAAGTTTTAAAAATTTACAATTATTTTTTGATTTAATTTATCTTATTAAAAAAAACTTTAAATCATTAAGAGTAAATAATTTTTTTTAATTAAAAAAAAAATTTTTTTTGATATAACTATTTAAAAAAAA
Organism: Cotesia congregata; assembly: GCA_905319865.3. Lineage (NCBI taxonomy): Eukaryota > Metazoa > Arthropoda > Insecta > Hymenoptera > Braconidae > Cotesia > Cotesia congregata. The sequence goes on along the minus strand of CAJNRD030001124.1, from coordinate 4,681,905 downwards.
TTTTAATAGTCCTATTACAACTATTTTTAATTATATTCTAGTCATTAATAAATAATTAATTTGCGAAAAAATTTAGCATCAAAGAAGTCGGATCAACATTGGATGACAGCGCTCTCTTTAATTTTCAAATAAAAAACAATTTGTTAATTTTACAAAAAAGTATGGTTATGCACTAAATATGAAACGTCTAGTATTTAGTGTAAATTAATTATTTTTATAATTTATTTATAACAGTATAATAACTATTAGTATTTAAATAGTAAGAATAATTATATAATGGAACCGAAGAGTTCAATTCCGTATCAACAGTGTGATGAGACAAAGTTAGTTGCGTCTGTCAAAAAAATTGTTTACACCAATGTCATTGAGACAAATAACAAATATTTAATATTTAATAATGAATTAAATCAACAAAATATCGCCGATTCTATTTCAACGACAATGCTGGATGACACGAATATTTATTGTGGTGAGCAAGAAAACTCCGAAATTAATCTACAAGACTTGTGTCGAGTATGTGGTAACACAAATAATCATATGGTTCCAATATTTGGAGACGAAGGCTTACAACATGATTTAATTAATAAAATATCAAGGTACTTACCAATAAATGTCACAAAAAATGACACATTGCCCTTGCAATTGTGTTACAACTGCGCCTCAACTTTAATAGCTTGGCATGATTTATTGGAAAGATGTTTGGATGCTGAGCAAAAGCTGTTAGGGATTGAAGAACGGTTACTTTCAAAGAATCAGGTAAAATATATATTTTATTTATTAAAGTATGTTATTGACTTAATATTAATTTTTTAGATCGACAAATCTGATGATTTAGAAACTGTCCAACAATCTGTATCCCATGTAGAGAGTAATCCAGTGAGTCTTTATTTGTATTGTAATTATAATTGTACATAAATAATACTGATTCTTATTTGAAATTTTGTTAAGGTACCTCAAAGTTTAGAACATGAAAAAGAATCTATTCCCGAAAATTCGAAGACACCTAGTGAAGAAAGGTTGGTAAAAAATGATACTACGTATTATAAATTTTTTTAAGGCATAAAATTACTAATACTTTAATCATTCGGCCGGGAAAGTTGTAAATACTGTAATTAAATAAACAGTAATCCACAAACTAAGAACACAGCCATGAGTTTCAGAAAAAAATTGAAAAGTTCAATCTAAATTATTTTTAAGTAAAGGATTGCAAATTCGAAGTAAATATATGATTGTCTATTTGTTGAAATAATGACTAACAAGATTACAATTTTGTTAAGGAACTAATATCAAGTCATTAGAAAAATCGTCATATCATAATTAAATAAAAAATTTGATTGATGATTGTTGAAATTTCCTTAATTATAATCTTTTACAGGTCTTCATTTATACAAACAAGAAGTATAACTTCAAGATGTATGAGAAAAAATTCTATAACGAGTCATGACAAGTTGGAAGAACTACCGAGACCCATGGTTGAACAAATCGATCAAGAACCTGAAGCTTATTCTGAAGACAATGATGATTCATGTGCTAGCGAAGATGAAGCTCGGGTTAATAATGGAGATAAAGATAAAGATAAAGATTTGCATGACTCTTCAGATGAAACTGAGCGAAAATTGGAACAAAAAGATAATAAAAGAAATTCAAAAACTCAACAAGAATCTCAAGTAAAACCCTCACGACCTCGCTCATATCCTTGTATGTACTGTGATTTTATAGGTAATAAGAAAAAGTTATTGCAAGCACACATGATTGAGATTCACCCGGACGTACTGATGGATGATTTAATAAAAAAGCCATCTTGCGTTGATAAAGAAATGATCGAAAACGCTCGAATGGAAGCTGATGGTCGCGTTTATTATCACTGTGAAGATTGTGGGAAAAACCTTTTCTCCCCATACACATTTTTTTGGCACAAGCGTATCCATACAGGTGAACGTCCATTCTGTTGTCATCTCTGTGGCAAACAATTTCGAGTGAACCAAGGTCTTGCCCGACATTTACACGAGACACACGAGGGAATTAAAAATTTTTCGTGTGACATTTGTAGTAGAACATTTGCTACCAAGCGCACACTTGATGATCATCGACGTATTCATACAAATGAACGGCCTTATGTTTGTAACAGATGTGGAAAAACTTTCAAGCAAAAAGCGTCGCTTTTTGTTCACAATCGCACACACAGTGATGTGTTCCCATTCAAGTGCGTACACTGTGAGCAATCCTTTCGCACACGTCCGACGCTTATGGTCCATATTACCAAACATACTGGCGAAAAACCATTTGTTTGTGAAATTTGTAATCGACCTTTTAGAATAAAGTATGAATTAAAAAGACATAAGCTTGTACATTCAGATGAAAAACCGTGGCAGTGTTCTGAATGTGGATTATCATTCCGTCAAAAACGTTATTTAGTTAACCATAGACGTATAAATCATGGAAGTGAATCATCTGTAATGGAAAAATAATTCAAATTGTAATTATCAATAAATATAATTTCAGGTTTCCCAGCGGTAGAAGGCGATTACAAATTAAGAAGAAACGCGTCACTCGTGAGAAACGAACTACTGAACAAAAAGCTTTGATTTTAAATTCAAAGATAATAGTTGATGGAATTAATTATTACAAGTGTTCAGATTGCAACAAAGTATTGTCAACTGTATATAATTTTCTGACGCATCGAAATACTCATTCTGAAGATACTCCTTATGTATGTGAAACCTGCGGGAAAGGTTTTAAGGCTGCATCTGCATTGATTAGACATAGAGCAATTCATGGAGGAAGAAAAAAATATCCGTGTGATCTCTGTGGTCATGTATTATCTTCAAAATCTGCTATCGAAGAACATCTTCGTACTCATTCAAGTGATCGTCCATTTGTTTGTCAATTCTGTGACAAATCGTTCAAACAAAAGTCAGCTCTGTATAGTCACAAAAAATTTCACCTAACAGATGCGACATCGAAACATAAATGCTCAACTTGCGAGCGTGTTTTTCCTCGCAGTCAAGAACTAAAAAAACATATTCTAGTTCATACACATGAAAAACCGTATTGCTGTGATATTTGTGGAAAAAAATTCCGTACAAGTGGTTGTGTAAGCCGTCATAAACGCATCCATGCGACGGAAAAAATTCATAAATGTAATATTTGTGGAGCGCAGTTTGGTCAAAAAAGATATTTAAAAAATCACTGCCGGTATAAACATAAAACAACAACAACTGAATAAGTCGATTAAAAATCAATGTAATTGAAAAATTTTAATCAACGATGAAGAGACAATAATTAGTCATAAAAGTAAATTTTATTATTCTTTATTTGTAAAAATTAAGTGTTGTTAGACTCGTTTATTGTATTCACAAATCAAAAGTAAAGTAGAAACTTATCAGTGTGGTTTATAAAAAAAGATTTTAAAAAAATTATTTTTTGTATTGATTTGAAGTATATACATTTGTTTGATGAACTTTTTATTACAAATAAACTGATTATTTTTTTTTTTTATAATTACTTACAGCTTCTTTTATTTTTAGATTTCTTCTAATTCAAAAATTATTTCCCTCATAAGTTTTAGAGATTTATTAGAAAAACAATTAGTTCTACAAAGAAGAAATAAAATGCAAGATTATTAAACGATAAGTACTATTCATTTTTTAAATTAATGAGCAATAAAAAAATTATTAGAGATAAAAATTTTTCAATGACATCGACTCATAAATGTTATAATTCCGGGTCTAAAAAAAAAGTAAAAAATTGCAGGAATAGTTCAAATTTATTTTATACCATACTATAATTATAGTTAAACGCTATAACTATTATTAATATATTATTTTTTATAATTAGAGGATGAACTAGTTGTATCTTAAATTTTTTACAAATCCTGAAGCATCAAATCTTACAGCATAATATTAATTATAACCAACGTCTATAAAATTAGGTAACGATAAATTCTAAATTTAGATTTTAATTAATACGTTTCACAAATATATCAAATTTTTTAATAATAATGTTAAGATTGTTGTAACTCAAGAGTATTTTTTTCCAACTTTTTTTTGCTACTTTCATTCTGAACTCTTGATTTCAGCTCTTGAAGCTCTTTCACGGTAGTTGACTTATACATTTGTAATATCTTTACCTCCAACTCTACAGCTTCAACTACAAAAAATATAACATCATTAAAATAATTTGTCAAGTTACTAAATAAAAAACAAATACTTAAATACCTCGAAATTTTTGTGTTAGCTCCAATAATTTTTTTAACTGTATTATATTTCTGTTTGCTTCATAAACAATATCATTAATTTCTTCTTCATTCATTTTTATTAAATTTTTCTAATTTTTCTTCTTTCTTTATTTCACTTGAAAGTTTTTTTTTTTTCAGTCGCAAAAGTTAGTTTGTAAACAAAGAATCATAAGCAAAACACAAAATACTGCACATACTTATATCAATCAATTCAAAATATGAAAAATTGAAGTAACGCCACACAGCGGCCAAATTCCGAAGTAAATTTGTGACTACAAAAAATGACAGTCTAGATGTCAGCAGCTGTTACTTCAAGTGGTATATATTTTGTTGGGGAAAATAAACCCATGTATATCTATATATTTATGAGTACGTGTTCGTGTATGATGTGTGTTAAATATGGAGGGTAGAGGGAGACAGGGAGAAAAAGAGAACTCTTTACGATGGTCGTTCTGGTGCACAGCCACCGGCCATGCCGTTTTCCGCAATGGCGGTATAGTTTTACGATAAAAAAGAAGAGGTTGCGGTAAGACTACTCTACTTATAATAAAAGGTAATACCATAAACTTAAACATCCCCTTTAAAATTAATTAGTATAAAAAAACATCCGTCATAAATAATCATTATTATCAAACTCGGGCGATTATTTTTTTTTCTTAATGGCGTTCCTTGAATTCATCGCATGATACAGGCAAAAATTTTTTTTTTCATCACCTATAGATATATATTTTCTTAACATTTTCATATATATTTATATACAACCAGTCGCGAGAGTCACATCTGACTCACAGTGATTTAGATATTCGGGAGTTTGATAATTTTTGTTAAGTCATGCTCGTCCAGGCAATTGGTAAATTTTTCTTTTATTTTTTAGTTTTTATCGTTCAGTGGAATTTGATTTATTGCTCGGTTGCATTGCTTACAGCAAGTGACTCCTTGGTTTATATTATTGCATGTTAATTGAAAAGTTTTGTTTACAAAAAAATATATATATTCTTTCCCCTTTATTGTTTCATCCACTATAAATATTTTTTTCAATAACAATCAATAAAGATAAAAGTATTGAACATTGTTATTTATTATAATTGTTTATTTTTGATAGTTGAAAAATCTAATGGACAACCAAATAGGAGGGGTTGAAGTGGGAGATATTCCAATGATCGAATCATCGAGTATTAATGACTCTTCAGATATTCCGGAGTTGGAAGTATCCGAATCAACTAGTCTTAGTCCACTTACATCGTCTTTGGATCACAACCTTACTATCCAAGAAGATAATGTTCTTGCAGATGTGAATATGGGTATCGCAGAGACTTGGTTAGTTTATTTTATTTATTATATCATTATAAATAAGTGTACTTATAGTCTGTGAGTTGTTAATCACGTTGTCTCACATGTGCTTTGTTATAAAAAAATTATCGGTCCTGTTGAATGTTAATTAAATTACTTTGTTTATTTAATGAGGAAAAATTTTAAAAAATTGCACACATGCAATGGGGATCAGTCTAACCTTATCAAATTATTATTTTTTAATAGTATTTATTACAAGAGTTTTGCCACGAGGATATTAACCTTAAAATATGCCTTAAAATAAGAATTTGGAAATAAAACCAACGAAACGTTGCATTTTTTTTAAATTTAACATCTTATTGCTATTGTCCACGTTCCCAAGATTTGTTGTTTAATATTATAAATAAAATATGTTAATAATAAATTCAAAAAATAGGGATGGACCGAGTACACCAGCTTCAAATATCGCGATACCACTACCACCACCACCAGTTCACGATTATTTAGATGTAGTAGGAGCTGATCCAATCAGCGATACTGAAGGTGTAGAGCATGGACCTTTTTTGTCACCAATCAATAATCTGTTTGCTGATTCATCGGACATTCAGGAAGATGCTGTTGTTGGTTAGTTTAAATAAAAAAACTTACAGCTGACCAAAAATATTTTCTTATAAAATTATCACAACTGATAATAAACGTTAATTACAGAAATATCAACAACGGCGGGTGTTTGTGGTCTCAAAAATTTGGGCAACACTTGTTTTATGGCAGCAGGATTGCAGTGTCTTGCCGCTACACCGCCAGTATTACAGTACTTTCTAGAAGTACAGCAGAGCGACGAGAAACTGCTACCAGCTGGTTCACTAATGACCCATTTTAGCGCGCTGCTAACCAAAATGTGGTCGCGTAAATACATGGTCGTTAAACCAACGGAGTTTAAACAGACATTGGGCGCTTATCATTCACAGTTTAAAGATTATCGGCAACACGATTGTCAGGAGTTTCTCGCTCTTTTGTTGGATTCATTGCATGAGCAAATGAATACAGCTAAAGTCGCTAAAAATTGTCTGCAGCAGCAACAAGTACCAGCGACTATTACCACTGCCAATTCGATAAACTCCAATAAAAAGATTGAAAATGTACCATCGATGCCGCCTATGATGAGTTCTACGGCTGTTAGTACTGATGATATTGCCGTCACTGCCTCTACTAATGCTAATGATGATTACATGGATACGTATGACAACTCACCATCCTCTGACTGTCCTAATAGTCCAAATGTTACAATGGCTGGTTCACCCAAAGGTAGTTAATTTTTTTTTTATTTAACAATAATTATGTGCACAGTTATTTTTTTTTTTTAATCCTCAGGATACACACCTCCGAACAGAACTTTAGAGCTTACACGGGGTCAAATTGACCCCACTTGACTTTCGAAGAATTACACTGATAAAAAATTTAATTTGATTCAAGATAAAAGATCTTGAACCAAGAGTACCATTTTGAAAGAAATCATTTTCTTGACTCAAGAAAATTATTTTCTTCAAAATGGTATTCTTGATTTAAGATTTTTTCTTTTGAATCAAGTTAAGTTTTTTATCAGTATATATTTCAGAAATTATACATTTTATCGGAATTCAGTTTATTACTTTTTTGGTAGGTAAAATAATGTTTTTTTGAATACAATAATTATTATTCTGAATCAAATAGTTATTAATGTTGAAAAAATTAATTAAAAACGAATCTATTTTCGAGAAATATTTTAGAATAAAAAAAATTCTGCGGTCAAAATGACCATCAGTGTATTCCGAGGGTTAATTATGTATTCTCTAAAGTTTACTGCTACTGTTTGTAGTTTATTTTATTTATTGCTATCTTGATTATCATTTTTTTTATTTTTAATTTTTCATGAAGATTTAGACTCTCCGATGGGTGATCTCGATAGTACAGCAAATTCACCACGAGGATCACCATTAAATGAAGATGAAGAAACATTAGACTCCGATGAAACTCTAGATACTAAATCCAGCTTCATTTATAATAAAGTATACGACGCTGAGATGAACGACAGTAACAATCCACTGCGACTCGACTTAACTCAGCTGTCGAAAAAAAATACTCATCTTCATGGTTTCTATGATATACTAAAAGACGCTAAAACAAGTAACGCTAATTTCCTGGTAACGCCCCAAGAGTGCAATAATGAAATATGTTATGATTCCCAAAAGTTTCAAAAAGATAATCTTCGTAGAACAACTGCGTTAGATAATTCGAATTTAACTGAAAATCATGATTTCGACAACAAAACACTTAGCATCAAACGTATTAAAGAAGTAAATGTGCAAAAAAATAATTGTAATAATGATTGTCTATCAAATAACTCGGATACTGAGTGTGATAATAATGGTTTAGAAAAGTGCAATGTTAAGCGTATGAAATTAGAAGATCACGAAAAAAAAAATCATAGGCATATTGATGGTGATATTGATAGTAATATTAACAATACAAGTGATAATAATCTGTGCTCACGAACATTTGTTAATTGTGAGAATGGTGCTATTGCTGAACAAGATGAAATTGAGGCTGATAAACATTGGGCTAAACATTTAAGATCCAACCGTAGTATCATTGTTGATACATTTCAAGGACAGTTCAAAAGCACGGTAATATATATATATATATATATATATACATCTATTTTGCTATAATTATCCTCAATAATGTTTATTTATATATGATCTGCAGCCTTCAACATTATCCAGATTAGCTTACAATCCTATTAATATCCACAATCCACTTAATATTTCATTTTAATTAATTTAATACCCATCATTCAATTATAGTTGTACTTAATAAAAAAAATTTAATGGAGATATACGTCGGAGTATTGCCGGTACACGACGGTTATACCGTAAAAATTCTCCAAAATTAAAAATCAGTATGATTTCCTCTTTGTTTTCTCTAGTCAGAAAACAAAGCTCATTGTACTGTACAATTTTTATTGTATATAATTCAATTTTTTTTTTTTTTTTTTTTTTTTTTTTTTTAATTTGCTAGTTGATAATTAGAAATTAAATTTCAATTTTAATTAAATTAATTACAGGTTGTATGTGCAGTATGTAAACATGTATCGGTGACCTATGAACCTTTTATGTATTTATCTGTACCACTACCCCATGCAATGGAGAGACAATTAAACGTTACGTACATACCGGCTAATAATGATCCACCGATTAGGTGCGTTGTATCATTTAACAAACAGTCACGTATCGGTAAACTCAAGGAGGAATTATTGAAGACTTTGGGTAAAGATGATGTTGATAGTTGTAATATTGCATTTGCTGAAGTTTTGGAGAATCATATATCCAAAATATTGGTGAGTTATTTTTTTATATAAAAAAAATTTTTATGTATTCGATTAAAAAATTTTTACATACAATCAATAATATTAATACTTTTCATATCTATAAAAATTCTGTTTTTATAAATTTTTTTCATATTCTTTATTTTATTACTTCATTATTTTAATATTTTATAATTAAATGAGCATTATGAGTCATGCACTTTTGGATTGTCCAAACTGTTTTTTATTAATTGGAGGGCAAGAATGAGACATATTGTAAAGATTTGATTGTCTTTGATACAACTCTCCAACAGTAAAATTGTGGAAGAACATTCTCGTTGAATAAAGTTATATTTACGAGGCTACATTCTACTTGACAATAAAATAATTAAAATCAATAATATTAATTGTCTTTTCAAGTAAAAGGTTGACTTATTTTTATTTATTTAGGACGACAATCTGATGCTGAGATGTGTAAACGATACGAATAGATCGATTTATGCATTTGAGTTAATGGATCCGCCAGACGCTTACACGTCGACGCCTGAAGGAAATACTGATAGAGTAATTGAAACCGAGCCATGCCAAAACGGAACTTCCTCTGGAGAGGAAATTGGTCCTTGTACAATATGCCTGGAGGAATTGGATGGCGACTTGAAGAGACACAGCGGTGATAATTGTACCGTTGTGATGTGTGAGCCTTGTATAGAGGTAAAAATTTTTCTTTTTAAGAGAAATTAACTAACCTTCAATCTTTAATAATTATTAATTTAGTCTTGTGTATTTTTTTAAGTATTTTGAAAATTTGATATTAATTATTTAAAAAGCTTATGAATGGTAAAATCTTATTCCCAATGATGACTCAAAGGCAGTGTCAATCTAGCAGTTGGGGTTTACAAGCTAGGCACAAAAAATGTTGCCATCAATTAAAAAGAACCTCGGGAAGGTCTGAGACAAGATCGATTAACACTCTAGCAGGGTGATGTTGTAATGGCATGCACGAGAACCAGAAATAGTTTGATTATTGCCTTTCTGCCGGGGATACTCATTTTCTTTTAGAAAAGAGTGGAGGCGGCGATCGTCAAATTGGAAACTCGTGTGATCCGCTATTTAAGTTTAATCTGCAAGCCGGTACTTTAAGTCCGGAACTCAATTCAGACTAATCTGATGCTGCCTTACAATACTGAGGGAATTAATTTTTTTCAACTTTAATTATCTTCTAAATTATTTAATTTAAATTCACTTTATAAATAATTAATGATTGCATTAACATAATAAAACAATATTAAAAATTGCTTGTTACGCTGGGGCTGTTGGATCATACGGTGACGGGTGTTAAAAATCATTGACATACATTAAAGTTTGTTTCACAAATATAACAATTATTTTCACTGTCTTATATTATATTAATTTATTATTAACTCTCTAAAATTATTACGGCCTCAGTGAAAATATATTTTTATAAATAAATCTAACGAAATTAAAATATCGTAATAAATTATTGGTTAGTTTCATCTAAAAAAAAAAAAAAAAAAAAAAAAAAAAGATTTGTGAAATAAGCTAGAGTAAGAACTGAAGGAGCAGTGTATATTACCCTACAGAACTACTTCAAGACCCGTACGGAATCACGAGTGTGTCCAGTGTGTAACGTACAAGTGGAGAAATCTTCATTTACTAAAATTGATCAAACCGGTCGTCCCAGGCCAGCAATACGAATACTCAATGTACCTCTTGTACTAAGGCACGACACCAACGAGGCGCCGAATAATCGCAAGAGTACCAAGCTCTTTGGATACCCACATTTGGTCAGATTGCCGTCGAGAGTCAATGCTGAGAATTTGCATCAAGTCGTCAGACGGGTTGTACCACATGAAGGAGAATATACTGTGCATTTTGTCGACGGACAGGTGATTATTTATTTTACTTTCTTTTTTTATTTTCAATTAAATACTTAATTACATTTAAATATAAATGTTATTATTTTATTTAACAGGGCCGTCATTGTTCTCGTTGTATGTACAATGTCCATTGTACTGGTTGCAGTGTCCCAGATACTGGGATGGTTGACCTTAGAACCAGTGACACATTAGCGATACGTTACACCGAAAATGTACCGGACATTGAACCACCGATGGAACATATCAGTGTTAGGAAACAGCGTCCACCACATCCACTATCTTTGTATGATTGTTTACAGGCATTTAGTCAAAGGTTTGTAATAATTCATAAAATTTATTTATATCTATTTTATTAATTAAATACAATGTATTGTACGCCTGATAAGCGAAGCATTGAGGTAGTGGTCTACTCTCAACATTTCAAAAAAGCAGTTTTTTTGAAACTGAAATTGATTTTTTTTTTTATTTATATCACACTTACAGGTTAATATGAGTACACTTATATCAAGTCAAATAATTTTTCAGGCACATAAAATATATTTCAATAACAATTTTTTTGTTTAACATAGTAAATAATAACATTAAACACAATTTTTCCTGGACGTCCGTGTATGGATGGGTGTATCTGGCAGAGAAATTGCTTAAAAAAATGATCGTACCGGAATAATTTTTTTTTATTATTTAAAGTAACACACGACGGATTTTTTCAATTAATATGAGCGTTCAATTCACTGTTGTTAAATTGTTATTTATAAAAAATTAATTTATGACTGTATTTTTTTGTATATCTATCTATACATTTTATTATGGTATTTTTTTTTCTCACCTTAGAATTATGACTAAATTATAGCAGAGTTTTCTGTTTTTAATAATTTTGCTTTTTATATTTTATTTTAATGAATTTTATTGTGAAAAATGAGATTATGAGGCGTGCACTTTTGAATTTTCCAAACTTTTTTTTTTTTCTTTATTGAATTAAAATTAAAAATTAATTTTTTTGTACTTACAGTGAAATGTTAGATGAACACAATCCATGGTTTTGTCCAAAGTGTGAACGGAATCAGTGTGCTACTAAGACATTGACTGTTCATCGCTATCCTAAGTACCTCATAGTCTACCTTAAGAGGTAATTTTTAAAGATTTATTTTTAATAAAAAAATTTTAATCATTAATATTAATTAATCAATTTTTTGTTTTAACAGATTCGTATTTCATGAGTGCGTTAGCATGAAATTGGATGATAAAGTAACATTTCCTTTAGCCGGACTGAGTCTAGGCAAGCATATGTACGATCTGTATGCTTGCGTCTGTCATTACGGAGGTAATTTATTATTCATATAAATGTGATTATTTAATTTAATGAAGGTTGGAATATTTATTTGATGCTTTTGTATTCCAGGTGTTTCTGCTGGGCATTATACGGCATACGCAAAGAATCCTCACACAGACGTGTGGTATCACTACAATGATGAACTGACGAGTAAACAGAAGCCACAGGAAGAAGATTTTAGTAATGCATATATTTTATTCTACAGCCGACGAGAAACAGACTCAAAGCCATGTAATTTATAAATTAAAGGAAAAACACAATGGCAACGAAGAGAAATTTTAAGTCAGAAATTTTTCGTATAAATTAATGTGTTTAATTGTGTATAAATAATTAGGCGTTGGTTCAGGCTAAAATATTAGGATAATTTTTTCAATTATTATTATTATTATCATTATAAATGTTGATAATATTTTCACTGATTGTTATGGAGATTTTATTTTTTTTTTCTTCATAAAAAACTCAAGTCTCAGTGATTAGTTAAATAAAAATATTTAAATAAAAGGAAAAAAAAAAAAAACATAACTAAAGTAATTAAAGTAACGTAAAAAAAGATCACAAGAGGCCTGGATCGATGTGATACTTCCTGCGAATCGTCGCAACAAAAAACTAATGGATCAAAGATAATTAAAAAAATGTTTTTATTATTTTCCAATTTAATTGAATGTAAAACAAAAGTTCGCTTATTATTGTAATATTAATATTAATTCATGATAGTAATATTAATGGAAATACTTTTATTGATGTATGCGTATCGAATCGATTATTATTTAAAATTTTTAATCTAAATCAATTGAAGAAAAGAGAAACAATGTGTTTATTCATTAAATGATAAGTTGATTAGTAATGTGCAAAGCAAATATAAGTCATTGGAAATGCGTCGAATTTTTAATAAAATAAAATAAGAATCAATCTCATAAAAGTAATTTTAATAGATAATAAAACAAACAAAAAATGACTGTTAAGAACAATTGTTACGTCTTTTTTTTTTTATTTTATATATATATTTAATATAATAATTAATAGTAATTAATGATAATAGTACACGTATGTTAATTCTTTATTTTAAATTAAAAATACCTTGAATGATTTCATTTAAAAAAAAAAATAAGGAAATTAATGTTGGGCTTATAGTATTATTTATTAAATTATTTATATTGAATTTTTATTACAAGGAATGTATCAACAAACACACACACGAATATACAATAATTATTGTTGTGTCATTATATTTAAGTGCTAATTATATTTATTATGAATTGTATGTTTTTGGTTTAAATTTGTTTCATTAAAAAAAAAATAATGATGAAAACAAATTAAAAATTTTCATTGATAACAATAAAAAAAAAAAATTATTTTTATTATTAAATAATCAAATATTCATTGTAATTTGTTTTAAAAAATGTTTTCGTGTCTGTTGTTTAGTTGTATATGATACAAATAGCTATTTGTCATAAATTGTTTTTATCTCGTCTCATTTTTATCGAATTACACGAAAATATTTACATATATATTTATTTATTTTTTTATTAAGTGACTTTGACATTATCCAAGTGTTATAAATTTATTAAAGATGATTATGATTAAATGGTAGCATGATAATGATAATGATCATGGTAAAATGACAGTAATGATGATGATTGTGGGACATTTGTAAATTTTTTTTTTTTTTTTCATTCATTATTATTATGACTAGATTTATTTAAGTTGTTTCGACATGCGAAATGGAGATTCTGCCTTCATCAGACATAATTCTCTACTAGGCGCCGATTACAAAGCTATTTTCTCAATAATATTCATTTATTCTTACGTCAATGACCAAGTAAATTTATTTTCTTCTCAATATCGAATTTTTAAAAACAATATTGTGATTACATAATAGCAACAAAATAATGTAAAATTTGTCGGTGAATTCCACCAGAGAAATAACAATATTTATACCTCAAACAAAATTATGTATTCATAAGACTTCTTTTACATATCTTGTAAAAAAAGCGCAAAAAAATACATGAACCAGCATGAAATGAAAGTCATTATTCTAATGGAGTTTATTTAGGTTCCCTTGCTATGATTCTACCCCGCGGATATTATTACGCCGGTCAGTTTGACCCTATTTGTATAGTCAATCACGCTCGAATAAAATTATAGTCGGACAAACCTGAATAAACTTTACTTCGATAATTAATAATTTTTACCTGCAGAATATTTTGATATTTAAAATTATGATTTTATTATTAAAACAATCCTGCAGGGAATACATAAAATATTGAACCGTATTCATAAAAAAATCAAAAATCATCTCTGTAAGTTCATAATCAAATCAGAGTCACGTAAATGTAACTCGAATATTGAGAGAATTTTAAAAATTTTGGTCATTGACACAAGGGAGGCAAATCAATGGAAAAAATACAAATTATCATTATTATTATTTCTTTGTTCAGTCATGTGTTCTATTCGCAACTGTTGTATATTTTTGTTTCGTTTTTTATCATAATACTATTATCGGATTTTCCTTTTCACATTTTCACAGCAGGTGGGTAATCGTGCTATGTGTTTTTATTATATTATTATTTTTTTAATATATACGTTTTATCTTTCCATTATAAATATAAATATATGTATATTATATATTTAAATATCTTTGCCATTCTAATTTAATATCATTATTTTAAATCTTATCAATGGTTTTATTTTTATTTATTCATTAATACTGTTGTTTCGCGACGTAACTATTCAGGTGTCAACGCACTTCTTTCATCATTCACTAAACAGTTCACATTATAAAGTATACTGTGAACTCCCAACAACTACTATAAAGAAATTACTTTTATTATCATTTATTATCATTATTATTATTAATAGTAGTAGTAATTAATTTATCTTTAAAATTATTTACGCGCGATACAACAGCTTAAATACATATCCCGATATGGACAACGTTAACAAAATAATTCTTCGCTTTTTACATGTTATTATTTCTACTAGATCTAGACAATTTTTTTATTATTCATTTTTTTTTCTTCTTTTTTTTTTTTTTAATTTTTACTAGATACAATAGATGACACAATTTTAATAAAATTACCAAAGTAAATTGTAAAAAGAGATGTAAATAATTATTAAAATTTGTTAGCAGGAGCTGAATTAAATTACAAATAAATTTAATCCACTTAAAATAATTAATTACACGGTTGTAAATAATTTTTCACGGTTGAGAACCGTTTACAATTATTTATACGCGTAATTATTAATTTTTATTGGATAAACTGACGACAAATTACTGAAATTTATACTTGGGGTAATTATTTTTTTTTTCTTTTTCGTTCCATAAAAATGCTATATCAATTACATCTTACAATAATTGCGTAACAACGTTATTAATAACATTACATAATAATATTAATTTTTATTCCTAATTATTGTGTACGGTGGGTCTTAATATTTATATTATAATATATTTAATATAAGAATGATATTTTTTTTTTGTCTTTTAGTATTTTTTTTTACGAACGATTTTACATAGTGGCAATGGTCTTGTATGGCAAATGACATTAATTAATTTTATTATTATTATTATCAATTATAATTATTAATATTTTATGAAAATTTAATTTTATTAGGAACAAAAAGTAGTTCCCGGTATTTAGATCCTCATCGTCTTTATAATTTATTATTTACTTCTTTAAAGTATATAATTTAAAATAATTATACTTGTGTATTTATATGAATTAGTATAATTAATTAATTATTTATTTATTTTGAAAAGACAATTCGAGGCCACTTGTTTGGTTTTTAAATAAAATTAAATTTATTGGGAAATATTATTTTTATTGAAATAATACGGCAGATAGTTTCTAATGAAGAGCTACTGTAAACCACACAACTTGACCCGGATGTACAAGACCACCGATTTCACAATTAACCGTTCGCGTTTCTCCATTCAATACAAAGAGAGCTTCGTTCGATGGACTCACCATATAACGTCCAAATATACCACTTTGGACAATTGGCCTGTTCGGATTTCCCCATTTGGTTAAATTCATTGGCATCGCTTTTCCAACGCCTGTTATCATTTCTACTTTACCTGATAAAAAAAAATCAATCATAAAAAAATTAACTTTAATTTTTTAATTAAAAAAAAAAAATAATTTTTAATCAAGTCAGACAATTTTCAGTATTTTCAATACATTGTAAAAAAAATGGTAAATATTTACAAGTGGGGTCAACCATTTTAATTTTAATTTTTTTGAACGAAATGTCTATTTGATTTTATTGTTATAATTTTTTTTGAAAAATGCATAAAAAAATGAATTTTAAAAAAAAAATTGATTATCACAATTTTAACAAATTTTCAAAAAAATTTATAAATTTTTTAGAAAATTGTGATATTCAAATTTTTTTTAAATTGTTCTTTTTTCTATATATACTTTTCAAAAAAAAAAAAAAAAATATATAAAAAAAAATAAAATAGAAAATTTTTTCCAACTTTTGAAGGCAAAAAAGCTATCGAAATCTTTATTTTTTTCTTTCACGACATTTTTTAATAACAGCGCCGTAAAAATAAGCAGAATAAAAAAAAATTTGAAAATGTTAATTTTTCACTTAGTTATGGCCCAAAATGGGGTTTACCCCACTTGTAAATAATTACCAAAAGAATTTGATAATAATTTTATAAATAAAAATTTCTATAAAAATAAAATTGATTGAAAAAACACCAAATTTTATGATTTGAGCAAGTTTAATATTAATAAAAGCGATTAAAGTTACCTGTAGCTAAATTAAGAAACAATATGTCTTCTTTATCTGTCGAGGAAGCGTATAAATCATATCCATGAGTTGTTTGCGATGGATAAAATGTAATATCACTAATATTTAATGTTGTTTTAACGTCAAACGAAAACTTTAATCCATTTGCTGAAATAAAAAATAAAAATATTTATTATTGATAAGAAGAATAAATAAGAAATAACAAAATGACTTTTTTAATAAAACTTTAGCAAACTATAAAGAAAAAAAACGAAACTAACATATTACTTTTCATTTACATGGGGTTTTTTTCTATGTTAGTTTAATTATTATAGACGTGACATTTAAGCATACGTGAATGTATTACCAAGTAAATTAATATTTTTTCTCCTTAAGTAAAGAGATAAAAACTTACGTAGTATTTCTTGGACAACAAGTATAACTCCACTGGCTTGTTTGTCCAACGTGACAACGTGACGTGAATCCGGTGATACCATAGGTTTCCCAATAAGCCCGGGTTTGTGAGACAAAACCGTATCCGTCAAGTAATCTAATAAAAGTTGCCCGGTTGCTTTACCAGTAATTGGTTCCTCGCATTGTAATATTACGAATCCATCTGAAAAATTTTAATTAAGCTCAATTAGCATTCAAATAATCAATGGCTGTGATAATACAAAAGAGAACCCCAAATTTTTTCCATAAATTTAAGTATTAAAAATAATTATAAAAATTTATTTATTATCTAGTGAAACCATCGCTTTACGGTGGCATAAATGTAAATATTACAAAACTTAATGTAGAAAGTGTAAAAGCCACAATTTATAATTTAATATCGAAAATGTGATTAGTAGCTATAACTATACAAAAAAAGAAATTTTTTTTCTGTGTAGTAAATAACGACTCTCTCATCTTAAAAAATTTACAGTTTCAAATAGTAAAAATTGCCGTTTCAATATATAGTTTATACTATGAGAAGAAGGGGAAGGTCTCACGCTCGGAGAATTTAACATTTGAAACAATAAAAATTCTACTCTTAAAATAATATATTTTACCAATCCAAACAAATCAATAATTATAGTTTGATTTTTAGCGTTGCGTTTAAAATTTACCATTTTACTTTGTAAATATTGACGTTGCTTGTACAGAAAATTTAGTAACTGTAGTTTATATTTTTTACACATCATGCGATCATTTATTTAGGTACAAAATGCTAAATATCAAAGTCAAAATTCTTAATAATAATACTTTAACATTTTCGACTTTCACATAGCGAATATTACTGTTTGAAATAGTATTTTCTTCCATGTAAATAATAAATTGAATCATTTAAATGATAAATAGTATAAAGTAATTGTTAAAATCACGATTTTACTGTTTGAAACGGTAATTTTTTCCAGTTGATCATTACTTATTATAAATAGACTATTATTTATTACAGTTAACTTTTTTCCGTTGATAAAGTTGAATTTTAAGTATTTAAAAGCAAATATTAAATATTGTATCCATCAGCCGTGTGAAGTTAATTAATAACACGTTAATAAACACTGGAGAGGTAGTATATAATATTATATGGAAAATATTGGAATATGTAACTTACACAAGGCTGGAAATTGAATGTGGGCGGGCACGCAATTGTATGGTGCGAGATCGGCGCTTCTGGTGTACCGCATGTTTGCTAGATCAAGCTTGTACATGCCCCGTTGATTAGTGTGAGTGACGTATCCGTATTTAAACATGTGCCCGATATCCTGTTAAATGTTTTAAAGGACATTGATTAATTTATGTTATAGATAATAATAACAACAACAACAATAACACTCATTATAATTCATAATTAATTATCGATTATCAATAAATAATTAACGAATATTGTAAAAGTAATGAATGAATAAATTAACCTGTAGATAGGGAATGTAGAGACCGCGTACTAAATCAAACTGCCCGTCAATAGGTTCCGGGTGTACTGTATGGTGTTTTCTTTTTTGCGCGGCGTCTCTGATTACTTGGATTGTTTTTATACCGATGTTACGCTCGCTCCGCCAATTCAATACCCAAACTTGATCTAATGCCGGCACATACTGCAACTCCACTGGATATTTATCTGTAGCTACAACCTGAAAAAATATAAAAGTTATTTATGGCCCGATAACTCAATACCTCGAACCTCCAGAGCCAATCAATTAGTCTTGCAAAAAATGAATCTGTTTGAGTTTTCAAGTTTTCAATGGGGATGCTTTCACAGCCTATCTCTCTTTTTTTTGTTACCGTCAACGTCCGAACGTGTGAAATCTGTATGTATATTAAAAGAATTTTTCTTTTATCAATTTCACGGTGAATTTTGTATGAAACAAAAGTTTTAACCACCCGACTTTTCCGAGCTCAATACATTCTGGTTAAAATCAAATTCTGCTGGTAGTATGATTCGATGCCCGATAGTTCAACTGACCGTGCAGCGAGCTTTGGTAAAATAACTTTCCCCAATATATACTGTCAATTATTTTTCTACTGTGCAGACAAAAAATACTATCTTTTTTACATTTTTCCTTTCACGTCGATCTGGGTTAAATCCATTTATAAAGTGTGTATTATTAGATTATTATTTATTCGAAAAAACTTTTTAATATCAATATAAACTTTTGTGTTTACGGACAAGCGGCAAAAACCTTGACCGAATTTTTATAAATAAGATCGATTGATAAATTAGTTAACCACGATCGTATAAATAAGATTGGCAGATTGGATTGCTGGTTATTTAAAATTATCGCGACCTTTAATAATCGCAGTTACTCCTATCCGTTTATCGATATATTAATTTTTAATGGTAAGAGATGCTTTTAGCCTTTTGAATGCAGGCGAACGTAAATCTGATGATAAATTTAAACTTTAAATTCATCCTTAAAAATTTCTACGATATTTTCGTCTTAAGTTATTAAGCTTTTAAGGTTCGACTATAAATAGATTTAATTTATTTAAGTTTCAATGTTTAAATTCACCTCTTGAACTTTTTATTTTAGATGGGTTATTTTTAACTCATTAGATATAAACAAATAACTTGCGATAAATTTAGAGTTTAGTTAAAATTAAATATTATAAAATTTTTGAATTAATTTTTAATGAAATTTTTTAATTAATTTTTTCAAAGACTTCAATCATGAATAAAAGAAATTTATTATAAAAAATTTATTTTTTAATTTATTCAAAAAGATTTACTCTAAACTTATCAACATTCTTTGATATTAAAACAAATCCAGGATTAAAATTCATCGGTGTGCTTTGATGAGAAGATAATATTTAAAAAAAATAAGTTCTTACATCAACAACGACCATCTGAATTTTGCTGATAACTAAAATTCTATCTTTCTCAGGCTGTGTAACGTATACATAACGATTAGCAACGTTGATAGCGCGGCCCCAGCTGCAGGGTATATCCTTTTCTCCGCAAACATATTCCTGTAAGCAAACAATATTTTCCATTTTTATCCACATTATATTACTTCTATCACCACAATAATAAAGAAAGTATTAATCACAACCTTCTCTCTCTAAAAAAAAAAAAAAAAAAAAAAAAAAAAAAAAAAAAATTAAATAATACACTTTATTCTCTGTCAAACTATCACAAATACTCGCTCAATTATAAAAACCAATATAAAAACAAGAAAAGTGTACCTGTGTCCCGGGGATGATATCCGTGGAATGAATTTGATGATAAAGTCGACAAGCAGACGGCTCGTAAACAGATATGCCCCATTCGTGGAATGAAAAGAACCTCCGCTCTTCATTAGCCGCTGCTGCAAATAAAAATTCAAATTTTAATTTTAGTTTTTTACTTGTTCTTTAATTATTCACCTCTGTGGATGAAAAAAAAAGAAAACCGTAATGAAGCCGTTCAGAGTATATTTATTTATTTTTATTTTTTTTGAGCGGACAAAGTAAACACAAGTATTTAGTCCAGTTTTTTCCCACAATATTTTAATTAAAAATTCATATTTTAAATCTTTAATTAAAATTTAGTCTTTAATTATCGAACTGTCAGATTTTTCAACTATTTAGCAGAATAATTTAAAAAACAAAGTGATTAAGTCGGTAAAACATATTAAATAGCTTTAAATGACACAAACTGTTAATCTATTTATTGAATGTTGTTGTTCTATTGTTCGGATGAGTAAATGGTGAGATGTGAAAAGGGATAATTGAAGCTACAGGCAAGCGGATAACCACAAAGTCCGCAATTTGGATCGGATCAAGAGTCAAAACTACGGAACTGCCGATCGATCGATCACCGGGTTTGCGGTTAGCGTGAGTTTGCTGCGTCTCATTGCTTTCGATACAACATTTTACTCACTAGCTTGTACCAGAGCTGGCTGGGTCTGACAGTAAGTGTGTATTAGCCTATTAAACAAAGCGCATTATGAAGTCTATTGATAATCATCAGCAATAAGGGCTATAATCATCAGCAATAAGCTAGCTGAAGCCGATTCACCTACAGTAACCTATATAATATTATTGTTTATTATTTTAAAGAGCATTACTTGGGGTTGGCTGCTCCTGAATAACTAGGCTGCTGATATCGCGGGTCAGTCCGCCGATGCTCGTAGCCTGACACATATAAGCCCCAGTGTCAGCGTATCCAATATTTCTGACGATAAGTTTTGTCCCGTTGCCAACAACCTCGTACTTGTCTTCCTCGTGAAGCGATTCGTCGTTTTTCAGCCACTCGACTCGTGGTAACGGCTCCCCGACGACGTGACAAGACATCATTGCTTCCTCGCCCGGACGTTTTGATTGCAATCTCGGTGTCACTCGTACCTCTGGTATCGCTTTGTTGTCAAATAAAAAATTTTAGATCATGATAAGCAATGGTGAGGGTTTTAATTTTTACTCAATAAAAACACGGAGAGAATGAGTCTTTTATTTTAGTGATAACAGAAATTTATTTTTTTTATTCTGCTTGTATTTACGACGTCGCATTTATGGTAAAAAATGTCGTGAAAGAAAAAAATGAAGATTTTGATATACTTCAAGTCTATTGTAAAATTTTTTTATTATCTTGATATTGCAAAATTAAAAAAAATGATTTTTTAAAAATTAATTAAAAATATTCTGTCCAGGATTTTTCCAGCAAACTCATTTTTAATACATTTTTTAATAGCCTAAATTTATTATAAAATAGGTCTCATTCTATTATCACCCTGGTGGAGGTTGATTTAGGTTCCGATCTTAGACTAATAGCTTTTTTGCTTTTAAAAGTTGGAAAAAAATTAGCTTTCATGTTTTTAGATAAAATGTCCATATTATCTTTTTTTTATGTTTTTAATATATTTTTTTTTTTGAAAAGTACATAAAAAACGAACAATTAAAAAAAAACAATTTAACATGGCCCATCATGGGTTTACAAGACTCCACCAGTAAATAATTACCGAAAATATTTAAAAAAATAGTATTTTTTTTTTTTTAATTTTTACATGATAAAACTTTTTTTTTCAGTAATTTATTTATTTAAAAAATTATTGAATATTTTCGAGTGAATGATAATTTTTAACACTGATATCAGAAATTTGACAACTTTATAATTTTATTTAAATAATAAATTAATTTAGAAATTTAAATCAGTTCAAAATTTAGAATTTTTTTAAACTATTCAGAATTTTTTATGTTAATTTTCTTTCTAATATTTTATTTGATTAAAAAAAATTTTAATATTTCCATATCGAAAAACTTTTAGGAGAGAATCTCTACTTTAAATCCCAATCATAAGAGCCTTGACTCAGCAAACTAATTACAAATGAAAAGTTATTTTCTCTCCGTGTAAAATAAAGGTGTAAAAAAAATAATACAACTTACTGTGTACTGTCAATACATGAGTTTGAACAACGTCCTTGTTCCTTAAAGCATGGCAAGTATAATTTCCAGCATGAAGTAATTGGACGCGAGTCAGATACAAGCTACCATCGTTAAACACGCGTATCTGCAGGCAAAATAAAATTTATTCATTGTTTACACCGAAACTAGTTATATACATAGTATATTTAGTAATTAATATATTTTTTGAATACTTCAGGTTCCGATAGTGCTTCCAGGTCAGCTTCGTTACGCCTCCAAACTAGGGGTGGAGGTGGCGTGCCTGTAACATCACATTTTATCTCGACGTTATCACCAACGCGTGCTGAAATGTGATTGATCTCCAGCGATTTGTCGAGAGAAACAACCGACACACCTGCAGGAAATAAACAAACGATTCAATTAAATTCGTAATTAATTATTATTAATTTGTCACAGATTTTTTTTTTTTAATTATTAAGTATTCTTAGTCACGTTACTTATTTAGAATAATAATAATGTAATAAGCAATAAATAATAAAATAGAGAAAAGTGACATGAATATGAATATGAAAGGATATTTAATAAAAGCGATAAAAAAATAAAATATTGTACAAAGAATAAAATATTGTACAAATATTGTACAAAGCACGTTCTTTGATAAATGAATTTCTCTATAAGACTATAAAATCTGCGCATAATTTAATAATAATAATAATAATAGTTGTAAGAGTAAGAGTAATAGTTAAATAATTGAATTTAACTTACTATAAAGCTTGCTAAAAGCCATGTAAAATTCATTGATGTTAAGTCGTCCGTCTTTATCGGCATCGTCATAACTGATCATATGTCCCAGAGAGCATCCCTTGCTCAGCTGCTCCAAGTCCTCACGTTCGGCAATCTGCAAGTTAAGTGCATTACCATTACCATCCCCATCATGGATGTTATAATAAATTTACATTACTCAATTTTCAATAGCGCGCATTGAATAATCTATCATCTATCCTCTATTATATATCTCACCTGTTCCAGTTCCTCGCGCTCCAAATTACCATTATTATTTTGATCATAATGGGAGAACATTATGCTAACTAAATATTCTTTGCTATGATTGTCTTGAGTCATCAGTCGGGCATGATTATATAGCAGGAGGTTGTCCTGAAAAATTAATTGCAAATTATTGATTATTTTCCATAGTTTTATTGCAACATTAATTATTGATTTTTTAAATCTATATTATTAAGAGAATAAGAAAAATTTTGTGTCCAGGATAATCATATGATAAAATCGGTTTTTTTTAGTGAAATTTAGTGTCATTGCAAAGGTCTTGACTTTAATTTGTGCCTTTTCAAGGTTTCATATCATTCTCACCGATAGTCAATTTATGATGATGAGTATTTAGGCTGCATTCTAAAATACTTTATCTCTAGATACATAGTTAAGAAATGACCTTGTATCTTGTGAACGATTGACATTCTTAAAGATATAAGCTCACCCTGACATTACACTCATCAAGACCTTTCATTTGAGTACTCACATCAATTTTTCATATATTTATATATATTATATATATGTATATATGAAAAATATATCAAAATGCATGTGGGTACTCAAATGAAAGCTCTTGATGAGTGTAACATCGGGATGAGCTTATATCTTAAAAAATGTCAATAATTAAGAGCTGACTTTGCTATTTTGTCAACTAATGATATTTTTGAAGATATAAGCTCATCTCGATATTATACTCATCAAGACCTTTCATTTGAGTACCCACATCAATTTTTCATATATTTATATATATTATATATATGTATATATGAAAAATATATCAAAATGCATGTGGGTACTCAAATGAAAGCTCTTGATGAATGTAACATCGGGATGAGCTTATATCTTAAAAAAAGTCAATAGTTAATAAAGTACAGTGCAATTTAACAAAAGTCATTATTTAATAAAGCAAAATTTTATTTATTCATAGTTCACAAATCACGACAGTCACATAGTGACAGCAAGGTTGCTGGTAATTTATAATAACGTGAATAAATAAAATTATATTGATATACACCTGACAATTGTTTTTTGGATTTGACTTTTATGACCATTAAACAATAAATAAATAAATAATAATTTTTTTGACCGATAAATTATTAAAAATGGTAAAAGAATTTTTTTTAACTCACTTGGAAAAAAAAATAAAATTTTGGAAAGATATTTTGCTCGTATTAATTAATTTTTTAAATTAAACCAAAAAATCATAATCTGAATAAAATAACATAATTAAAAAAAGAGAAACTATTATTCAGGTTGTAACATTAAGCTGTTTAAGAACTAATTCCGAATTAATAGAAATATTAGAATGTAATTTAACCTTCATTATCTCATATTCTTGAGCAGAACAATCATTAAGATCATTGGCATCAATATCCACGAGATTATCTCTAACATCCTCCGGATGATTAATCCCATTTTTGAGCCCCAGTGTTGGAGCAGTAGCTTCACCTACGGGGAGAGCCTTCGGAGTTTCTCGGTGATCCTCTGCAATAAGTAATTACTTTAATTAATGCCCTACAGATATAGATGCAGATGCAGAATACAGTTACACATATATGTGGGGTAAGACATGTAGGGGATTCTCAGTGATCCGATAAATTGAATTGCTTCGTGAGATACGAAATTCTCGAAACGTCGAAATACATGTGCATATGTAGATGTAGATATGTAGATATAGGTAGTGGTACATTTATGGGCTGTGTTTATGTATAAATGTATAAATGTATGGATGTATGTAGAATGTAGTGTGTACATGAAGGTATGTAGAGATAGTACACCTGTTGACGCGACAAATTCTTGTCGCTTTTTTACACGTCACAGCACACACTGCTAAACTTTCACGATTCCCAAACTCATACCGGATAGGAAAGGATATTGCGTTCCGCTCGAATTCCACACGCGTTCTTCTATTTTACTGAAAGTACTTTAAAGGAACGAGGGTAGATCCGACTAAACTATTGCTCTCTTTTACTATTTAGATTGTATATATCAAATTTCCGTGAATGTTTCTGCGTATGTGTGTTCAGTCGAGATATTTGATATGTCGTTTGAAGTTTACAGTTTTTGCGCTTCTAAAATATCGGGATACGTTTGAGTGATTGGTACCATTGTAAAAATTTTATTTACAAGTTATGAAAGTAAGCTCGGTTTTTATTTCACGCGAGCTTTTATTTGGGAAAACCAAAATATTCAAATGAAAATTTTTTATGCATGCCGAGTTTTTATTTGAGAATATAAAATATATTCGTGGATTTTTCGTAAGCATGGAAATGTGAAAGAAAAATTGAGTTTGTTTGATGAGATGTTTCAAAACTTATCACCGGTTGTAGATTCACAAACGTTATTTCGAATATTTTTAAGTTTGCAAATTGTTTTGGGTGGATTTGCACGAGTTTAACTACTATTGTTCTGTTTAACCTGTGGGAAATTTGAGCACGCCTACTGTGTACTGAATAATGGGGTGAATTCTGAAAATTTCTCGGTTTGCCTTAATGAACTTTGAACGCTCATTTTTCAGGATAATTACGGCGGAATCCCTTCAAAAGGGCTTGAAATTCCTGGAGTTGATTCCAAAGAGATCCTATTACATTTGGGGAATAAAGTCGAAGAAAATAACCCTTTTCATTTTTATTGATCTTTGCTGGAATTGATTTATCGTAGAGTTGGATTTAATCTGAAAGACACTCAGTATTACGATGTTACATTTTGCATAATTTTTATTTTTAATTTTAAGCTAAAAAATAGTAAGAATTTTTTTTAATTGAAAATGAATAAAAATTTATTTTTTTTTAATAAAATATATTTATACTACGTAATTTAATGTTCAATGATTGATAAAAAAATTAAAAATTAATTGAATTGAAACAAAAGTACTCAACAATTACAAATTACTACCAAGCAATCAGTAAATTACAAGCTAATAATTTTTCTCTTCATACAGCAAATTTCCATCGTACCAATTTTCCAATAAAAATACGATATTGAAATATTAATTTTTACAAAAATAATATGTTTTATTTGTACAAGGGAAATAAATTAAACAACTGAATGAACAAAGTAATTGATATGAAAAATGCGAGCTCTGCTGGTGAGTGAATTGCAATAAAATTTGATACAAACAAAATAGATTTATGAATACATTGATAGAATGATACACATTTGTGAATCGGATAAGGGCTATAATTTGGAGGTATGATTGAATCAACGTCCGGTTAGCAGCTAGATTGGGCTATACATATTTATGAAATGAATGCCTGGCAATTACCCGTGTAGTCTACGAGCCACTAGGAAACGACGATGTCGGTGATGACGATTATTAACGTATAAACGAATTTGTTTTTCATTGGATTCACCATTTATTACTGTATACTTCTGTATGATATCAAATAATGTTTATTTTTTATTTATTGACTGATACATACACCAATTTACTTCTACTTTGTGTTTGATTTGTTTCCCGAGGAATATACATATACCAACTAATTAAAAAATATTTTCCATCGAGTTTGTATTACGGAGAGGTGAAATTTATGCAAATAAAATTATGCTTGCAGTTAATTAAAAAGCCTGGTTATTGGTTAAAAAATCTTCATTTACATATAAATGAAAAAGTTTTAATAGCGGTCTTTTGATTCACTCGAATCACTGCCTGATTTTAATTTGAATCTTAGTACAATACTTTTAAAGGTATTGAGTCTTTTATATACATATATAATCCATGATATATAGGATTAAAAGTTTATAAATTTTATTATAAAATTTTTCTCGTTAAATTGTTTTTTTTTTTCCTTTTTTTTTTCTTTATTTTTATCAGAAAAACGTCAAAACCAGAAATTTTTCACGTATACACTTTTTCTTTTTTTTTCTCTATTAACATACGCCACCTTTTAACGACATGTTGAAACTTTTTCAAGTGACACGATAAAAATATTAAAAAAAGCTCGCGGTATTTTTTTTCCTCCAATTTAATTTAATTCCACATGACATACGACATTTTTCAGCTTTTTGACTTTAATAGATAATTTTTACACGGTTGTATTACGTAGGTGACCTTGTGTATTTTATATTTTAGTAATACATATTAATTTTATAATATGAATAATGATGTAAATGAAATAAAATCAGTGGCCTGAATTCTAGAGGGAGAGTCTATGCTTCAATTTACAACGGACAAATTTTAGTCGTACATGTTGGATGTTATATGTTATATGTATATATTGAAGTTACCAGCACGCCCGCTGGCGATGTACGCTCCGTGTAATTTGCCATGGAAATCGCTTGCAATATTCTCTTGTAACGGGCATGAAAGCTTCAGGCGAGTCGAGCTTTCTACCTATTAGTTGTGATCGTGAGTGTGTTCAATGCTTTTGTTTTCAGATTATTTTTCGTGTAGTGTATTTAACTTTTATTTTATTAGAGCGATGATATCGGAATCAAAGCTTTAAACATGAAGCTTTTGCACTGAAAAATGAATTTTATTGACACTACTGGATACATCCGAATTTTATATAAAAAAGAATGAGCGCTCTAGATAAAAAATAAAAACGAACGATCATCGCCGTCAATATTGGATTTGTCAAAAAAATTGTAACAATTTTTTGACATTGTTTCATTATTAATTCATATACATACCTGACAAAAATCAAATATTATATTTTAAAATAAATTTATTAACATTAATTTCAACTGAATTTTAGTAAAAATTTTCATCCTGTAAATTTTTGTAATTTTTGATTTTGATTTTAATATTTGATTTAGCAAATAACGTAAAAAAAAAAAACATTATTGTCACAAAATTTTTTTCCCTATTTCAGAACACCCAGATGGCCTTGGGCCTTTGGATAAGCAACGATATAATACATCGCGCGTGTATCCTAGATCATATAGAACAGTAGGCGCGATAAGAGCACGTGGGATTTCGATTAGTGCAGCTCTATGTTCTCGAGAGGTTATCGAAGTCTGCGTAATTCGCTCGGATTATTCTGGACATGCTTCATAACCATATTTGTTTAATCTCCCTCGGTTTTTCTTGCTCTTCACCCCCTTGTTCCCTTACTAAGCAATTCTGTACTATACTATCCCAAACTATACTATGCCTATGCTCTCTTTGTTCTAATCCAGCGACACGCATTGTTCGAGACTATCCGCCGTGGATTTATCTGCGAACATACATGGATATTTACACAAATAGCGTATAATGATTGAGTAATTACACCTGCAGTCGGCTTCGTATGATCATCGATTAGATCCCTAATTAATTTATTATACACTATATTTAAACCCTATTCTAGATTCAGATTGAAATGAATGTTTTATTTTAAAACTTGCTGACCCGATAAACAATCGTCCTGTCCGAATCTAATGACTTTTTTTTAATCAATGCAATGAATTGATTGGATTTTTAAAAACCGCACCGGATCTCATCCAATCTGATAATCTCAGAATTGAACAATTGTAACTGTGTTTTAATTTTACCTGAAATTCGTTCTTGTTTAAATTTTTTTCACAACCATCCAGATGTTTTTCTTCTTTCAATTGGAAAGAAAAATGTAAATTTCATGATTTTGGCAGTTTGTAAAAATTTGTTCCATTTTCTTTCGGAATTCTTCTTAAAAAAATATTTTTTTAGATTGTAACAAATAAAAAAACTTATATTAAGAATTATACATTACATGTTCTTTCTTTTAAGAAGTACAAATAATACTTGGAGTTTTTTCCAAATTTACTAATTTTTTAGATGACTTTTATTAACAATAAAATTTAATTTTTATTAAAAAACAAAATATAAAATAGATAGGTTATTTAATTTTAGATTATGCAATTTAACTTTATCAAAATTTTCATACTTTCTGCTTAACTTAACTATTATAAAATTAATTGAAGGTAACAGTATTCAATTAAATTATAATTTGAAATATGCATGAAGTACGAACTTCAATTTTGTTGATGTAATGTAAGCAAAGTTAATACATATTTCATTTAATGTTAAAGAGGAATAAGAAATATAAGTTAAAGTAAATACACTACTGGCTGCTAAAATTTGTTGTAAATTAAATTTCAAACGTCAATATTTTTGTTGCCTTTGAATAAAATCTTGTATAAAGTGTCACACTCCTCTTTGGTTGGTTACTTTTTGCTTCTGTATACACTAATATATATATATATATATATATAATATATATATATATATATATATATATATATATATATATATATAATAAATATAAGGTACTGCAAACGCCGACACACTAACACCAACATCAAGAACGACAGAAGCGATATTAATGCTATGAAAATGAGATTTAAACTTCACCACAGTTCAAAGTGACTCTGTCCTTTTTAGAAACTGCATCACCAGTACTGTCCTCTCTATTTACTGCCCGTGCAATTACATATATATGTATCCTTCACAGCTCTTTGCGCGAGTGCCGTATATTACTTGTTTAATAAGTGATGATTTAATTTCAAAAGTTAATCATATTAATCGGCTTTTGCTCTACACTCTACTCTATACGATAAAGCACTTTTACTGAGAAAATCCGCTCTCATTTATTACGTTACATTACTTTGTACCCAGTTTTTATACTCTCTATCTTCAAAGTACTCTTAATTTATATTTTTAATAAATTTAAATAATTTTTAACGTATACTCAGTAAATAAAAAATTCTTTTTATTTGTTTGCGTTCTATGAAAACGTTTAAAATTTTTAATTTTTTTCAAAATTAAAGTACGCAAAAAAATCACTTCGATCAGTGAATTTTTAATGCTCTATTACAAAAAAAAAAAAAAAAAAAAAAAAAAAAAAAAAATAACAGTAAAATAAAAATCAGATGAATTTAACTCGAGCGCTCAAGCAAAAAGTGAAGTGCATTTATAATTACAGTTTTAAAAGTTGAATTTATTAAAAAACAAAGCCCGTGAATTTGGTTAAATGAGCGTGTATACAGGATAAAGGGGATTAAGAGGAAAAAGTTCAAAGTTAAAGAGAAGGAAGGTAAACGGGAACAAGTATTTTTCACCACATATTCTTTGAAATGAAAGTTGTATAGTGGTAGCGCACATGAGAACACTATCTAACTCCTGTGAAATTGCTTCTCCCCTTTCCTGTTTTTCTCCCTCTGCCTGTTTCCCTGCGGAGTCTCATCCCTCTCATCTCTTCTTGATTCTCCTGGTGTAGCTTAATCTGGTCTACGTGAGCCTGACTTGAGTTCTGTTGCCATGCGCTGCACTTACACTACTCAACTCTAGACTCTAGACTCTGATCGCCCAAAGTGCAACCCCTAGCACGTTTCTCCAATAGTTTCGGTTTATTTAAAATTATGCGAACTAGACTTTATCTAATATTTTCAGGGTCTATTCATATATCTACAAGGCTTATCTGTGTACTTTGTAAATTTATTATAATAATGTATATGCATATCGATATAC
This sequence comes from Cotesia congregata, assembly GCA_905319865.3. NCBI lineage: Eukaryota > Metazoa > Arthropoda > Insecta > Hymenoptera > Braconidae > Cotesia > Cotesia congregata. Next base: position 4,650,771 of record CAJNRD030001124.1, on the reverse strand, counting down.
TCATATATTATATACTTAACCGAGCGGAGGATAGAATAAAGTATAAAAGTTCACTTCTTTACCTCTATAAACATTGGCTTAATGCAAAAATACATATTTATCTTTCACCAATATATTTATACTAAGATAAATGAGGTGAGAGACCAAACTCGGGTATGTGGTCTCAGTTGTAAGCGACAGAAAAGTTAATGATATCGTTATCGCAACCTCTTCTTATTCAATTCTCAAAACTATTGCCGCTCGTAATTCCAATCGAGTTACGCGTCGGTTAAAAGAACCACCGACCCAAATTCTCCGGAGAAAAACCAGACTAGACTATCAAAAGAAAACATGTATGTTACGTAGACTGTATGTGTGTGAATTTCTCTGGAAACGGTGCACGGGAATAAAAATGGGCGAGTAAAAAAATAAAGAAAAATGAAAAGAATAAAAAAGCTCCCACGTGTTCTTCTCTGGAGTTTCATAATACTTTTATGGAGGCCATCACCCCTGAGAATGTTTTGAAACGTCAAGGAAACAGACTGTATTCTCTCTTTTTTTACTATAAAAAACTTTTTTTACGCATAAAATACTCTTTTGTTTAATTAATAGAGCTTTAAAATTACTTGTAACATTTTAATTGTTTTTTTTTTTTGCATTTGTTTTACTGAAAAGCTGATTTAACCAATTTTTGATCTGCAGATGGTTCAAAAATTTTTTTATGTTATAGAAAAAATATCAACTGGTTAATTTTTTTTATATAAACTTTAATTTTAGTTATTAAGGATAATTGTAAATGATCGTACCTTTTGCTGCGAATTTGTTAAAAGAAAACTTTAAAAAAGAAAATAAAAATTTGTAAAACTTATAATAGGCTTTTGAAGTTTCTGATAGAAGTAATTTTAATAATAAATTGAGTTTAATAAATTTAGATTAAATTAAAGTAGGATAATGTAAATTTTTTTGATAAATGGCCGTTGGTGAATTTTGAATATAAAATATATATAGAGCAGAATGAAGCATCAGGGAGTAAAGGCCGGTGCTTTTGGTGATGGTAGCGGTTGAAGCCGATACAGAAACTCAGGAGTTATGCTGGTGGTTGCCAAGAAACTTTTGGAATAATAACCTTCGAACCTCAAGGCACCAAAAGCCTTATACAGTATTCCGAGTCATACGAAAGTTATATCGTTTGAAATAATGCTGATTTATAAATGAGATATCATACGTAATATCTTCTAAATCACGTTCTATGCTCCAATAAAGTTCAATGTATATCGCTAATGACACTTGTACAATAAAATTTCATTCATTCTTTTATAATTGTTGAATCGTATATAATTAATACTTTATCTATTTATTAATTAAAGTATCAACAGTTCATTGCGCTGTGCTGAAATATCCAACGTATTGAAGCTTTTATTTGTTTGATATAGTATTAGCTTTGTTCAGTGATCACAATAGCGCGATGTGCATTCAAGACTTTGTTTGTTTTGTGTCTTTTAAATATGTACTCAATAATAAATAATTAAGTATATAAAATATTAAAAGAATTAACTCATTAATTATTATTCAAAAAAAAAAATCTTAAAGGAAGAAAATCATTTTAAAGATTTTGATAATCTTGAATTAAAAGCAGATTTCTTCAGTTAAGAAATTTTTTCTTCATTAAAGTAAATTTTACTTGATTCAAGAGTTTTCATTTCCCCTTACACTAAGTTAATTTTTAATCAGTACAATAGCCATTGTTTCAAAAAAGCTCTTAGCTTTTGAAGAATTTTATATCTCTGAAAGCTTTTATAATTATATTATCAATTTAATTAAAGTATAAACGTAATAAACTTATTTTTAAATTCAATATAAAGAAGAAAAGAAACTTTATTCTAAAATATTAGTAAAGATAATCTTATTGCTTTCAAAGATATTTTAATTATACCTATAACAGTATTATGAACCGGTGCTTCTACCCTATCAGATAATTAAAGTTAGTACACGAAGTCTCAAAGGTATAAAATGAGTAGAGTTACAAATGTATCGGATTACAAGGGCCACGAAAGTGTACTGAATTTTTATTTCAAGAATAGACGTGAATGTGATTTAAAATTGATAAAAAATAGATTATTTTAATTTTAATTTTTAATTTTAATGTCAATTTAAAAAAAAACTAGTATACGTTGCGCGCGCAAGCGCGCGTGTGAATGTTGGTATGGAATTATCTATATTTTCATGCTTATGATATATTTGACCAATCACGTTACGAATAGTTTGCTTTTACATGATATATTTTTATATTTTTCATCTAAATTATAAGAGTGGACTAGAATTTAATTTTCGCGCGCAAGCGCGCGCGTCATATTTATTGTCATGATATATTTATGTGTCGTTTATGTATATTATATTCACTTTCAACCAATCAGAATGAGAATAAATATTTTCAACCAATCACATCACGAATAAATTGGTTTCACATATATTTCATCTCAATTTTATTATGGGATCCTTTTACACGCCCTGATAGTTTTTGGGGTAAGTGCTGGAAGTAATTACAGCTTTTTTTGGTAGTTTAAAATTATTTTAATGAATAATTTTGAATTAATTAAGGAAATAATTTATCAAGACCGGATCTTAAATAGAAAAAAGTGCAAGTCATAGAAGTAAATAAATTTATAAAGTACCTTGATGTAAGCATCTCATCAATCTGCTAACGGTGAGCGGAGTTCCCTTATTACAAGCAGCCCGATGTAGTTCACAGTGATTTGCATAAACTTTTCCGTCGCTTCCGCAAACAGGCCTGTGTCGTATCCCGCATTTTTTAATGCAGACACACAAAGCAACACCTCCGTCAGGCGAGAGTCGGCATTTCCTTCCGGCACCGCAGTATTTATCAAGACACGGATCTGAAACACAGATAAACACCCCATAATTTAAAATTTATTGAATGTTTGTATTGATATTTAAAATACCAAAAAGTAAAAATTGGAATTTAATTCTTGTATATGGCATATGGCTCGAATGCTACAACGTGGTCGGAATTATCGGGGATGCGAAAAAATCGAGAAAAGTAGGCGAAACGATATTTCGATTTGGCAGGGATGTATTTTTCACGATAAAATACGATACGAATAGAAACCGAGTAGAAATCGGTGATAGAAGGAGTGGACGGAGTTGAAACGGTTCTTGGGTATTGTATTATAGATAGAATATAGTGCCGATATAAATGGTGTATAAGGGAATCTGTAGGCAAGACTGCCAGAAGTCCAGGTCACAGAGTCGATATCTATGCTAATATCTTTCAAGTCTGATATTGAATTCGTAATCGTCCAGTGACTACCAGATGTCTCGATCCTTCAGTATCTTTTCTTATCAACTCGCTATTACTTACACCACCTCTGCCACAGATATTTCTGATTCCGATTACGATACTCAGAAAATTTATTTCATACGTTTCACTGACATTTAATTAATTCATTTTTCATCATTTTTTTTCAATTTTTCTTTTTTTTTTAAGTTCAGTGACAGGGTTGAATTTTTTATTGATGCTTCTATTATTCAACTGGTGGAAGACGAGCTTTGTTTTGTTTATAAATTTATTTCATATTGAAAAATAAAAATTTTTTATGCTTACACCGTCGCGGGTTTTATACTACTTACGTGTGATTTTCTTTCGTAAGCAAGGTTGCAAAATATTTAATTAATTTTACACTTTTTATTGAAATAAAATTAACTATTATAATTTATTAATTTATTTTTTTTTTATTTGTTTTATTTTTTAAATTAATAATATAAAAAATTTAATTAAAGCATTTTGAGGAAATTAAAAATTTAAATTAATTAATTCTTACATTTTTCAAAAAATAATAATTTAAAAAAAATTAATGCATTTTTCATGAAATTAAAAATTAAATCGAAAATAAATGAATAATTTTGTCAGAGTATATTTAATTTTAAATTGAATTTTATTAGAATTTGAAAGAATTGTAAAAATATATTTATCGATCTATGTAAGATTAAAATGAGATGTTATTGAAGTGTGAGTATTTATATACAAGGTATATTGGTGTATTTAAAATTGCGGTTTTGCAATTACGGAAATCGATAGAGATATGTACGGTATTTATATCGAATAGTGTGTTTATATCTATCTATCTATAAATTTAAGCTATCAATATGTACTAAAGTTATTGAGCAACTCAGGCGTTTACTAGTACACACATGCTTTGTGGTTTGTTGCAATGATAGATCTTCTGTATACAGTATACAGTATATCGTATCCTTCAACAGCGATTGGAAACTTGTGAATTCCGTGCGGTTTACACAGTGAATCCCAATGTGGTGCAAACGTTTAATTGCACCTACTAAAAATAAATATATTTTTATGAACAAATATCCATGGCATGCACATGATCTCATGATTTCATCGATTTAATATTTCTCTTGGGAATATTGTATGTATATTTCCATTGCATTGTTTACCTGAAATAAATCTATTCAAATGTAAAATCGTCATGTAAAATATTTACTTAATTTTCATTATAAAATGTTTATTTACGTTTGGTGAAAATATAGCTATTTTTTTAAAATAAAAATTCTAAATAAATATTAAATTATTGGACAAATATTACGAGAAAAATGTTTTTTTTTTATTTTAAGAGATAATCTTGTTTTTTATGATTAAAATTGTTTGCAATTTTTTAATTGGCTAATTAAGGAAAAAATTTATCAGTAATTTATCATTCAATAAAAATTTTATTTTTTCCGTTTAATCATCTGTTAAATATATTTTTATTAATTATCGATAATTTTTACTTGGTATTATTTTTTTAAATTATCAGTACGTTGTTAATATTTACAATATATTTTTAAATACTGGGGTATATATAAACCTTGTACAATTAAAAAATTGTCAACATAAATTGAGAAATCGGTGGTCAAAATGAAAAAATAAAAATGACGCAATTACTGTCTCCAAAAATACTTTTCTTTATTTCTTTATTTGTTGTCTGTAAGTATTTTGGATAATAATTATTTTGATTCAAAGAAGAAAAAATTAATTTTTCAAGTAAAAGATTTTTCAAAGAATAAAATTATTCTATTATTTAATAATTATTAATTTTAGTTGTTTGTGTTTCCTCACATAATGTCTCATGCGGTAAAAATGAAATGGTTAACAAATGTGGAGTAAATTGTGATCCTTTGTGTTCAGACACAGGACCAAAAGCGTGTCCAGATGTGCGTCCAATAATTAATTACATATAATCTTTAATTTGATAATTAATTTAGTATATAGTCATAAATATGTACTTTAATTTTACAGATATGTAGACGGGATATGCCAGTTTGTGTTTGCAAACCTTATTTAGTGAGGAATAAAGATAAGAAGTGTGTTAAAAAAAGCGCCTGTCCTCGATCATAGAAAGCAATACCAATTATAATCAATGTTTGTTAATTATTTTTCTGATGTAATAAATATAATATTGAGAATATGCACATGAATTCATTGATTCAACATTTATCCTGAAAATATTAAATACACATGTTCAAAATATTGTTTGCTTGAAATAAATCCTTGTAATAATTCGCTTAATTGTAAGATTGCGCGGTTAAATATTTACATGACTTCTTTTTTGATAATACTGTTTTTTATTTTTTAAGAGAAATTATCAATTTTGAAAAGAACATGTTACGTAAACATGAATTAATATAAAATTATCACGTAAATATTACTTTAAAAATATATCATTATTTGAAGAGATACTAATTGATGTATGCAATTTTTTAAATGTCAAATTAAAGTAAAAAATAATTCAACAGTAATTTCTTATTTAAATAAATATTCGTTTGATCTTATCTGTTTTTCAATTATTTTTTTTTCACCAGCTTGTGAATGCATGAGTGACACCGTAAAAAATAAACAGACGTAAGGTTGAGTAAAGAGAAGCAACTGTTCTAACAAATAGAAAGTACTACCAATTATTATCAATTTTTGAAAACAATTTTTCTGATGCAATAAGATGAATAAATATCACCGTAATAATTATTTCATTGTTAAAAAATAATTATCGTAAGTTTTTGATGATTAAAAATTGTAAGCTTCTTGTAAATATTAATACTCAAAATGAAAACAGTAGAATAAAATTAAAACCGTGCTTACCATAGTTAAAATCTGTAAATACTAAAGATAGTTTTTGAATAATTAAACAATGTTAAACTTTTGATCTAATGCTAGTTACTTTGAAACTACGTTATAGTTTTCGAGTTTCATGACCCGCATTACCGTTATCTTTTATTTGTTCGTAGTACTTTGAGGGTTTGCATAAAACAACCACATTAAAATCCAAAGAAGCTTGAAAACTACTTGAAAATAAAGGAATACAAGTTCATGATCACAACTATTTTTTTTTTTTTTAATTATAAAGTTACATAGTAACAATTAAAAATTTTGATTGCTTCTTGTAATATTGCTAGTCTAGTTTATAACTTACGATGAATTTTCGTTCGAAAACTATTATATTTAAGAACAGAGCAATCCGGAGAAGGTTCACGGAAACAGAAGATTATTAACCTTTAGAGCAATGTAATTCTGAAGCAACCGACATGGGAATAATATTCTAGAAGATTAAACGGCAGCCCAATTTCAAAACCTACTAGAACTAATTTTTACTTTATGTTTAATTGCTTTTTCATTAAAAAAACGTTAACAATCTGAGTTTAGCAAAAAGGATTGTGTGTTTATCGACAAAACATTATTCTCTATAAAAATCGCTAATATTTCCATAAAATTTAATTTCATTTATTAAATCAAATATATTTAAATAAAATAAAGTAATTTTTCAAGATAGTAATAAAACAATTAATGATTCAACAAATTGATATGTATACGTCAATTTAATATACATTTTTATAAAATTGATTAAAGCTCCAATTAAAATTATACTATGAAATGAAATAGTCATTAAAATGTAAACAATTAATTCTAATAAGTTTCATTATCAAATATTTAATTGGTAAATGAATACAAAATTCAATACTAAATATATTAATATAAAGAGTATAATAAACAACATTCAATTTCAATTCAATAGAATAAAAACTTTTTCGTATTATTGATTACAATTAAAATTTGAAGTTTTTCCGCTATCCATATTATTATTGAGAATCCCTCATATTTATAGATATTTCCACTTTTCATTTTATGCATTGACAATGACAAGTAATCTCATGTAAGCGCTTTTCAAAGGTTATTTATTTTGAATTAAGTCATATTGTAACACACCAACAGTATAACTTCACAAAAAACTGTTACAATGCCAAATTTTTTATCAGCAAAACTGTTAGTGATTTTTCTACTCTTTGTTTGTAATCATACATTCCGTAAAATTAAACATTGAGTTTATTTGTAAGATAAATATAAATATAATATAAAGCTTATAATTTTTTAAGACATGTTGATAAATGTTCTAGGTCATGTGAGACTAACAAAACGTGCTCAGAATGCAGATCATTGTGCGCAGGTACTTAGAAATAAATAGCAGGGCACACAGTCTGGAAGTATGTTTTAATTATCAATATATTTTCTTTTTTTATGATTTCAACACATTTTTTACTGAACTTTGTCTTATTATTCAAGCATAAATAAGGAAAAACTATATTATACAGAGTTCAATCAGATACGGCTGTCATAAGTTTATCTTTATTTTTTTTTTTTTTTTAGTAAAATAAATAAATAATCAAAATGAAAATCATCTTAAATTATGTAACTTTCCAATTTGATTTTGTTTACTTATTTAACAAGCTTCATTATATAAAATTCATAGTTATTGATTGATAGAACTCGAAGTTAAACTATCTTAACTTAAGAAACTGACGTCAAATCGATTTAAAAGCAAACATGTCTCGAGTTATACTAATCAGCATTTTCCTTATCGTTTCTTTGGTAGCTTGTAAGTAATAAATGAATAATCAATAAATATAACAATTTATTGATGAATTTGACTGTTAAAAAAGGTACTTATGCACAAGAGTCTTTATCATGTAGAGAAAATGAAGAGTTTTATCCGTGCGGTACTTGTGACAGCCGGTGTTTCCTTGAAATTAATTGTTTGAGGGTATGTATTTTAGAACTTTTATATCATGTACATCGATTGTTGATTAATTTTATTTTTTTATTCTAGACAATGTGTACAGAAACAAACAAAGGATCATGTGGATGTAAATCTGGATATGTGAGAAATGATCAACATAAATGTATTCATCGCAGTGAATGTGATTCTTCCATTTTTAAATTGGGAAAATAGAGACGCAATTTAATGGTACATGATTGGATTGTTGACTGTTAATTAAAATAATTAGCTGGGAAATACGAACTGAAAATTTCAATTGTGCAGACATATTATTAAATGTTTAAAAAAATTTGATTATATAAATTTAATTTATCGTATTTTTATAATAAATACAAAAATTTCTAAATGTATATCGTTAGAAAAAAATAAAAACATCACTACTAGAGCGATATTTTTTTCCCTGTAAGTCAAGCATAATAATTACAAAAAGTTCAATCTTATCACATTAATGTCACAAGCCTGCAACAAGTTTATCCTAACATTACTTTTTATAACAATACAGATCAATAAAATGAGTAATGGAGTGATTAAATCTAGAATATGTGTATTCATCAATAGTTAGTTATATACAGTAATGATAGAAACTTATGTAACTTTCCCACTTGTTATTTGTCGCTTAACTAGCAAATACGAGTATAAAAGAATCCTAGAACTGTTGATTTATCAGACTCGAAGTTCAAGTATCATAAGAAACTGACGTCAAATCGATTTAAGGGCAAACATGTCTCGAGTTACACTAATTAGCATTTTCCTTATTGTTTCTTTTGTTGTTTGTAAGTAATCAGTAAAATTGATAAATAATATTTAATCAATGTTTTCGATTTCTTTGAAAGGTACTCATGCGCAAGATTTTCCGTGTCCTGGAGAAAATGAAGAGTTTCACGGATGTGGAGCTTGTGACAGCACCTGCAAATCAGATATATCTTGTACAATGGTACGTATATCAATAAAAGATTGTTACACGTATATAAATAACTTTGCTTAATGAATTTGATCCTTAAATTCACATTTTGAAACAAACATGATTTTATAATGGATCTATTTTGAATATATTTTTAATTTCTTACAAAAATGTATGGAATGAAAAAAGTAAGCTGAATTTAATGATTTTTCCATTGTAGTAATTCTTAATAAATTAATTACATGTTTTTCGTACTTTAAAAGGAGTGTAGAAGCGGATCATGTGGATGTAAATTTGGATACGTGAGGAATGAGCAAAACAAATGTGTTCATCGCCATGAGTGTCATTCTCCCATTTCAAGATTGGGAAAATAATTTCATAAAACATGTCAATTGGATTTTTTATTGTTAATTGAAATATAGACTATGAGTTAATATACGCTATTAACTAAAAAATAAATAATACCAAAATTACCGATGTTTAATTAATAACTTGGTGTTTTTTTAATAATTTTTTCTTGACCTTAAATATATTTCCAATTAATCAATCTTGTTTTTTCTTTCGCTGCAATTTCTCGTAGCATATATGGAATAATTATTAAAAATATCTGAACCGAATGATTAAATTTAATATATTTAAATTCCGAGCAGATAAATGTTTGTTCAAGAAAATAAATTATTCGAGGAAAGTCCAAAGGTTGTTATTTGAGCAGATATTTTTTTTAACTTAAATTATTCTTATTTATAGAATTGATTAAAATTTTTTATTTAAATGTATACAGAAAACATGCAAGACGCATATTTTGATTTGCATAAAAATATTATGAAAACCTTGTCCTCGTTGTGTTAAAATCAATCAAAAATTTTCTCATAAAGACCTTGATAAAAATACAAAATATTTATTTTGGTATGATAAATATGAATAATTGTATTATTTTTAGCACAAATTGAGCTAAAAATAATTGGTTTACTTTAAAAAGACTAATGTATAAGACTTTCGAAATCGAGGTGTTTTATTAGGTTTATTCGCAAGTTCACACAAGTGTTTTCAAAAGGATAATAATCATGGTTCAATTTTTATTGATCACTGTTTTACAAGTTATTCGTAAGAAGTTTATTATTAATTATTTATTTGAATATTTTTTAACTTCTAGCTTTGGATATTTAATGGTATGCATTTACAGATCATAAAGCTGCGCCTAGCTAACCGTGCGGTCAATATGAAATATATTTTGAATGCGAACAAATCCATGTGAACAAAAATGTGGAAAAAAACCAATGATATGTGTATCGAAGTAAGCCGATTAAAAACCTTGAATTCAGTTGATGTTGATGATAATTTACTAACTTTATAAATTTCAAAGCAGTGTAAAGTAAAAGACGAGGGCGTTACGGATGTAAAACCAGCTACGTTAGAGACATCGACAAGAAGTTCAAACTTAAGTCAGAATGTCTTGAGCAATAATATGATACAATATTAATTTTATATAGAACATACTCATTGTTTATTGCTACTGTCAATCATTGTGCCTATTGATTTTTATTAAATAAATAAATTTTTCCGTTTCAATAATAATGAATATTTTTTAATCTCAAAAATTTTATCTTTCCTGATTAATAAAACATACCGTATTATTAATTTTTATTGATATTATTCGCAAGCTCGATGTTTTGATATTTATAAAAATATTTTGGAAAAATTATCTTTGAATGAGCCTTAATAAAAATACAATATATTTATTTAACTTGTAACCAAACAGGATAAAACTCAATAGGAAGGAAAATTCAGTGGTTGATTTCGGCTAATGTCAATAACGATTTTATCTTTTACATAAATTAAGCTGGTAATAATTAATTTGCTTTAAACCAATTGGTATATAAGACTCTTGAATTCGAGTTGATTCGTCATACTTTTTCGGAATTTCGCACACGTCATATCGAGTTTTAAATCATGGCTCGATTTTTATTGATCAGCCTTGTACTCGTAGCTGCTCTGATTGTTGGTAAGAAATTTATCATTATCTGTTCTAATATTCACTAATTCATGTTTGGGATGTTTAAAAAAAAATAGACCCTTAAATAAATAGAGAAGAAAATTATTTTGTTTCAAAAAAAAATTTTACTTAAGAGTGTTTTAATCGTTCTCATTGATTTTCTCTTTTTTTAAGTAAGTCTTTTATCTGATTACAGGTACCAATGCTTCCAATTGCCAAAAATGCAAAGGCAAAAATGAAGAGTGGAAAAGTTGCGGAGCATGTGACAGTACTTGTAGAAATAAACACGTTGTCTGTCCCAAGGTAAGTTAATTAACAACTATGATCAAAATAAACAATAACTATCGCTAATTGATATTGTAAGTTAGTAAATTATTAAATTTAAAAGATATGCAAGCAACCCGGATCTTGTGGCTGCAAAACTGGTTATGTAAGAAATTCCAGAAGAATCTGTATCAAGGAAAAAAATTGTCCCAAACCTAGGATTTGTGGAAAAAATGAAGTGTTTTACCGATGCGGAGCATGCGACCAGGGATGTAATTATTTAGCTAAATGTTCCACGGTGAGTTAATGAACTAAATTTTTTAAAAATATTCTTGTTAATTATAATAATGCAATTTTTTTTATTCTTCAGAAGTGTAGAAAAGGATCTTGTGGTTGTAAAAAAGGTTATGTAAGAAATGAAAATAAAATCTGTATCAAGAAGCAAAATTGTCCCAAGGTTTGTGGAATAAATGAAGAGTACATGCCATGCGGAGCATGCGACCAGGGGTGTGACTACGCAGTCGAATGTATCCAAGTGAGTTTATAAATTAGACACTTATTTTTAGAGATATCGTAGCTGTAAATTATAATTACACATTATTTTTTACTTGTCAGGGGTGTAGAGAAGGAGCTTGTGGTTGTAAATCCGGTTACCTAAGGAGTAATGGTACCTGTGTTTTGTCGGAAAATTGTCCTAAAACTCCGACTTGTGGGCCAAATCAAGAGATCAAACATTGTGGAGCGTGTGACGGTACTTGTAAAGTACCAAATCCAGCCTGTACTTTTGTGAGTTTTATTAATTTAGTAAATTGATAATAATAAAAAAAATAAATTGATTGGCAGTAAATTTTACGTATTAATTATTTTGTAGGATTGCCGTCCACCCGAATGTGGTTGTATAAAGGGGTACGTGAAAAGTAGTGGTAAGTGTATTTTGTTGAAAAATTGTCCTAAAACCCCGACTTGTGGGCCAAATGAAGAACTCAAAGGATGTGGAGCATGTGACGGCACTTGTGGAGAAAAAGATGTGATATGTACCGCGGTAAGTTTCATTAATTTACTAGAATTTATATTAGTAAAAAAATAAATTGATTGGTAGTAAATTTTACTTATTAATTATTTTGTAGGACTGTCGTCCACCTGAATGTGGTTGTAAATCCGGTTATGTAAGAAGTAATGGTAAGTGCATTTTGTATGAAAAATGCCCTAAACCCCCGACTTGTGGGCCAAATGAAGAGATAAAAGAATGTGGAGCATGTGATGGTACTTGTAAAAAAAAAGATGTGGCCTGTACCTTGGTGAGTTTAATTAGTTTAATAAATTGTTAACTGTTAAGATATAAATCTATTGGTACTCAACTTTATATATTAATTATTTTCCAGCAATGTCGTCAACCCGAATGTGGATGTAAATCCGGTTATGTAAGAAGTAATGGTAAGTGCATTTTGTACGAAAAATGTCCTAACACCCCGACTTGTGGGCCAAATGAAGAGATGAAAGAATGTGGAGCGTGTGATGGTACTTGTAAAGAAAAAGATGTGGCCTGTACCTTGGTGAGTTTAATTAATTTGATAAATTGTTAACTGTTAAAATATAAATCTATTGGTAATCAACTTCAAATATTAATTATTTTTCAGCAATGTCGTCAACCCGAATGTGGTTGTAAATCCGGTTATGTAAGGAATAATGGTATCTGTATTTTGTACGAAAAATGTCCTAAAACCCCCACTTGTGGCCCAAATGAAGAGATCAAACATTGTGGAGCGTGTGACGGTACTTGTAAAAACCCAAGTCCAGCGTGTACCAAGGTGACTTTTATTGATTTAATTAATTGTTAACAGTGAAAATATATATCCGTTGATATTAAATTTTATATACTAATTATTTTCTAGGAATGTCGCCCACCCGAATGTGGTTGTATGAAGGGGTATGTGAAAAATAATGGCAAGTGTATTTTGTTGAAAAGTTGTCCTAAAACACCGACTTGTGGGCCAAATGAAGAACTTAAAGAATGTGGAGCGTGTGACGGTACTTGTGGACAAAAAGATGTATCCTGTACCTTGGTGAGTTTCATTAATTTGATAAATTGTTAACTGTTAAAATAATACATCAATAATACTATTGGTACTCAACTTTACATATTAATTATTTTCTAGCAATGTCGTGAACCCGAATGTGGTTGTAAATCCGGTTATGTAAGGAATAATGGTACCTGTATTTTGTATAAAAGTTGTCCTAAAAACCCGATTTGTGGACAAAATGAAGAGTTTTACCCATGCGGATCATGCGACCAGGGATGTAACTACGCAGCCAGATGTACCTCGGTGACTTAATGAACTAAATTTTTTTTTTAAATATTGTTGTTAATTATAATAATAATATAATTTTTTTTATTCTTCAGGAGTGTAGAAAAGGATCTTGTGGTTGTAAAAAAGGCTATGTAAGAAATGACAAGAGAATCTGTATCCCGCAGAAAAGTTGTCCCAAGGCTTGTGGAATAAATGAAGAGTACATGCCATGCGGAGCATGCGACCAGGGGTGTGACTACGCAGTCGACTGTATCCAAGTGAGTTTATCAATTAGACACTTACTTTTAGGGATATCGTAGCTGTAAATTACAATTACATTATATTGTTTATTTGTTAGGGGTGTAGAAAAGGAGCTTGTGGTTGTAAGTCCGGTTACGTAAGGAGTAATGGTACCTGTATTTTGTCGGAAGATTGTCCTCAAAGTCCAAGTTGTGGACAATATGAAGAACTCAAACCTTGCGGAGCATGTGACGGTACTTGTAAAGAACCAAGTGTAGCGTGTACCGCGGTGAGTTTCATTAATTTAATTAATTGTAAATAGTGATAATATATATCCGTTGATATTAGATTTTACATACTAATTATTTCCTAGGAATGTCGTCAACCAGAATGTGGTTGTATGAAGGGGTACGTAAGAAATAATGGAAAGTGTATTTTGTTGAAAAATTGTCCTAAACCTCCGACTTGTGGGCCAAATCAAGAGATCAAACATTGTGGAGCGTGTGACGGTACTTGTAAAGTACCAAATCCAGCCTGTACTTTTGTGAGTTTTATTAATTTAGTAAATTGATAATAATAAAAAAAATAAATTGATTGGCAGTAAATTTTACGTATTAATTATTTTGTAGGATTGCCGTCCACCCGAATGTGGTTGTATAAAGGGGTACGTGAAAAGTAGTGGTAAGTGTATTTTGTTGAAAAATTGTCCTAAAACCCCGACTTGTGGGCCAAATGAAGAAATCAAAGGATGTGGAGCGTGTGACGGTACTTGCGGAGAAAAAGATGTGATATGTACCGCGGTAAGTTTCATTAATTTACTAGAATTTATAATAGTAAAAAAATAAATAAATTGGTAGTAAATTTTACGTATTAATTATTTTGTAGGACTGTCGTCCACCCGAATGTGGTTGTAAATCCGGTTATGTAAGGAATAATGGTACCTGTATTTTGTACAAAAGTTGTCCTAAAACCCCGATTTGCGGGCCAAATGAAGTACTCAGACCTTGCGGAGCGTGTGACGGTACTTGTAAAGAAAAAGATGTGGCCTGTACCTTGGTGAGTTTAATTAATTTGGAAAATTGTTAACTGATAAAATATAAATCTATTGGTACTCAACTTTGCATATTAATTATTTTCCAGCAATGTCGTCAACCCGAATGTGGTTGTAAATCCGGTTATGTAAGAAGTAATGGTAAGTGCATTTTGTACGAAAAATGTCCTAAAACCCCGACTTGTGGGCCAAATGAAGAGATGAAAGAATGTGGAGCTTGTGACGGTACTTGTAAAGAAAAAGATGTCGCCTGTACCTTGGTGAGTTTAATTAATTTGGTAAATTGTTAACTGTTGAAATATAAATCTACTGGCATTCAACTTCAAATATTAATTTTTTTTCAGCAATGTCGTCAACCCGAATGTGGTTGTAAATCCGGTTATGTAAGAAGTAATGGTAAGTGCATTTTGTATGAAAAATGCCCTAAACCCCCGACTTGTGGGCCAAATGAAGAGATAAAAGAATGTGGAGCATGTGATGGTACTTGTAAAGAAAAAGATGTGGCCTGTACCTTGGTGAGTTTAATTAGTTTGATAAATTGTTAACTGTTAAGATATAAATCTATTGGTACTCAACTTTATATATTAATTATTTTTCAGCAATGTCGTGAACCCGAATGTGGTTGTAAATCCGGTTATGTAAGAAATAATGGTAAGTGCATTTTGTACAACAAATGTCCTAAAACCCCGACTTGTGGGCCAAATGAAGAGATAAAAGTATGTGGAGCATGTGACAATACTTGTGAGGAAAGAAATATGATGTGTACCATGGTGAGTTTCATTAATTTTATAAATTGATAACACTAAAAATATAAATCTATTGGTATTTAACTTTACATATGATTATTCCCTAGGACTGTCGTCCACCCGAATGTGGTTGTATGAAGGGTTACGTAAGAAATAATAGTACCTGTATTTCACCGGATTGTTGTCCGGAAAATTCGACTTGTGGGCTATATGAAGAACTCAAACCTTGCGGAGCGTGTGATGGTACTTGTAAAAAACCACATCCGATATGTACTAAGGTGAGTTTCATTAATTAAATGAATTTTTAATAGTGAAAATATAAATTTATTGGTATTAAATTCTACATATTCATTATTTTTTAGATATGTCGTCCACCTCAATGTGGTTGTATGAAGGGCTACGTTAGAAACAACAAAATGTGTGTGCCTATGTCAGAGTGCCCTATCAAATATTATAAATAATTTACCAAGAAATATTACACTGTCATATTTATATGAAATATAATTTTCGACTAATCGCTTTATGTAATAATTATTCATGTTCATTTACATAAAATAAATAAACAATCTTTTCCGTTTCAATAATATTGTCTTTGTTTTTTATTCTCAAAAATTTCACCTGCTTTTTATTAATATAAAACATACTGCATTGTTAACTTCAATTGTATTCATTCGCATGCTTGATATTTTGTTAGCTATATAAATATTTTTAAAAAAAACTTTCCTGGTAACAACCATAATGACAATACATTACGTTTGATTATATATAGAAAAACAGGATAAAACTCGATATAAAGGCCAACTCACTGGTTAATTGTTGCTAATGTCAACAACGCTCTTATTTTTACATAAATAAAGCTGCCAATAATAATTTGTTTACTTGAAACAAATTGGTATATAAGACTTTCAAACTAGAATTGTTTTATCAGACTTATTCGTAGGTTTGTACGCGTCTTTTAAAGTTAGAAATAACTATGGCTAAATTTTTATTGATCAGCGTTGTCCTTGTAGCTGCTCTGGTTGTTTGTAAGAAATTAATCATCAATTATTCTAATATTTATTTAATAATTCCTTGGATATTAAATATGTAAAATTTTTTAAGGTGTCAATGCTAACACTAGTTTAAAGTGTGGGCCAAATGAAGAGATAAAAGGATGTGGAGCGTGTGATAATACTTGTAAAGAAAGAAATATGATGTGTACCATGGTGAGTTTCATTAATTTTTTAAATTATTAACACTGAAAATATAAATCTATTGATATTTAACTTTACATATGATTGTTCCCTAGGACTGTCGTCCACCCGAATGTGGTTGTAAAAAGGGGTTCTATAGAAACGATGACCGGAAGTGTGTGTCCTTATCACAGTGCCCTATCAAACCTAAACAATAATCTACCAAGCAATAATATAATTTCGTGTTTATATGAAACTAGAATTTAAATATGCCCACACGCACGAACTTGAATTCAGAGTTTGCACATATTTTCATGCTTATGATATATTTGACCGATCACATTATGAATAAATTGGCTTCATATATATTTCATCTCAATTTTATGTCAGGATATTGTTTTTGTTTATGGTTATTTTAGTAATTGTTTTTTAAGGTTTATGTAAAATAAATAAATTTTCAAAACTTCCGTTACAAAAAAAAATTACATGTTTTTTATTTTCAAAAATTTCACCTTTTCTAATCTAATACTACATTATTATTATGGTCAAAATTATAATTATTTAAAAATTTTATATTCATTCGAGTGAAATAAATAAAATTTTCAATGAAAAAAATAAAAACTTTGTTTAATATTTTCAAAAATATTATCAGTCCCAAAGAATAAATAAAATGCATTATTATATAATTTTGATTAAAAATACAAAACTAGGATAATTAAAAAATGTAATTTAATCTGTCTAGCGGTAACTATCCTTGGTATTATATCATGAGATATAAATATTAAATTGTCACACTAAAAAGTACTCTAATTACTTGAGGAAAATAATTTTTCCCTATGACATAAATTATACGATGATAATAATAAGGATCATGAAAATGTGAATCATAATAAATTTTCCGAGTTGACGTATGTATCCGTATAGTGTGACGTAGAAAGAGTAATTATGAATAATAATTATAATTACAACTCACAACTATGAGAGTAATTATTTTTAAGTTTGTGTATGAACTGATAGTAAAAATGGTATATAGGCAGTAGCAACTTCAAATTATCGTTATTTTAACGTAAGCGAATGCAAAAACAATTCTATCGACGCAATGTCGCAGTTTTTATTAGTAAAAATATTTTTGACATTTTCCTTAATCGGCGTTTGTAAGTTATTAGAAAATTTTGTTATTAGATTTGAATCAATAATAATAATAACTCATTTTTTTAATTTAAAGATGTCAAAGCTGATGAAGGCTGTCGTGAAGACTGCGGTGAAAATGCCTTCTGTAATTCCTGTGGTAATCATTGTGAGCAATTTTGCTCAGATGAAAACCAAAAACCTTGTACAAGGGTACGTTTGATTATTCATGAAAATGTTTATAAATTAATGTGAGTATTTTTTTGTTTCACAGATTTGCAATCCTCCTGGTTGTCACTGTATAGAAAATTTTGTAAGAGATGAATTAACTAACAAGTGTGTTCTCAAAGAAAATTGTTCCCCAAAGAAAACTGAGGAGTAAATAATTGATATGAAAATTGTAATTGTTAATATTTGTTAGAATAAGCAAGTCTCGTTATTATTATTATACATAATAAATTATGTTATAACTGAAACTTTAAATAACTTTTTTTTTTATTTTTTCAACTGAAGTAGAAAAATAAAAAACGCTGAAAATTTTAATTGTAGTTTTTTTATATTTGAAATTTATAGAGTGAGTTTTTATTGATCAGCAAATTTGTTGTTAAAATATTGTGAGGGAATATGATCAGTAAACATTTACTATATATTGAAAATAAATACAGGCTTTGGATTGATATTTACACAAGCGTTGCACAGATATATTATTCAGAACTTTTAACAAAAAAATATTTTAACTATTTGAAGTCTGCAGCTTAAAAAAAATATTGTTTAAACTTTGTGTTGTTTGTGTAAACATGTCATTTTTCCAAGTCAGCGACCAAATAAATTAATAAATTTATCTGTTCAATAAGGAAAGAAACTATCATCCTCAAAAATAGATTGATAATAAATCAAAGTAATTGATAGATCAATTGTCCAAGTCAACCATGTCGCGATTTTTGTTAGCATCAATATTCTTAATCGCTTCAATGTCAATAGTTGAAATCTGTGAGTTGATAAGGTTTTGTTTTTTGTTAATTTTTTGTTTTACATAACTCAAACTTCTATGTTTTATAGCTATAATTTATTCTGACTTTTAAGGTGCCAGAAAGAGAACTTGTGATAAGAAATGCGCCGCATATGAGATATGCAATCCTTGTGGAAACCATTGTGAAGTTAAATGTTCAGAATGGCCCGTCAAACCATGTCCTAGGGTAAACTCTTCATGGATTGAATTTATAATTTATTTATATTCATACGCTTGCGTAATAATTTGTGCATAAAAAATTGCAATATTTTAAAAATTATTTAATTTTATTTTTAGATTTGTGCTCCTCCGGCTTGCGTGTGCAAAAGAGGTCTTTACAGAGATGATCAAACTGAGAAATGTGTTTCACACAATAAATGTTCAGTGCATTCGAAGAACTGATCCTACTATTAACATGGAGTATTTAAAATATTTAAACATTATAATTTAAAAAAGTTTCGACACTTCAAATATTTTGAAAATTTATCACTTGTAATAATATTTACAAAGAAATCTTCAATGCTTAGGTAAATGTTTTTATATTTCAATTGGTGATGATGTAATGTAATTTTTGTAATAAAAAATATTCATTTTATCATTTATATTTTTGTAATTGTTAATTTGAATTAATTTGATTCTGGATGATTAACTAAATTAGAAAAAATAATAATTATTGATTGAAGAATAAAAATTTTAATATCAAAACTATGAAGCACTTGACAATAGCGTGGAATTATTTTTTGCACGCGTTCGTGACAGATACCGATAAATAAAAGATCGGAGAGATTGCGCGTTGTTTATTGCAGTAACTGGCGCACATCCTTATTATTTATTGTTCATTATTCTTTGATATCACCTATCACACATGATTAAGTACGATAATGTTGTTGTTTATACCTTACCAACTAATTGTTTATAGAGGAAAAAAAAAACGCAGATAATAATGATTCATTACAATCAAACTTACGTAATAAAAAGTTTCCTCGTTATTTATCATTACTATACAGTTACAACTGCCTTTAAATTAAGTGTATCATTAATCACAACCATAGTTGAACTTTTTTTATAATCATAAAATTAATAAAATATATTCACTTTATTTTAATAATCGTCAACTACTTTTAATGCTAATAATTCTTTAATAATAGTAATAATAGTAAAACAAAATAGAGTAAATAATTTTTTTTCCAACTATAAAAAATAATTTGAAAAAGTTTCTCTGTAATTAATAAAAGATCATATTGTGTAGATATGTATGCATTATGACTCAAAATTTAATATTTAATTGTAGAACATGATAATTACTATTGTTAATTATTTTATTTTTTTATAACTGACAATTCTTGCAAAGTGATTAAATATCTATTTTTATTTAATCCTCTGACGTATAAAAGTCGCGTGTAGTTTGTCTAGCTATCAGTTGAGTAATTGCAGAGGTACACAAACAAGTTTTATTTGTGTAAATAAAATATAAAATGACACGAGCATTATTTTATATTTTCGTTGTTGCTTTTGTCATTTGTGAGTAATATTATATTTAATAAAAATAATAAATAATAGTTAATAATTGGGAAATTTTCAGATACTACAATGGCTCAAGAATGTGGCCAAAATGAGAGATACTATTCTTGTGGATCGTGTGACACAAAATGTAGCAACCCAGGACCGATGGCTTGTACAGATGTAAGCATTGTGATTAAATCTCAATAATTTTTCATTATTATTACTTATAAAATTTTTTTAGGATTGTCGTCCTGGAAAGTGTGGTTGTAATGCTGGTTACATCAGAGATGACAAGAGTGGAAAATGTATAGAGCCGGGAAATTGTTCGTGAATAATAAAATTATTGTAAAATAAATAAAAGTTATTATAGCAATTATAAATTTTGTTGGATTATTTTATTCTATGATAATATTACGGTGACTTAATTGAATTATTCAACACATGTTAATTGAAGTATTTAACCGATGTTTTTATTTAGTCTGAAGGTTCTGCTTGCTCTAACAATATTTATTTGGCATAGGTAATTATGGGTTTCTACCGCACTGGAATTCACTGTGTAAACCAGAGGAAATCTGTTAGTTTCTCATCGTCGTTTTCGTTTATCTAGGGTTGGGGAGACTACCCCCATGGAAATAATATATATTTTGGATATATTAAAAATATATGTCATTTTATATTTTGAATATAAATAAAATATATTTATTATATACATGAAATATATAAATATATATTTCACGTATATTTCAAATATATTCTAATTACAGTACTTTTGGCCGTTTTTTGTATATAAAAAATATATTTCTGATATAAGAAAAATATACGCAAAATATATTTTTTTTGTATGATAAATATAAATGTTGAATATATAAAAAATATACTTAGAATGTTCTTTAAATATAAGTAGCTTTATATAATGAAAATATTTTCTAGACTATATTTTTTATATATTTTAAATATAATTGAAATATACGTAAAATGTACTCAAAGTCTATAGGACAAAATTAACAGCCCGAGATTTTGGATTTTGTTAACTTGAGAACATTTGCCAGTGCATGGTTACAATGTTTGTTCCGGAAAACTTTAAATTAGGCCAGTTTCTTGTACGGTTCAAAATCTTGGGCTGTCAATTTTGTCCTATAGACTTTGAGATATAAAGCTGCTTATATTTTAAATACATTCTGAGTATATTTTTTATATATTCGACATTTATATTTATCATACAAAAAAAATATATTTTGCGTATATTTTTCTTATATCTGAAATATATTTTTTATATACAAAAAACGGCCAAAAGTACTGTAATTAGAATATATTTGAAATATACGTGAAATATATTTTTATATTATAAATATATTTTATTTATATTCAAAATATAAAATGACATATATTTTTAATATATCCAAAATATATATTATTTCCATGGGGGTAGAGACCGATCATTGAGTTAAAGCATATGCCATACGTATGTACCTAAATTGTTAAATAATCAAACTAAGTAATATCTTGTTCGCATGCTGTTTAATATTCATAATTTTACTTACTATAAAATATAATATTAATTATAACAATGATGAAAAAAATTATAATTATAATTATAACGATGAGAAATTGCAATTTAATTTCGCTAAAATTTATTTTGTACAATACTTAGTGGATTGAATTTAATTTATACATCTAAATATCGTAAAAACATTCATCTGGGCGGACACACAAGTTGAAAGATTTATCTCTTACAAATCCTTTCTGGCAAACACAAGCTGCAGGAAGACAAACCTTTAAAGTTAGAGAATATTATTATTATTATTATTATTATTATTGGTGTTGTAATTTTTTGAAAGTGAAATAATAATATTTACTGCCAAAACGTTTATAAAATTTAAATTCAATTATAAATAAAATGTATTGATTCGCTTGTAAAATAATAATAATAGTAAATATAAAACTTACTACTGGACAGATTTTTGGTCCAGTATCTGAACAACTAAGCTCGCATTCAGCACCGCATTGTGAGCATTCTTCATTGACACCACATGGTTCACTGCATTCTTCCGCAAAAACGTCTTCAAAAGAAAATTTAAATAAACAAAAGCTCGTTAAAATTATAAATAGAAAAAAATTACTTACGGATAAAAAAAAAAGCGATGAGCAAAACTTTAAAAAAAGATAAAAATCGTAACATAGTGTATTTATTTATGTCTCAGTTATTCAAAACTGTGGGTTATCATCTATTGTGAGGTACTTATATACTGAATCTTTTTTTAACTTCTATAAGCGCCGTGTAATCAATCAAAAATAAAAATAAATGAATATAGAAATTAATAGCTGGATAATAGACGGGAAATTATAGAAAAGATGTACAGATAATTATTATAATGATACTTAATAGTTGAATAATAATTTATTCTCCGATTAAGTTTATTTAAAGACAGTTTTTTTATTATTATTAAATATTATTACAGGTACTGCTTTAACTATGTGCAGATAATTTTCTTATTAGATATGCTTTAAAAAATACACTATTGTAGTAAAAGTATTTATTATTTATACATGTCATTAGTTTTTTATATTAACGATGAAATTGATTTCAAAAAAATTAATAACGAAAATCTAACTATCACTTAAACTGTTTTTCAGAAGTTTGACTGTTCTGATTGTCAGATTCATGATAATAAAGCGAATTTATCTCTAATCATCGGCATATTCATCGAACACAGTAATTAGTCCATCGTCAATCTCATTATAAAATTCTTCTGAATTTTTATGTCGTTTACGTTTTGACAGAGCTGAATCTTATTCAGCAGGATTTTCTGTTATAGGTTCAGCTGATAACGTCTGTTCAGTCAATGGTTCTGATAAGCTTGGTGCTTCTGTTATAGGTTGGTCTGATGACGCTTGTTCATCATCCATTGGTGATTCTGATGTGCTCGGTGGTTTTGGACGTTTTCTTTTTGGATGCTCTTCTTCCTCTTCATCATCGTAATAATTTAAAAGCATCATAGCACCAAGGAGCAAACAACGTCTTTGAACTTCAGAAGTTACTTTTGGATTGTCTAATCCTTTTGGTTTGTCGAGTTTCCCAAAAATCGCTTCATTTGATCGTCTACTGAATTTTTTACCTAGTGCCTTCTTTGAGTAGTTGTCAAATTCATCAAATTCTTTGTTTACTTCATCTGAATTTCGGTATGATTCTTCACGTAGTTTTTTTCTTAATTTTTTTTCAGATCCTTTTGCCAATATTTCATTTAAATCTTTTATCAAACCATCATATTCTTCCGTTGAAGCTTCATCAGAATTTTCAATTAAATCATTATATAGTTCATTGCTTGCTTCTTTACTAAAATCTTTATTAAGTTTTACATGTGTATTATATAAATTTTTTTCGTTTGAAAAATCAGGTGAAAAATTTTTATCACGATATTTCTTCAAGTCGAAATTGTAAAATAAATTTAAGTGACGTCTTCCAAGGATGCCATTTTTCGGTTTTTTTGAAGATAACCTTCGCTTGGCTTTACGCTTAAATCCTTTACCGTTTTTTCGAATATTAGTAGGCGGCTTAGAGTAAAAAAATGTCAATGGATTTTTATTATTCAGACGGCTTTTATTTCCAGTAATCATTTTGCTTTTATTTCCAAAAGTTAGTTGAATATTCAAAGAAAAATAAAAATTAGTAAACAACAAACATACAATTTGATGCGACTTTATTATTTTATTAATTTAGACAATTCGATATTAAAAATTTTAAGTAACACTAATTCTGGCGATTTCAACTTTATGAATCATATTTAAAAGTAACAACTGCACTTTTCCATCTATGGTAATATATTTTTATCAGAATTTTATTATTATATTGACGTATTTGTAGTTATAAAGCGGACTCGCAATTACGAGCGCGAAATCAACGATTTATAGGATTGAAAAGTTGATGCTATAAAATGAAAGTTACACTTTTAATTATTCATTTTGTAAACATTATCAAATGAAAAATAATACAGCGATATCATTTTATTAACAGTGCAAAGTTTTCAGTGTCGAATCGAAGTATTAATATTATTGCTTAATACTGAAGATATTAATTGAAAATTAGTAGGTGACAAAGCAAACTCAATCTTCTGACAATTATAGTCATTTTTCTTTTGCATGATGAGAGTAAGTTATCAAAAATTTATTAATTTCAACGTTTTTATGAATTGGGTAAGTTCTAATAATTATTTATTATTTCCAAAGTATTATAATCATTTTGTTTATAATATTAACGTCCTATCACTTATAATAAAAAAAAATTAATACGAAAATTGGACTTCACTTGTTGAAAAGAATGATCATGATAAATGAAGAAATTTTTCAATACCATATCATTACTCATTTTTTTACATCAATTTTGCTTTATAAATACGTTCAAAAATTACAAATAAAATCGGGTAAATTTGTTCAAATTAGTTCAAAATTGATTAATTTTCCACATTTTCAAATAAATTGAGTCTACATATGACTGACAATGTTCGTTTTCTACAAGCAATTTGAAAGATGATTAAATCGAAAGTATTGTATAAATTTTTTTTACATTATTATAACTTTTATTTGCAATAAACATATTTGTTGACAAAATTCTATCATGAAAAATGTAAATTTATTTTTTTAAAACGTTAATAATTTTTTTCCAGCTCACATTCTCCCTTTGAGTTTCTGCAGTATCCTTTACTGCAACTACATCCTGCTTGCATGTGCTCACAATTCTTCTAAAAAATGAAAAAAAATTTCAAGATTTTATTTACTTTTCAAGTTTACATTTATTGTTTTTATAACTTACCACTTTACAGTATCGTTTAGGTTTACCACATTCTTGATCACAACTTGGGCGTTCTTCACATTTGTATGCTGGTCCAGCACATTTTACAGTAGCACAGGAAGCCTTCCCTTCGACAACTTTCACTATTTTTATCAATTAAGATGAAATTTAATTAAAATAAAAAAAATTAAATACAATACATAAGAGTTACTAACTACTTACGAATAACGAAAGAAGCAACTATAAAAATGTTGAGCAACAAAAGTCGAAACATATTTGTTTCAAATTTTCAAATCTTAATTATCAGAACAACCAAATAAGAGCTCTTATACAATCTTATATACTTTTGAAGAAGTGAATCGATACTGAGATGTTATTATATACTTAAATTTACAGTGTAAATAGTAACTTTATAAATATTAGTTTATAAATGAAGAGTGATAAGACTTTTTCCCTGTATTAGTTATCGACTTGTTAGTTAGTCATATTGATACTGTTTTTACAGTTGGAGTTTTATCATCGTAATAATTTAAAAGCATCATAGCACCAAGGAGCAAACAACGTCTTTGAACTTCAGAAGTTACTTTTGAATTGTCTAATCCTTTTGGTTTGTCGAGTTTCCCAAAAATCGCTTCAGTCGATCGTCTATTGAATTTTTTGCCTACACGGAGAGAAATTTATAGGAATCTTTCCAACAATTATGGGAATGGATCCTATAATAAAATTATCATTATAGGCATTAATCCTATATTTATCAGTCATAATGTTACTGCCGTACAGTTGGAGTTTAAAAAAAAAAAAAGATTGAATATTCCAAAATTTTGATAATTTTATTCGCTGTCTCAATGTTTTCTTAATTAATTAAACAACATTATTAGCATAAGTTTAAATTTCGTTAAGCAATTAACATTTTATATTTTTAATAATGTCATTTTATAATTTAACGTTGAAAATTTTGGTAAACTAATATTTAATTTTTAGGGCAATATTTTTTAAGAACACATTTTCTATACTTATTTCTTATTTCGTACTAGTTATTTTCTAAATAAATATGATTTTTACTTGTATACAACCTTAGTGTGTTTTTACAAGGAGAGGGTGGGAGATTTATGGAGCGACCCCCTGCGGTTGTTGTTGAAATTAAATTTCTAACAACCGCCGGGGCTCGAACCCGCGCCTATCGGCGCGATATACGTACGAACTAACGAATTAGTCCGCACGGCTATCGCGACCGACTAGTTATTTTCTATATTTATATCCAAATTTTACTTTTGCAAAATTTCGCAATTATGAGAGATAGTAAGTATATTTACAAAAGAGCGAATATGCGGATGAGAATTTAAACATTTGAAAATTCTTCAAAATCAAAATTTATTTATGATTTTGATAATTTAAAATTGAAAGAGTTAAAGATTACAAAAATGAACTTACAAGCGACGATAAATGTTAAGAGATGAATTTTATCAGTTTACATATAACTGATAATTTTTGTTTTCTACAAGAAATTTAGAAGACGATTAAATCAAAAGTATTGTATAAACTTCTTTAGGCATCATTATTACTTTTATTTACTATAAACATGTTTGTTGACAAAATTCTATCATGAAAAACTTTAATTTATTTAGCTACGGCGAGGACAATTTTTTTTCAGCACACATTCACCATTTGGATTTTTGATGTACCCTTCACTGCAAGAACATCCTGGTTTACAATAAGCTGGATCCTGGATCAAACAATTTCAATGTTTTATTTACTTTTCAAGCTTATATTCATTGTTTATACAACTTACTCTTTTGCAGTATCGTTTAGGTTGATTACATTCTTGCTCACAACCTGGACAATCTACACATGTATATGCTGGTCTAGCACATCTTATATTATCACAAGAAGCCGTTCCTTCGACAACTTTTATTATTTTTATCGATTCAAATAAAATTTAATTGAAATGAAAAAAATTAAACACAATACTTAAGACTTACTAACTACTTACGAATAACAAAAAAAGTAATTATAAAAATATTGAGCAATAAAAGTCGAGACATGTTTATGTTTCAAATTTTCAAATCTTAATTACCAGAATAACCAAATAAAAGTTTTGTGCTCTTACAATCTTACTTTTGAAGAAGCAAATCGATACTGAGTTATTATCCTTATATAAAATTGAGATGAAATGTATGTGGCATCAAACTATTCGTAACGTGATTGGTCGAATATATCATAAGCATGAAAATATATGCAAATACTATAGTTAGGCGCGCGCTTGCGCGCGCAAAATTCAATTCTAGTATATTGAAATTTGCCGTATAAACAGCAAATATATAAATATTAGTTCATAAATGAAGAGCGATAAGACTTTTTCCCTATATTCGTTATCGACTTGTTCGTTAGGTTGTTTTTGTTTTTACAGGAGTTTAAAAAAAAACAAGATTGAATGTTTAAAAATTTTTATAATAATTTTATTTACTGTCCCAATGTTTTTTTTTTTTTAATTAATTAATCAACCTTATTAGTATTCGAGCTTAAATTTTGTTAAACAATGAACATTCCATATTTTTAATAATATCATTTTCCAATTTGACGTTGAAAACTTTGGTAAGTTAATATTCAATTTTTAGGGCAATCTTTTTCAAGGACACATTTTCTATCCTTTCTTGCGTATCCGTTTTTACAATAGCAAGCTGCAGGACGACACATCTACAGAAAAATGAATCGCTATTTTAATTTTACATTGATAGGAAAATTTTACATAAATTTTTTGTTGAAAATATTCTTATGATTGAAAACTTTTTTTGTAATACTTTTTTTTGGGACGTAGAAGTAAAATTAATTGAAAAAACTTACTCTATCGCACATAGGATTTAAGTTACCACATTTGGGTTCGCATTTATTTCCACAGCCATTACAATATGAAGTGTAGTCGCATGAAATGCCTTTACATCTGTCTTCATCGGTAGAATACACGCCTTCAAAAATTAAATCATGAGAAATTTTGAATAGTATTTAAAATTGATAGTTACTTACAAACGACAATTACTGTCAGGAGAAAAATATTTGTCAGTAAAAATCGAGACATTTCTGAAAATTATTGGAGTTCTTCAATTGAATGAACTTTATTCTGATGAATTAATATGAGAATCAAGATATTTTATACGCAAAATAAAGGCTAAGTAAATGAACAACGGTGTTTATTAAATAGAAGCAGACTTTTTTATTTGGGCTAACCAGATGTCAATATTTTCATATTTTATCTTTAATATTTAAAAAAAATCTGAGATTATGAAACAGAACCTCAAGTATTGTTGTTGGATAATTTTATTTTATGTATAATTCAATAAATATTTGCTTATTGATTGAAATTTTTCGTTAAAGAATTAGGGCTAGGAATGAATATGAGATTTTTTATTGATAAATTTCCTTTTTAACTGAAGACACGAGTCTTTGGGAACGCAGTTGTTAGTTTTCTCATCTCTTGCAAAATCCTTTTTGCAAGCGCAAGCTGGTGGGAGGCAGATCTACACAAAAGTTCAAAATATCCAAATTTTACTTTTGCAAAATTTTGCAATTATGAAAGAAAGTAAGTAAGTTATATTTACAAGAGAGCAAGCATGCGGATGAGGATTTGAACATTTGAGTTCGCACTGACTACCGCATGAATTACAAATTTCATTTGTTCCGCATTTAGTCGGGCAGTTATTGGCATAAACACCTTCAAAATCAAAATTTATTTACAACTTTGATAATTTAAAATTGAAAAATTACAAAAATGAACTTACAAGCGACAATGAATGTCAAGATATGAATTTTGACCAACAAAAATCGAGACATTTTGGAATAAGTTATTCGTAGAATTCGTAAAACTGTTAGAAAAACTTTTATTTAGAAGCAACTTATATATTTTTGATAAGAGGAAAATTCAGTCATATAACGTATACAAGTTACACAAATTGATAAGGATAATCAATGTGAAATGAATAATAAGTTATCGCAATGTATAAAAAACAATTGACAAAAATAATAATCTGACGTTAGCGATTAATTGCAGGAGGAAACTTTTTATCAAAAAACAAATAACATAACTTTATTGAGAATTCAATATCTGATAAAATAATATTAAAATATATAAATAATATTAAAATCACAAATTTGAGTTATATATACATTAGAAACAAACTTTGTTTGTTGCTGTAAGATGGACAGCGGTGCTTCTTGGCCTAGCTTACCTTACTTCTACCCAGTGCTCTGTAAGCACATCTGGGGATTTTGTAGGAGTATTTAGTAGCATAACATTAAAAATTTTATATTTGCTATTAATTTGTTATATTTGTCACAAATTTGAGTTATATATACATTAGAAAATAATATTAAAATATTATCCAGTGAAGAATATTTTTATAATATATTTTATAAGCCATCATAAGAGCAATTATTTGTACTGTGGGCACTGGAGTTTATGAATACATCTGCCAGTTAAATTGTCCCTTGCGTATTCCGGGTCACAGGCACATGCTGGCGGGTTGCAGATCTACAAGAAAAAATTATACACTTACAATCTATATAAATTATTTTGTAATAAGACGTTATATTAATTAAAGAAATTATAATTTATGGATGATTTAAAAAAATTGATAAAACAAAAAAACTACGAAAAAGAACTAGTAAATTATACTTACGAGTGGACAAATATTTCTATGTATATCTTTGCAATTTAGCTCACACAGATTACCGCATGAATTACAAGTTTCATTTTGTCCGCACTCGTTAGGGCATCCATCGGCATAAACACCTTCGAAATGTCATTTTGATTAATTTCAAATTATAGCAGTAGAAAAAAAAAATAATATTAATAATAATAATAAACTTACATGCGACAATAAATGTCAAAAGAAAAATGTTGATTAACAGAGATCGAGCCATTTTGAAATTGATTCAAAGAGTTTATAGAACTGTATTAATAACTATTATATTCAAACAACTTATATACTTTCACTACTATAAAAATACAGTCGCGTAACGTATGCAAGTCTATGTAAAACGATAAGATTAATCAAGTCACAATGAGTTATCGCTTTGAAAAATTCATAGTTCAAGAACAATTGATAAAAAAAGTATAGTTGCTCTATATTTGATAACATATTTAATGATTTTATTTAGATTCTTAGAAGAAGGTAAATTTGTTATTATTTCTAAGCATTTTATTTACTTTTTTTTTTCTTAGTTAAAAATTATTTGAACTAAGAGAATTTTCTTAAGGACATTCGATTTTAGAAACACATTCTTTACTTAAGTCGTCTCTGGCAAATCCTGGCTTACATCGACATGTTGGAGGATCACTGACATTTTAACTAGAATTTTTTTTTCTTTTTTTATTTAATAGGGTAAATGCACCAGTTGTTGACCGGTCACCAATTAGTTGACCGATGTATAAAAAAGTTAATTAATTAATATTTTACAAGGTTTTTTTTTTCTTAAAGTATTAAAATAAAAAAATATGGCATTTAATCATCATAATAAAGAATTACGCAATTAATTGCGCAGTGATTATAGCTTTAAAAAAATATTCTGAGTTTGTTTACAACGCAACCAGCCATAATATCAAATATTTTTATCGGCATAATATCAAATATTTTAGTTTTATTATGTTAATTAAAGATCAGATTCCAACTTTTTTGAAAAAATAAAGTTAAATTATAAGTTTTAATATTATTTTAAGACCGGTCAACTATTGGATCCGTCAGAAGCCCTTTACCCAGTAAAAAATTCATTCGGTCATTTATTAGACCCTCTGATTTTATCACAATCCAATTAATCACCGTATATTTATAATACTAACTTCTTAACTCCAAAATTAAATCTGTCAAGTGTTTAAAGTACTTTAGTCATTAAATATTTTGTAAATATAAAAATAATCATTATAAAATGGATATTTATAATTAAAATAATACTTAAAATCTTTTTTGATTATTAAATTTTATTTTGTTCTAATTTTTTTAGTGAACGGTTATTATATCAAAGAACGAATTATTAGAAGAAAAAATTGCTAAGCAATTAAAAAAATAAAAAAGAGTTACAAGCTAGTAAAAAAGCATTAATTGAAAAAAAGAAGGAGAAAAATAAAAAAATTTCAAGTGAATCAGAAGAATTATCGTCATCAAAATGAATTTGTGATTATTTGTGACCTAAAGAAATGTGACTTTATGTTAATTATTGCTATTATTTATATTATTTTATAAAAAAAAGTACGATTTAAAATTATATTGTATGATTAGTTTTATTAATAGATGTCGTTAATACTTCAAAAGTACTGCATAAATTTAATTACATACATGTAGTTAACAAAATTACTTATAATTATTTGAGCGGTCAATTAATTGGAGAACGGTCGGTCATTTATTGGGTTTCTTCGGTCAATAATTGGTGATTTTAGTATTTCAAGATTCAAATAACAAAATTAATATAATTTTGTTAATTTTTATTATAAATAGTTATTAATTATTATTAATTAAGTATTTAACTTTAATAAAATCCATTACAAATTGTTTTTAGAAGGTTAATAGATTTTTTATAGCTTAGTACAGAAAAAGAAAACCTTAATCGGTCAATAATTGGTGCATTTACCCTATATAGATTGTCGCTCTGGTAATGAACTATAATCACTAAGTAAACAAACCTGTTATTTCCCATTACGATCGCTAAAATATAAAGATAGTGACTACCTCAAATGTTGAGTCCAGTCAATTATTAAAGTTACTGTTGAAAGGCAATATCAATAGTTAAAAGAAAGCGAAACTCGACTAGAAATTGTTGAATATTTTTATCTAAAAATTTTCGAATAAAAATTTTGTCTTATCATTCAATTTTGGGAACATGACTGTTGTTTATTGTAAGCTGATATTTTTTAATGTACTGATTGCTTACCTTCATGTCCTGTATAAACAACCTAGTGAGTAAATTTTTAATAAAAATTAGTTGTTAGATACTCAAAAAAAAGAACGAGGTCTAAATTCTTGACAGGAGAAGAAAATTTCCCTGTTTTAAACTACGTAATTATATAAAAAATCTTACATCGTAGATGATAAATTTTATTAAAGCTTATACGGAACAAAAATAAAAATAACTTGAAAAATTTACGTAAAACTACTCATTAAATAAATGATGTTTTGATAATAAAAGAACATCGATTTAGTGTCAAGTAAAAATGACATATTTCTGACGGATATATTTTAAAAAATGTGCATTTTAATACAAGTAGTCATAATAATTTTAATAATATCTGGAGTAATCTTTTTTGTCCTTTCGGTGTACAATTTATTATAAAAAATTAACGTTAATTTCTATACCATAGTATTTTTGTTTATTTTTAATTTTTTTAGTTTTGAAATTAGTCATGAAAATTTAATAATTTAGAAAACAATCATTATTATTCATTCCTATCAACATTGGTAAATTTTTTTATAATCTATAATTTTTTTGTGGTTCTGATATTCGATAACCATACGGAATCCCCTTGGGTGAGTAGAATGACATTAATTTTATTGTTGGCGAAGAGAGCAAGCGAGACCGAGTGAGATTGGAATTATTTGTGGAGATATGAAACTCAGGTAATTGAAAAAATCAAATAAATAAAAATTTGGTTGAAAGTATAACGGGAAATTTTCAAATGATGCAAAAATTTCAAATAAATTGAAGGTTATATTGAAAAAAAATGAATCATAATAAAAAATTTTTTAAATATTTACAAACTTCATTTTTTTTCTTTCCAATTCTCGTATGCTCTACCGATAAACTTATTTTTTCTTAATTAATATCTTTTATAATACTAACAAAATTGATAAGCAAATTAATGCATGCTTATGTAAGAGTGGATAAGATCGGCTTAGAATTAATAAACACTATGCAATTCATAAACATGTGTTATAAATAGTATAACATTGCATCTATGCAGCGATTGAATAATTATTCTTAATATATTATCTATCTATGATGAAAAAATTTCAAGTTTGAATATTTATCGATTTCTAAATTTTTAATAACGGATTCACTTGAATTTTTTTGCAATGTATAGAAATATAATTGTTAAGTGTAGTTAACCTAGTTGAATCAATGAAAACAAGTTACAAATTTTATTTAATATACATTTGTACTAATTCTTGCTTATTATTATTTATTTTCATCTCGGCCTTGTTTATCTTGTAAAAGATATGACGCTTAAGATTTTTTTTATTATGATAAATTTATAGAAATTAACATCTATATGAACGAATATTAAGTATAAAAGCATTTACAAGTAAAATTTTGATATCATAGTTTGCTTCTATAAACAAATTATCATGTCTTCTAAGGTTTTAGTGTTATTCATTGTTTTAATACACTGATAGAAGGATTTTTTTGTATTTAAAAAGATTTGTTAATATTTAATAAATGATTTATTAGAGGATAGGTCTTTAACAAATATTTATTAACAGTTAATAAATCATTTATTAGTATTTAATATACACTGGATTATGAATATTTAAAAAATTCCTCAAAAAGGTGTTTCAATGTTTTATTTTAATTATAAAAATTACAGAGAATTAGATATTTAATGAAGTAATAAGATAAATTACAATTAGAAGTTTATACATATATATACTTATTTACAACTACGCGTTAAGTAGAGTTATCTACCAACACCGACCATCAACAAAATATTTGTTAACTATTAACAAATCTTATTTGGTGGAAATAAATACTTTTTTCAATACACAAAAGCTTCTTAATAGTTACAAAAATTTTGTTCTCATAAAAAATTGATTTAGTTAATACTAACGAATATTGGTAATAGTAAAAAAATATTTTTTCCACCCAAAAAAATATCTGAAAAAGATTTTAATAAATTGATTTATTAAATACAAACAAATCCTTCTATCAGTGTACTTGGTTCGTTTTTTAAAATTACGAAAATGTAATAAGATTGATCTAAGCTGCGGAAATAGTTTTAATTTTTGTGATGTCTTAGGGTTAACTATGGCCTATTCTGACGGAGGTTGTGGTCCAAATGCGGAGTGGAAAAGTTGCGGAAGTGCTTGCCCCCCAACTTGTGAGTCGCCGAATCGACTAGGAGTTTGTATAGCAGTAAGGATTTATATTTATTTTTTGTAGAACAACAAAAGAAACATATGATTTTTTAATTTTGTGTCTTATTTGTAGGTTTGTGTATCCGGCTGTTTCTGCAAAGAAGGGTACCTTAAAGAATCCGATGGTACATGTGTCCAAGAATGTAAACCAAGGTCCTAAATTTTGATGATTTGTACAATTAATTAATAAATGCATTGCAGTTATAATTTATCTCATTATTTTTTCCCCAAACGATAAAAAACAAAAATAAAAGATTGAAAAAAGGAAGAGAATTTTTCAGTTTCAGATATAATTATATCATATCGAATATTATAAGATTGAAATTTTAATTATTAAGTTACGCATTTTTGTCACTCATAAAGTTTTGACTTTCTGATATGCATGCTGATACGGGTGTCTTTATATACACAGCATATATTTTTGCAACTTCAATTTCGCAGGTAAACATGTCTCGATATGTATTTTTTTTCTTGTCAGCTCTGTTGACTTTAACATGTAGGTATTAAATTGTCTATAATTACCTGAAAAGACTTTGGTTTATTATATAATGTAAAAAAGTATAATTTCAATTACTTAAAAAGCGACTTATTAATTTTTATTTTTACTTTGTTGATTTATTCTAGATGTAGAGAGCTTTGGCTGTGAGGAACATGAGCACGGCAGTATTTGTGGACATTACAAGGAACCGCAGTGCTACGACTTCGTGAAAAAGCCTAATTTCATAGTGAGAACTTATAATGATATATAATAATCTCTTTCAAAATATTGCTCTCTGTATGAGACATGTAACATATTATTTTTACTTTTTATTTGTAGCAATGCATCAATCGATTGTATCCAGGTTGTCGGTGCGACAAAGACTACGTAAGGAATCCTCATTCAAAAAAGTGTGTGAAGAAATCTGATTGCTTTATGTCAAGCTTAAGAGGATGGCGCGATAACATTGTTGACTCTATCACTGATCAAATTATTTAAATATTGTTTTTTATTATTTACAATTTATATTGATTGTTAAGGCTTTTCACTAATTAATTAATCCTATGAAACATTGTGATCGGCCGGACAAATTATAGCCATTGTGAGCGTTATGCATTTACGAATAGTAATTATCATGATTAATGCAATAAATTATATTATAATTTTCAATGTTATTTGAAATTGATTTTGTATTGTTTTAGTATTATTTTGCATTAAAAGCTTTTATAATTATTTTATGTTAATTAATGAAATATGTACATACATTTCATTGTTTGAATAAAGAAAAATAATATTTTATCATTATATTTTGAAATTTTTTATTTATTTAAAAACAAGTACAACAAATCCTTTTAAAAATTGAAAAAAATTCAATCTAATTAATGAAACTGTAATAATAATTATAATCAGATATGATGTTCAAATTTTTTATAGACAAAATAAATATTTGACTTATTATAAAAAGATGATGTTTTATTAAATTATTTTATTTACTTCGATCAGTAAAAAAACTCCATCTAGAATAGTTAAAAAAATGCAGTAAAGTAGGTAGTAATAAAGAGCTTAAAAATAAAATTAAGTTATGAAAAAAAAAAATCAAAATTTGCTAACAGATAAATTTTGTATCTATCAGAAATAATTTTTTTAAAATTTCTATCTTCATTATAATAGTGAAAATTTCAGTCTATTCTATCATTTGGAACGCGATGTCAATTATTATTGATTACCGTGGACATAACTTTGAATGTCACTCGAATTTTCGGTTTTCAATAATGGCTTAATTCGATTATATTATATTTAAATACTTCCGCAATCTATCGGCAGTTTCCTTTTCCTCCTATTTTTAATCAAAATAGAATCACAGCCATCAGCACTGTAGCATTATTTAATCTACATAACTTATTTAACCGATTCTATAAATAAATTCTGAATATTTTATTTTGAATATACAATTTAATGTCATTATGATATTCTAGATTTAGAAGACCTAAAGGTTATGAACCTTTGAGTCTTCAATTGTTAACTTAACCCTAGACTGGTCACCCGTATAGCGTGGCGCCGCGTAACAACTACTCAACCTAATATAGAGACTCGCTATAGTGCGAGCGAGAAACTAAAAAAATGGTGACCAGTCTAGGGTTAAGTACCGCACCGATGAAAAATTAACTTGATTCAAATGAGAAAATCTTAAACCAAGAACATCATTTTGAAGAATTTAACTATTCTGAATCAAGTAAAAAATTTTTTAAACCAAGAAATTGTTCATGTATCAATTAAATTTTACTTCATTTAAAAATTTTTTTGCTCGAGTCTTGGTTTTAGATATTTTATCTGGAATTAAATTAATTTTTTATCAGCACACTTTAATATTAACTCACTTCATTGTCGCTTTATTTATTAAAAGATCATATTTATTTTATACTACCGGAAGAGATTCCCGCGTATTTTCAAACAGTATACAATAAACATTAGCGCTTATTTTCGTTCAAACAAGCCAAGCGATTATAAATTGGGTATCACACTGAAAATACCAGAAATAAACTTCCGTATTTTGTCAACATTTGCCGACTGTTTGCATCGTAAGCACAGACCCGTTACTATAAATATGGTTCTGCAAATAAAATTTGTACTTAGAAGTGTCAGTTATTTTTACAAATTACCATGGCTCGATTCACTCTGATTTTCGTTTTGTCGATTTTTATTTTTTCATGTAAGTGAAACGTGAACAAAAGGATTTTTATTCTATTCTTGGTCAGAATATAAGTAATTTTTTATGTACATTTAAAATGACGTCAATTATTAATGCCATATTTCTCATATTTAAAGGTATGGAGTGTTCAGCAGATAAGCAATCCTCATTTTCACCTTCGTATTCAAGTAATCCTATATGCAGAAGTGGACGGACTCGTACTAAATTAACTCCGTACTCTTTTAGCAAGGTATGTTAAGTAGATCATTTATTAATAACTTTTTTCTCTGACTAGTCGATATCTACCCCGATATTTTTTTTTCCTTTCAGGGCGCACATATTTTCACCAAAGGGACAGTGAGGTCTCCATATAGTTTTAAAAGATACAATGCAGGCGCTGTACAATGTCCATTGGCTTCTTTAAAATGTTAACAAGATTCTGCTTTGCAGGATCATTTTTTTAATAGAATAAATTATTTAATATTTATATTAATCCATATGCTGATAGAAGAAATTTTTAAGAGAAGCTTGTTTTGGACAGATAAATATAATATTTAATGCAGTTCAACAGATTGCTGTTTCGTCTTAAATAAATGTTTGTAACATTAACAAACCTTTAGTATAGTGAAAGCAAATATTTGTTTTTGGAGATAATGTTTAGTAACAATTAATAAATATTTATTCAACGGACATTGCAAATGGCTTAACTTGTATTAAGACTTATGTTGACATTAGACGTTCAAAATGTCTGTAAAGCTAGGATTGACTCGTCTAACAATGACATTTAATAGCTCGGTTATTAAAGCAACAAAATTTGTTTGTAGTGTTGAATTTATTACTTCTTTGTTACTTTTATTAGAATTTTGTTGCTTAATTGTCGGTCAATGCTGGATTGAGTCAATACTAACTTTACAAAAGTTTAAAGTTTTTATGTCAAGATTTTAAATCAAATTTTTATTTTTATGATTTAATTATAAGAAAATATAATTTTTAATAAAGTTGAAGGGCTTTACTTTTTTTCATCAAAATTGTATTAAAGTTTGACCCTATTTTCGTCTAAAAGCTGATCAATAAATATTATCTACAGAATATAGTTCAGAAAATTTTATTTCAAGTAAAAAAAAACCAGATATATTTATGATTTTTTTTTTAAAAAGAAAAAAGTGCTCACCACGCTTGACAGTTTTTTCTTCGGTGAAAACAGAAGTTGGAGATACTTCATAATTATCATGGAAACTTTCAATGAAGCTCTTATTTGTCGTAGTTGAAGTTGACTCAGTTGGAGTTATTAACGAGTCCCGATGACGTCGAGAGTGCTGTAACAATAGATAAATTTAATTAAGCATCCACTGATTAAAAATAGGATTTCAATTAAAAAACCACTGTAGGCAATAAAAATAATAAATTAAAAAAAAACTCCGTTTGAAATTACAGTAAAATTTTTTTTTGATTTGTAAGAAATGATTGCAACTATAAAAATTAGACGTTTTATTTTATGGGAAATAAAAGTCCTTTAATTTAGTTAGCGATAAATTAACTTCCTGAGAAAAATACTGGGTGGTTTTCCGCTTTACGATTATAGACTAGTGCTCGTGAATCCGCTTTTCGTAAAGCACTTTATATACCGACCGGCGAATAATGTTCATCGACGTCTATGAGTTCTCTCATAAATTGGCTCTTGTCTTCTTTTTCATTACGGTCCAAAGGATTATTAATATTCTTGTCTTATGCTCCGTAGATCATTATCGTGATGACTATAAAATATTAAATGAGATATTTATTGCAGAAAATGAGCTAATAAGAATGTCTACTAAAGTCCAAATTAAAACTCAATTTCTTTTGCAATAACAATTACATCAAGTGGTTTACTAAAAAAAAATTTTAATAAATTAACACGAAGCGATTGTTAATTTATTTATCTATCTTCAAGACAAAGACTAAGTTTTTGAACTGTTTAACAATTCAGAGCGGTCCTTGGTTGTAAAATTTTAACCACTTCTTCTTTCTAGTATTAAAAAAACTACTTCACGACGACAGTGTCTTTTTACTACATAAACTCAATGAATAAAATAACTCCCAGGGGGCATAATTGTGCAATGAAACTCACGAAATATTTCTTCTTCTCATTTCCTTTATCTCAATATTGAAGACTACTTTCTTATACTTTATAATCGAATTATTTTAATGATCTTCCTTGATTATCAGAAGTAAAATCTGCTATTGCTGAAATTGGATCGATAGTTCATTTGCACAAATAACAAAAAAAAAATTAACTTTTGTATAAATGGTATTATGAAAAAGTTTTCTATTTTATTTGCACTTAATTAGACGTCCTACTTTTGCACCTGCTTCGCTAAAAAAAGAATTAAAATAAATTTATAATGTCTGTTCTTATTAAGCTCCATATCTTGGCACCGTAGCTTGCAATAATTAATATTTCCATTGTTATTATTAGATCAATAAAAAAAGCTACTTAATATATTTGAAACTAATACCAAAGTCAGCGAAGGTGCAATTAAAATCAGTTGATAGCAGTAGAATCGTGATGTAAATTGTCGTAATTCATGAATAATATCTTCTCGACAGAATTAGCAAATCTATGGCTCACATATCAGACATTAGTTAGCGAGTTAGTTAGTTTGTACAGTTTAAGGAAATGGAAAAGGACATTTTGTAATGGATACGTGGAGGAGTGATTAAGTAGAGAGTGCAGAAGCGGTTCTGTTGAATCCGTTTTCCAGTGTGAGCTTACGGGCTCTAAAGAAACGAATCAGGGAATAGAAATAAAAAAGTTTCCTTGGAGGATCACCTTCATCGATTCACGTTGGTAATCGCTAGGAGAACCATTTTGTACATGAGCAAATGGATTTCCCTTGCCATCCACACACAGACTAATGTTATCAGCTATGTCGAATGTGTCTCACTGGCACTTTGCTAGGATTCACTGCCGATAGACTAAATTTATTTCTTGTTACGTTACTTTAACTTTTTTTTTTTTTTTTTTTTATTCTTTTAGTGTATTTTCACGTGATTCCATACACGACAACAACAACTACGGAAACAACAACTAACGCTCTTTTTTATGTGACTTCAAGGCTCAAAAAGACATTTAGATACTGATCAATTTAATGCACACTGAATCAATTTTATTTTTATGTCTTACGTGCCAGGACGTATTTTTATTACACACATAAAAATTATTTGTTAGGACAACAAAAACAGGGATAATAAAAAAATATGCTGTGATAACAAATGAATTTACTTACAATAACAAATCAACTAGTTTATTTAACAAGATTAACTAAGTTGCAATAGCAAATGAATTTTTACTGCTCTGAAGTTAATTTTGTTGTCTTAACAAAATCGCTTTGTTATTATAATAAATTTTTTTGTTGCAATAATAAAAAAGTTTTCTTATCAATAAAATTTGTTACTTGAACAAGCTATTCCGTTGCTTTAACAAATCGATTTGTTACTTTAACAAAACTATTTTTTTAAAATAATTGAAAGATACGGTTACAATAACAAAATAATTTTGTTGAGTG
This sequence comes from Cotesia congregata, assembly GCA_905319865.3. Classification (NCBI taxonomy): domain Eukaryota; kingdom Metazoa; phylum Arthropoda; class Insecta; order Hymenoptera; family Braconidae; genus Cotesia; species Cotesia congregata. The sequence goes on along the minus strand of CAJNRD030001124.1, from coordinate 4,610,270 downwards.
AACATATGAATTACTTACTATAACCTATGTGTTTGTTAATACAACATATTATTTGTTATCCCTATATCAACATAACAATTTTTTGTCACAACTTATTTTTTGTTGCTCTAACAAAAAATTTTTTTGCGTGTACCCACTATTTTTCAATTACACCATCAACCATCATACAAAACTTTTATCTCCACTCTACAGACTCCAAATTGTACTTGTAAAAACTGCTCTGGCGACTTTAAATCACATTTTTTTTTTCCTATAAAATATTAATGATATCAGTCATCATTTTTTCAATCCTCTTTCTTAAAATATTTTTTCTCTCGTTTTATTTCAGATGGTTTTTCATCGAAAGTGTTTATCACAACATTTTAAACTTCTTTTTCTTTCATTCTATTTTTTTTTTATCAAGAAACTAACTTGCAGAACGTGCTTCATCACAGAAGTAAGATGAAACATTGTAAAGAAAGTTATAGAAGTTAAACAGTAAATTTTCAACGTGTGGTCGAGTGGAGTAACACTCGGTTGTTGAAGTTAAAAACATTTTGTCTATATACCATACCTTCATACTGATACCTACATCTATAAAAGAAATGACAAAGTCAAGGAAGCAATCAACGGTTACACTCGCAGCACATACAACTTACTTTCGAGGGACAACTGCAGTGAAACTTATGACATCTAAATCCAAACTATTTTCTATTTCAATCAGAAAATAAATATGAAGTATAAATTTTTCAACAGCTTCAATAAAAAACATTAATGCTTAATAATTTGACCTGATTTTCCTTCGTACATTGAGATGCTAAAGAGCTTGCTCGCGTGATGGAGAGCAATAAAATCTCAGACTGAAGCATAGCACGCTCAACTGAGCCGGAAGCTACCAAGTAGAAAAGTCTCGTTAAGCTTATCTATTTGCTCTGTACTCAGCACCTTTGGCGATCTCTTACGTTTTTTATCGTGTTTGATTATTTATTTTTCAAAATTTTTCTAGCACGCCCCATTTTACATACAGAACAGTTGAGTATTTACGCGTGCTATCTTATTCCTCAACGCCGGTAATTTTTCACCGACTCAATCTCAATCTTGGCGCAGCAATATCACATAAAATACATTACAATATAACTGCCAGTAAGGCTCTTGTACCTCACAACTTTTTCCACTCGGTTTTGCCAGACATTTTTAGCTTTACGGTTACTGGCAGTGAAATCTAAATCGCAATAGTTGAGGCTACAGTATATAGCAGTGTAAGAGAAAACCAAAGTAGTATTAGTAAAAGTATAAGTAGTGCTGGTTACTAGTGGTAGTTTCTTTTATACCCGTGGTTTTATAGGGGTGAGTGCACATTAATATCCACTCACACCTAGCACTCTCTTTCACTCGACTTGCTTCAGTGAGATCTTGAGCGGCTTAATGTACCCGAAGAACGACGACAACCAAGGCGACGGCGACCCACTTCCGATTTCGAGACGATAGTTATAACCTGTTGATTTCATAGACTCGAATTAAAAACCACAAAAGGCAACACATTTTTCCTAAATCTTGTAAGCGTTTAAGTCCTTATGTGTACAAACATATTGCTAAGATAATCCGCATTTTTCGGTTTAAATTCCGAGATCTAGAGATTTTTTTAAGCCCTTCATTCTACAGTTAAATTTCACCGGATAGAATAAAAGTGGATTAAGAGAACAGAAGCTCACCAATGTGAATTTTTAACTAAAAATATGGGTCAGGTGCACATCGGCTTGATGTGCAGCGGCATAAAATGTTACGAGAAGAAATCTGAGGTGAAAAGCCCTTTGAGTTAACACCATGGAGCTAAAAGCTTTAGCGCCCTGGGAGAGAGAAACCGAAATAAAAGGGAAAGACCGACGATGGCTATACATAGACACAACACAAATCTTGTTGCAGTAGTTTTCACTTACAAAAGGGTGTCATCATCCCTCGTTTGCAAGCAATACACTATTGAGCAGATAGCTGATAGCCAGATAGATAACTCTTGTATTCAATGCTCTATTTCACTTGGGTTGCTTCTCATTCTTTTGTACCGTCGAGGACAAAGAATATTGCTACTGCATCCGCATCACTCTTTCATTGTCTTTTGTAGTGAGCTTACAAAGCTGGATTGAGGTTTTCGCAATGACAGATTTATTAGTTTGATGTGTTTCCTATTTTTGAACGTATTTTGTGTTTTCTTAAAAAAAAAAAAAAAATAATTAGACAATCAGTTCAACGATCTAGTTTGGGTAGATTAAAGGGACACAGTATCGAATGTCTACGAAATAATGAATTAGTTATAAAGCTCAGTAGTTAGTGGGCGAGTATATGAGAAATTCAAATTAGTTTGTATCGATTGGCGGTAAGATCTCTATTTATGGATTTTAGAAGCAAGTTGGCTCGGTTTAATAAGAAGTAATGAGAAATTGATCGATAGAAATGGCCGCGCATGAATACTTATTAGGAATTTCAAATAATCTTCCGACTAATATCAGTCTCGGTAGATACACGTAGTTATATTACAAGCAGTAATGATTACACTGGATCCATTACCCGGAGCTCGTAATTTTAGTTGTATACAAGAGACGTTATATACCTAGGACTAGTAAACCCTTATCAGAAGCAAACCAATATCACTAGTTAGTCTTGCCGCGGGCTTTTGAATCACCAGTTGGCTGTTCTCTTTGATGAATATCTGGATTAATTCGTTAATTACAAGGGAACTTTTTGATTTACAATGAAGAGGGTCTCTGATGGTATAAAAAATTATTAAAGACAATTAATTTTATAGATACTGATCTACGTTTAATATCACTTTTGCCATTTTTGAGGAATTTAGAGGTTGATTCTTCTGTTTATCGATATTAAATATTGATACGCTTGTAATTTATTGTTTCGTAAAGTTCTGGATCTCTGTTCTATTATTATTATTAAAAAGCTTAAAACAATGTCACTTTAAAATTATAATTCTTTTTTATCTTATTTAGCTGGTAAGTCGCCAGACAGGAAGCGGAGACAAAAATAGTTTTTCTCGTGGTTAGAATAATGCAATTTTATGAGTTTATCAACAACGGCAAAACGGTATTGTCAAGTTGGTTTAACTTTTCCTCTTGTAGTATAATCCGTTCATATTTTTTAACTATATTTCCAGGAAGATTATAAGTGAATAATACTTATAAAAAGTAAATTAAACAGGTTAAATCAACTGGGATGTTTAATGAATAAATTAAATCCTTTTATTGTGATTCGTTTGTCTGTGACGAATTAACGATTTTACGGCTATTTTATTTCGATAAATATTTTTCAAATGTACTAGCAATGAGACTGTTGAATTCAACTATTTAAAATTAGTCATGATTAACGGCGTATCGATAATAAAATAGCAGTTACGATATTTTTTTTAAATTTTATATTGTTAATTGTAAAACACCCGAGTATTCTGTTATCACGTTAATGTCTGCATTCAATTGTATTCCGAAATAGATGAATCAGTAATGCTGCTATTTCTTGTTTTATTGTATTAGCGGTTCAATGCTCGAAATTATCGATTACGCGGTTTAAATTGAGTATGCGTACGAATAAATAATATACATGGATGTGTGTACATATATTGATAACAATAATAATAATAATAATAATAATATAAATAATGATAACAACAATCATAATATCGTTGCGAATGAAATGCATATTCATATACACATACACGTTCGATGACTGATGATATCTCGTATCAATGCAGTGATATATATACAAACCATTTAATAGTTATAGCTCGATTTGGTTTTGACTAATTTTCTGTCAAATAGTATAGTCTAAATGTGAATGTGCAGGCGTCAGTTTTCGATATGCTTCATAAAGTTAAAGTTCACAAAATAATTTGTGTAACTTGAAAATAGTATACATTTTTTTTTATTTGTTTAATTATTAAAAAAAGATGAACAATCATCAATTTCTGTATGTAATTTTTGTTAATTTTTGTTTTTCGACGACTATTAAAATTACACTCGGAGATGGCAATGAAGTAAAATCACTGGATATTAACAATGAGGATACTCGCCGAAGTGAAAACAATCCATTGGCGGACTTTTATGCTAAATCGGTAACTATTGATCTCAAAATTGATGATTTTGATGAGAGAATCCAAAAGGTGTTAAATGATCAGATTAATACGCGAAGATCGGCAATTGACGCGGCACTCAGACGTGAAGAATTAGACTCAGGTGAAAAAAATATTTTTTACCGACGAAACAATGACAGTCCAATAGATAACTTAAAAGTCGAAGGTACCGATGAAGCAATTAATCAAGATCAACTAGATGCTACGGAATCGAGGGGTGGGATAGCTTCTCAGGAGTTACAATCAGGGGACAAACAACGGATAACAAATGAGGTTAGCAGGCGTTGTTTACTTGCTGGTTCTTTAATGCTTAAGCATCATTTCATTAAAAAAATTGATTTTATTAGTAGACCTTTCAAAAAATTTCGGCAGAAACCTCGGAAACCTATTTGGCATCCCATTTTCTTCCCTAAACCTCGACGACCAGCTCCACGTCCTCGTCCACCACCACCTCCACGTCCTCGTCCACCACCACCTCCGCCCCCTCCACCCCCTCCACCACCACCTCCTCCCCCTCCACCACCAAAACCTAAGCCGAAACCCAAATCAAAACCTAAACCAACTAAACCACCCACAACTAAACCACCCACAACTAAACCACCCACAACTAAACCACCTACAACTAAACCACCGACAACTGAACTACCCACAACTAAACCACCCACAACTGAACCACCACCGTCTCCAACTAAAGAAGTGAAGTCACGTAAGACACGAAGACCAAGACCGACTAGAAACCGATGGGATGAAAATAAAAAAAAAATGTTTGATCCGAATGATAAATATCTTAAACGTACTACACCTTATTTAGGGTACCATTCTAATAAAACAAAAAAGGTTTTCACTCCGGACAAGTCGTTTTTCACTGTATTTGCAAAATTCATGACAGCTAACCCATCTTTGATTACAGACTCTCCTGAAGTAGAACATGTAGCTAGTAAAAAACCATACAGTAAGGGACATTCAGTCATTTGGGAGCGAGATGAAAACGGTTTTGTTAATACAAAAAAACCTCATAAATCAGAAAATTTAATTGATAAAAATTCAAATAAAACTGAGTACTTAATAACTAGACATCCTCATAAGGGAGGGGATTTAGTTACTAAAAATCCAAATAAAGTTAAGCACTCAACAACCCACAAATCACATTATGGAGATTCATTCACTAAAAAATCATTCAAGGATGATTATTTAATCACGAAAAAATCGTATGGAAAAGATCATTCATTTACTAAAAAACCATTTGACGATGGAAATTTAATTACTAAAAAATCAAATGGAAAAGTAAATTCATTTACTAAAGAATCATTTGATGATGAAAATTTAGTTACTAAAAAGTCCCACAGAAAAGAACATTCGTTTACAAAAAAATTGTTCGAAGATGGACATTTAGTAACTAAGAAATCACCTGGGAAATATAATTCATCCATTAAAGAACCTTTCGATTACGGAAATATGGTTACTAAAAAATCACATAAAAATTACTATTTATCTACTAAAAAAATGTATGAAAACGGTCCGTTAGTTACTCAGAAATCACAAGGGAAAGGATATTCATTCACTAAAAAACCACACATAGCCGGTAATTTAGTTACTGAAAAATCAAGCAAAAAAACACATTCATTTACTAAAGAACCATATGAAACCAGACATTCAAGTACTAAACATTCATATAGTAAAGGGCGTTCATTTACAAACAAGTTATATACAAATAAATCTTTAGTTACTAAAAATTTACCCAGCAAAACGTATTCACCAACTAAAGCACTATATAAAAATGGACTTTTAGTTACAAAAGGTCCGACTAAAATTCATAATTCAGTTACTAAAGTATTTAATAAAACGGAATATGTAATTAACGAGAAAATTACCAAGGGTTATAGTGAAAGAAGATACCGAGTAACTAACAAACATCGCATTACAAAACACATGTTAACAAATAAACCACATTCTAAACCACAAATAGGTAGGTCGAGTACCGAGAGTCAAAAAAGGGTAACGAAACTTTCTACATTATCTTCATCTCGCATTAGATCTGATGAAGTTAATCGTAAAACTACTTTGAACCCTTACAAAATAACTAAACATACTTTTAATGTCTCTAAATCATCACAACATAAAATCCTTAAAAATGTCACTCAATCTCACGTAGGGAACAACAATGCTACAAAGTTCTATAAGTACTTAACAACTATTGGTAAAAAAACAACTCGTAAAGTTGATCATATGAATATTAAACAATCACACACAACTAAACATCATAAGAGTAAAAGTCTCAATGATCATTCAAGATCAACGAAGAGTGTCATCTCAGAAAAGCTTACGCCATTACCTGGCTCTCTTCAAACACACAAATCATCTACTAGAAAGCCTATGAACAAATTTAAAATTACAAAACCACCAAAAGTAGTGTCTACAACATCTAAACTTACTACACATAGTAAAACAAAACAAAAACATACCACAAAACCTAACAAAAAATTAGAACTAATGAAAAATCACACCAAATTCTTAAAGACTTCAACCGTCACTCCTAAAACAGCTAAGATAGATGAGACACATAAAAAAGTAGGGCATACATCGACTAAAAAATTGCTTAAACATACAGTTTTGACGAAAAGCATTACAAAAATTCCAAAACCTACAGTGGGTGTTGCAGGAACTAATAAACGTTCTACGCTTTATAAAAAACCTAAAAAACATAAAAACAGCAAAAAAAAGACCCAGCAAAAGACTACAATTAAAGCTAAAAAAACAACAATCAAATCTAAAAAGACGACAGTCAAACCTAAGGTGACAACCGTCAAACCTAAAAAGACAACAGTCAAACCTAAGGTGACAACCGTCAAACCTAAAAAGACGACAGTCAAACCTAAGGTAATAACCGTCAAACCTAAAAAGACAACAGTCAAACCTACGGTGACAACCGTCAAACCTAAAAAGACGACAGTCAAACCTAAGGTAACAACCGTCAAACCTAAAAAGACGACAGTCAAACCTAAGGTGACAACCGTCAAACCTAAAAAGACGACAGTCAAATCTAAACAGACTACAATTAAAGCTAAAAACACAACAATCAAATCTAAAAAGACGACAGTCAAACCTAAGACGACAACCGTTAAACCTAAAAAGACGACAACGAAACCTAAAAAGACTACAATCAAACCTAAGAGTACTAAAAAACCTCAAAAGAAGTTACCCTTAACTACTAAAAAACGTTTGACCACGAGAAAACAAACGACAGTACTTCCGAAATGGAGACCTAGAGAACCCCGTATGGGAGGACGAAGCCAACCAAAAATACCTTTCAGAGCCGTAGGTATCCATCCAAAACATCCATACAATGGTATCTTAATGCCTTATGACAAACCTCGGGAGCCATTGACCGAACCAAAAAATCCAAGAACCCAAATAACTTTTGTTAATTTAATCGAAGACTTTAAGCCAAAAAATAATTCCTCATTTCCTATAATTTTAACTATTAAACAAAAACACAAACCTTGTAAATGCTGCAATAACAATTGTCCTACCACATGTAACAAATCCTGTTGTAAAAATACCAAGTCAAATTGTAAAAAATTCCATAGTTGCAATAGACCTTGTTATAAAAATTTTCATAGACAATTAGAAAATATTGAAGAAGTTGGCACATCAAAATTTCAACTTCAGACTCAACAAGGCGATTCAGACGATGTAGGCGCTCGTTTACTGGACACTAGAGAAGACCAGAGTGACGTCGTTGGAAGAATTGATTCGGAACCGGATATGGAAACAACCATAGAGCCTATTGCTCTTAGATATGGGATGCATCGTGGGAAGAAAGGAAAAAAATCCTTCCGTGATAAGTTTTTGATAGAGTGCTTGACTCAGAAGAAAAATTGCGACAAGCACCAAAATGATGATCAATCAACTGAAACCGAAAGTAATAATGATGACCATATCATAAAAAGGAAAAATCCTTTTGCAGCGCATGGAGACGCACCAGCTGAAGATAGAAATTTAACTAAACTGGCCTACGTTATTTCGAAGCACATTGTTAATAGTCTGCCTAAAGACATGCGAAACAGCAATTGGGCAGCCGATTTGGCTTTTAAAATTGTGTACGAAAAATTAAAAATGTATGATTCTGGTGGTTTCGGTTTACCTCCTTTTGGATTACCTTTACAACAAAACTATATGTATGGTAACAGTAGTAATAATGGAAGTAATGACTGTTGCGGCTGTTGTTGTGATGGTGAAGATGAAGCTTCAGATGCTTCTTATAGAAGCCAATTGAACTCTCAGATCGACGTTAAAATTGGAAATGAAAACACGTACAAATGTTTGCCTACAATTGATAAGCCACCGAGTGAAGGATACGTTCTGCTTGAAAATGTTGGATGGTTTAAGTTCCATAATGAGCATAAGCCGTGGAATGAAGCAAGAAAACAATGCTTCAGAGAAGGCGCTCATTTAGCATTTATGGAATCTCCACAAGAAACTCAAGTTTGTATTCATACCAATATATTTTAATGAATGCATAAGATTACGCAAGACTTGATAAATTATGAATGTTACTAATGATTTTAATTGTTTTCAGTGGTGTATTGATCATCTTCTAAGAGGATCTGAGGAAGAACTATTTTTGGGAATTCATAACTATTTTAGAGGAGACTGGGTGTCTGTAAGTGACACAGATGTAGAAAAAATGAAGCATTTGAAATGGTCGAAAAAAGAACCAGATGAGTACAGATCTTATAATTGTGCAATTATAAACCCTAAAAATAAGTTAGTTAGCCGAGAATCATGTACTGTTGATCATCCATTTATTTGTAAAGTTCCACTGTAACATAATATTTTCACATATCAATAAGCTTCGTGTTGAATAAATATCTATATGAAAAAAAAAGGTACCCGACACATATTTTATAATTCTTTTTTTCCTATTCCGTGTTAAGCATTTTATCTCAGGCTGCTCAAGTTTGTCGTATTTTTTTGCTGCAAGTTTATTCCGAAAGATAAATATCTTCAGCCCGGTACTGTATACCAGTGTTCCACAAAAAATGTATAGAAAAAAATGAACCTTATGAAAAAAAAGGTGAATAGTATCACAAAAAGTCAGGTAGCCTGTACTGGGAAAAGAACTCAAGAGAACAGAGATGTTGTTGTTAGACGAAAAGACCTTCAGCTTTACTTATTCTCAGCCCACGTGGGACTCAAGTTTCTATTCATAAGTTCTTTCGGTGACTCATGTTCGTGACGGGGGGTAGTTCACGGGCTTCTTTTCTTCTCTTCTCCAGTAGCTTCATCCACCGCAAAAACTAAATTCATTTTTAGTTCCCGTCAGTCTTCCGTTCTGAGAGCACACAGTGCGTCGGTTAAATGACATATTAGATTTTTTTTTTTTTTCAATTATTTTGTAATTAGTTTTATTAGAGCAATGTTAAAGCCAATTTATCTTGTATTTCTACCTATAGTGCTAAGCGTACCAAATAATCGGGTAATAAGAGAAGTGGATAGTGTTGAACAAGTTAATTCTCAGTCGACGGAAATGACACCTTCAACCTCACAATCAGCAATACCGTGTCATGACTTGTCGGAACATCGTGGCATTCCGCAATTAGTTTTTCCCATGTGTACTAGTACAAACGGTCTCGAGGGGTTACGCAATGTCGTGATTCATGGGATGGCTTGCACATGTGACCTCAACACTCATGATGTACACAAGAGAGATGATTATCAGTATACACCCGGAATCGGAGCACACAAACTTCACACCCGAGGAGCTACGTTCAACAACGCAAGACGGATATGTAATGAAGAAGGTGGACATCTTGCTGTTATTGATTCTCTCGCTGAGGAGCGGGTAAGTACTAGTCCTAGCAGTTGCAATTAATCATCATGCAAATGTGTTCATGCTATATGTCACTGCTGCTAATGATGATGATGATAAATATGTGAATTTTGATTTGTGTTTTACAATAGGTATTGTTGGACCTATTCAAACGTGCGGTTGGAATCAGAAATGTGACGAATGAAGATCAAGCTTTAATTGGAATCCATGACCTATTTTCAGAGGGGGAATGGGTGACTATTTTAGGCGAGTCTCTACATAAAAATGGCTATACAAAATGGAGCGACCGGTGGGGTGGACAGCCGGATAATGGTGGTGGTGTACAAAATTGTGGTAGTTTATTGAAAGAAGGAGGAATGGACGACGTCAGTTGTAATGCGCAGTTTGCTTTCTTTTGTGAAATACCCGGAATCCGAATAGCCCATTAAAACTTTTGTACTTTCCACACAACCTTTTAACTTTGTGTGTGTATTTGTGTACTCTGCTATACACTTTCATACAATTATCATTTAGTTTTGTTTACTTTATGTACCGTAACGACATTTTTATATTTTTATTTTATTTTTGCCAATCTAACTTTTTCTATGCAACTATTTCCTTTTCATCGCTACCGTACTTTTTTTTATACAGTGATTTATATAATTTGCTGAAGAATTTTGTCGAATAATCAAATAAACTTTTTAATAGAAAAATGCGAAAGCTTTCTGTTATTTTTATCGCTTTCATAAAGTATACAACAGTCTTTTCAAATTTACGAAGTTATCTATTAATTCTCTCTCTTTATGGGATTAAATTGACAAGTGATGTTTTACTTGAAATATAAGTTTTTGAACACATAAAAAACGCAATTTCTGAATGTAATTATTTTTTGTACTTGTATTTAATCAGCTAATAAAATATTATTTAGAGAGTCAAAGCCTTATTAATTATGCATTAAACAGGGTTTTCAACCAAAAACTGTATGAATGAATAATTATCAAATCTTTGATTTTTAGAGAAATGAACAACGTAATTTGTGATGGGAAGTTAATTTAATTTTGCAAAATACTCCAGAGCTAAAAAGGTTAATTATAATTTCTCTTCTGTCTACTTATTTTTATATAATTATTGTTTGATGTTTCCAACTAAGTACTGTTACAACAATATTTGCATATTTGTACTTTTTAGCCAATTTAACTTTTATATTCAACTTTTCCTTCGTTTCTGCACCATACTTTTTCATAGTCATTTATATAATCCCCCTAGTTTTTTTGATCGAATAATCAAATAAACTTTCAACTAAAAAAAGGCACAATCATCTTACCCTCATTATTGTTATTTTTTTCTAAAGAAATATACACAGAGCAATCTTTAAAAATTCTAAAAGCAATCTCAAAAAAACTCATTTGAAACTTTAAATTGATATCAAGCATATTTTAGCTCAAAAGAAATCAAGACTTCTCAAACAAAGTTATTTTATAAGAAGCGAAAAAGTCAGTGACTATTTAGTGTTTATATGAAAATAAATAACCTTGAATAAAATTTAAAGTTTAAAATGTTTGATATTTATGCTTTGTAGCTAATACACAATGCCCAGTAACTTTTGAAGTAAATAAATATATTTTATTTACGTTTATTTATTTATGTTCAAACGTCCGCGATCCATGCAAATTTTGATAACCAAGTTGAACGATTTCCTAGCATCAGTATTCATCTGTAGGATTTCCTCCAGCGACTACTGTCAATACCATCTGTAATATTTGTTGAGCTCCTGCAATATTACCAACACACCGGCACTGCTAAATTCTGAGAAACTTCAACGATCGTGAATGGCTTAACCAAAATGCTTGCAAGTATTCTCATTCATTTTTTCTCCCTCGCTTCTGCTCATCTTTCTGTCGGACCTCTTTGTCTGTTTCATTCCTTTCAGTACAGAGATAAATATATATTCCTTGCCCGACATCCTTAGCACCGACTTCTTTTTTACCCTCCACTCTCCAATATTTTCATCTTGTCTACGTCGATATTTACCGTGCATCCCGTTAGGTAATATTTGTCGAACCAGTCGCAATACCAATATTAGTAAAGCTACAATATATATAGGCACAAATATTCAGCCGTACATTACACAGCTACACTCAATTTTATTAAACTGCACTGCAAAATTATTGTTATTATTAACTATATCTTTAATTTTTTTTAATGATAAAATAATCCTCAAATTTTTTAAAAATAAAAATCAATCATCTGAGATTAATTGAACTGACAATAATTGATAATAAATCACTAAATATTCAATCAAAACTGGTGTTATTAATGTAATATTAATTTTAAACATCAACGTAATAATGCAAATGTTTATCAATAAATATTTGAACTGTATGTTCATTTTAATTACCGATAAGTAATTATAATAAAAGCACGTAGGAATTACAAATTAAAATTATTAATTATACATTTAATTTATGAGCTCATATTAAAATCAGATAGAAGGTAAGTAAATAAGTGCATGTGGTTAATATACTTTTTTTCTGGTGGTAGTACAAAATAATGGCCAGTACTATATACTATATACTGCGCTAACGAAATATATATAGAGATATGGAGATGTAGATAGTTATAGTACGTATTAATGTACACGCTGTCACGTGGATTCGTTTACGAGCCACAGTGGGTAGCCGCGACCCCACGAGGCCTTAACAAACTCTGACATGTATTTCATTTGGAATACATTGTTCGTATAGTTTGTTAGTATTAAAGTTATTATTATAAGTTATCCTCTATTTATTACCTTTTCATGACGGCAGCACGTTACAATTTTTTTTTTTAAATTAACACTATTGAGTACGCAGTAATGTACTTTAAGCTAATTTTATTTCCCATAAAAAGTAAACAAAGTTTTAATAAATATATTCCCCTATAAAGATAAAAAAATTCATCTGTAAATAGGTCGATAAAAAAATAGATAATTATCCATTTATATTATCATCAATTTTTTATAGTTAAATTAGACTATATTTTTTATAATTAATTAGAAAGACTTAAGTTAATGGGTGCACAGCTCATTTCTTTAACCTATTCCTGATTACTTAGTTACTTAGAGTTAAGTTGTTTAATTCATCAAGCAAAAGAGTAAAATACCTCATTGCAATGTAGTACGGAGTGTTATAATATCTCGGATTAGTAATCTTAAAAAGCTTAATGATTTTATGTCTAGAGCTACCTTCATAGTAATTATATAGTTGCTTAAATTCTTCATAAATACTACAATAAATAATTTAGTACAAATATTTAGTTAATAATTAACAAAATGATCTATTAACAATTCCTTCATTCAACATTATTGTGACTAACTTTGAAAATTACTTGAAAAAAAATAAAGTAGATTGAGTGAATTTATTTAAATGTTAATCATGCTTCTCTACATTTTTATTTATTCGATACTATTGACAAAACAATTTGTTTCCAACCGGAGAAAAATCCACTGATTAAACATAAGATGAGGCAATTTAGTAAGATTTGTTAGAAAAATCTTGGAATTAGTAACGATAAGACGCCGAGCAGAAAATGTAATAGCTTTTTTAAGTCTCCACAGTCGTGTCTACTTTATTTTGTTTATTTTACCTTTCTCTTATTACTTTAACGTCGTCTCATCTGTTTGCTCGATTGCGTCGGCAGTAAAACCGTTGAAGACTGTTACGTATTGCTGGTACATTTTAGAGGGAAAAATTTACGTCCGACGTCTACTAGGGAAAATAACATGGAAATGAAAGGAGGAATGAGCTTTTATATAAGTGTTGTAGAATATTGTAAAGCTTTGGCGCCACAAGTGTCCACTCCGGGTACTGCGTCATCGCGCTATAGCTAGAAATCTTTCTTTTACATTACATTCTTTTTTTTTTTCATTTTTTTTCAATATCACTTTGGCTTCAAGGCGCTTTCAAATTCTAATCATAAAAAAATTAAATTGACTGTTACAATCGAAGGAAAAAATAGATCAGCTAAAAACAATACACTGATAAAGGAATTTATTGACTATTAATAAATTCATATTTTTTAAATAATTAATTTTTTTTTGGGATGAAAATATATATATATTGACAGTTAATAAATTTTTTTTAATAAATGATTCATTAGCTATTAAAAAAATATTTGTTAACTGTAAATAAATCGCAGTTAATAAACAATTTATTACTGTTGATAAATACTTATTAACTGATCTAATGTTAAAAAATCATTTACTAAGAAGGCTTATTAATTATTAACAAATCCTTCTACCCGTGTAAAAAGAAAAAGGGAAGTATATTTCGACATCGTATAAATGAACAAAAAACAACAGATAGCAAAAATAAACGAAGGTAGAGAGGGTAGATGTATACATCAGATTGTGAAGGGTATCGCTGGTTAATAATACACGCGCCACTCATACAATTTGAACGAATAAGAGAGAAGCACCAGGGGTTACTTGACACAATGTACTTTAATCGGCGCCCTTTTTGGTAACTGTGCTCTGGTAGAACACAAAACATTGAACATTGAACAGTATCTCGTATGTGGGCACACACGGGATGCTCAAGTGTGTAGATGTACCGCAGGGGTTAAGCCCATAGTTCTGTAGGAGAACAAAATGACCGTTCCCATGGGCGTCGCTTCACTCTCGTTTTTTATATATATTTTTTTTATTTTATTTTATTCGCGTCCCTTTTTATTCCTGGCTTCTATTCCATACTCCAATCCCCAGCGCCATTTGTAATTTACATTTTAAATTACTCGGTACTGCGAGCGGCTATCAATTTCGTACCCTGACCCGTTACGTGCGTTTTAACATCCCATGGTAAATATAAAATACTAAAGTTAATAAATAACCTTCGTAAATGTTTTTAAATGCTGAAACAACTAAAACTAAAAACAAATATTTATAATTATTTTATTTATAAATTCATTTTTCTTTTACTTTTATTTTAATAAATACATTTGTCAATGTCGCTACCCCGAGGTTTATTTATTACCTTTCAACATTTGCTTTTTTTACCAATAAAATATTATTCATAAAGATCGTTTGGTTGCTTTGTTTTGTTGTTCTTTTTTTATTATTCAATCGAATAATAATTAATAAGTTTTTATATTTCTATAAAAATGATTTATTTGAAGTCTAATAGTCTGCTTCCTCATGAATAAAAATCGAGACTCATGTAGATACATTCTGAAATGTCCTCAAACAAATTTAAACTAATTTTTCAGTAGTTTTGGAAAGTTACAAAATAGGAATTACAAAAAAAAAAATGATTTTAGAGGTTAAAAGATAATTAATATTATTGTTCCCTAAATTCTAGAATGTCTTTAAAAAAATTTAGGCGATTTTAATGTTTAATTAAATTATATTAAATACATAATAGATAATGAAATATAAACTAAGATGACATTTACCTAAATAGAATGACTTTTTGCCAATTGAATTTGCTTATCATAACCATCAAAATAATTACATCGTGTTTACAGACATATACATGCGCATATATGTGCGTGCATGAATAGGTGTGAGACAATTAGACCGGTTAATTTGGACGTACTGGGGTTAATTGGGATGGCATCCAAATTAGGCATTCAAGGGACAGTAGGCACAGACGGTACACATCGATTATGTACATCGTGTACACGTAACCGTGTGGTGGATCTCCTCCTGTTATATTAGAAATTTGCTTCTATGATTCTATGACGAGAGGTCATAGAAATGGTGTAAATAGCTCTCATCGGTATATTGCTGGATTGCTGGTAGAATGATGCACGTTCGATAGATTTATAGATTTGACGTCGGGATTTTGATCAATCGTTTATCTATCCTATCCTCTTCACTTTTCTCTTTATATGCATGCCTACACATATACATCTATACCCGTGTCGTGGACAACGTCAAAAAATTTCATTAATGCGAGGTACGTGCGAATCTCACCGTGTCACACAGACTATTAATCGATCACAAGCTGCAGATAGTGATAGAATGACGCGTGACGCTTTGTAAATGGGATTAGTTCGGGAACATTGCATGCTTTTCTTGTTATTGCTACTATTCCATTCTGCATGTTACATCAGATATGACGTGTATACATAGTTAATAATTTAATTCATTTCACTTTTTTATTTCACACTTCGTGTTCTTTGTTTTTAATTTTTTGTTCATAGAGATAAAAATTGAGATCATTGATTAAACAAAGTGATGATTTCGTTTTTAATTTTGCAAAATTGCGTTGTTCAGATATCATATATTCCTCATACATCGATAGAACAATATTGAATTCAATTTTCATTCCAAACCCAACTTTTAATCTTGATAACTTGTAAGCTGTAGTGCCCAAAAAAAATTTATATGAAAATTGAAGCAATAAACTTTCAATTTTTACTATTCTAAATTTTACTCTACTTAGACAACTTTTCTTCTATAAATGGCCTGGTTCAAAAATATATTGTCTCATGATAAATGAATCCATTGAAAGACAGTAAGAACTGATGACTTAAAATACTTGAAACACGTATAAATCATCACACGTATTAACCGTCGAGATAGAAATAACACTCTAATGTGACATTTGAGAGACTGAAGAACAGAATGAACAAAGATTATTAAATTTTCAGAATTAGCGACGAGTCATACGTTTAAAATAAGCGATCTCTGCAAGCATTACTTGATCTATTAATTGAGATTGTCATTAATTGATAGAATATCAATTTCAGAAACAATGGAAAATGTCTATTGAGTATGTGGTTAAGATGACTGGGAGTTATAAATAAAAAAATAATATTTTGGAATTTCTGCTATTTAACATCTTAATTAAAATTATTCTTCTATTTCGATCCGTTGTACCGTCTCAAATATCTTCTAATTGAATTTGATTAAAAACTTCAGCAGTACTTTGAATGACATTTGTTGGCTCTATTTATATAAACTTCTGTTTGACTTAAATTTTTCCGGACAATTTTCGTCTTTGTAGCTTGTTTCCTCGTTTGGTTTTCAAATCCGTACAAACATTTGTTTTGTGTCATCTGTACACTTTGAATACAATGCTAAATTTTTAACCGAGGTTTGGCGAAAATTCACAACTTTCTGTTTATTTGGGACACTTTTCACTACAAAGGATGAAACTGTTGACACTTATTTCCAGGAAGATATAAAAATAGAGATTTATTCTGCTAAGTAAACTGCATTTACAGTAATCAGTATTCTATTTTAATTTAAATTTTCCGTAAAGAAGACATCAGTGTTTTTGGCCAAACGATCAATTTATATAATAAATATTATATGACATACGTCAAATAAAGGAATATAAATATAGACTCGAGGATATTTACTTGATTTATTCAATTTTCTTATCGTTATCGCGAGCAATATATAAAGAATTCAAGGAATTTTCATCCCTCTGATGCGATGAGTAGATTAAGAATGATTATCGTGAACCCTACCGATATATTCGACCCCTGGAGGATTCGTATGTAAATTAATGTGCCAGTTTAAAAGTTTATATTTAATTTAGCCTCTCCCGGTCCCGGTACACATTTAAAAATTTATCCACTTCAATCTCACTGTGGACAGAGATAAAGTTAAAATAGAATAGGGTGTAGTAGTCTAAAAGTCTACACTGAAATGTTTTGTTCCCTCTCGCTCATTTCCAGCTCCCTCGGTGTGCCTTATTCGCAGCAGACATTTTACCAAAATGGAATTTCACTAATTTTCCGTGCAGTTGAATCGTCCTTGCCTATTAGACTTGTCCGTCCACATCGTCGAGTTAAATTGTTCTACGTAGGAAAATGAGCGCATCTAAAGTATATACATACATTAGTGCCTACATCTGCCGTGTGTATATGTGTATATAATAGATAATAGCATAGTATAGTTGAGTAGTTTTGCCAGGAAATATTGGCTACGACCCCACTGCGCTACTTTATATTCACTATTAACTATTTACAATTCACTTCCTCTATTCCTGTTTTTACCCAGACGCTTGTAACATCATCTTTATTATGAATGTCGTCTTTACTTGTAAACTTAATATTATAGTACTTTTGTTTTTCTCGTTGCTTTTGCTAATTGTATCTTATATTTCTCACTATCCTGGGTAGTTTACATATTTAAAAATATACATATCTAGACGTGTTTTATGTAAAATACCGCGAATTTATCTTGTAGTTATATTAAATTCAACATGAAAAAAAATAAATTCTTAAAAGTACGGTGTAAAATTTTAATGAAGTTCACAAAAAGTATTTTTTGCAATGTTAGCGACGAGTAAGTTGAAAGAAAATTATGAAAATTTTATTTATAGTCAAAGAAAATTCAAAATTTTTAGCACTTTTTAATGTTTCATTATACTTTATTACTTTAAAAATAAAATGTGATCTCAACTTTTCTCCATAAAAATTCAACTAACCCATTTTCCAGAGCATCAAATATTAAAATTAAATCGTACAAATATTTTTTCAAGAAATTTAAATCTCTTCAATCTCATATATCTCAGCTATTAAAATCTCAAAGGCTTTCAACTTCGGTATCTTCATGAATGTGAACTCTTAGTAGAGATAGAAGTAGGGGCTGGGATAAGTGTTTCAATAATGACGAAAAATCCTAAAAAGTTGTTATTTCCGAGTTTTAAAATATATCAACAAACTTTAATTAAATATCAAGAGAAGAAAAGCCGAGAATTAATATAAATCTTTAATAAAAAAGTTAATACCTCAATCACATTATTCGGGATTTTTTTTATGATACCTAAAAGACGAGATCATGAGTTGAAGTTAATAAAGTCAGACTATGTTGTAAAAGAGAAAAAAAAAATAATAATAACAATGATAATGGTCGTAGGTTTCATCAGCTTGAGAAAAAGTGGGATCTCACAAAGCCTTAAAAGCATCTCTACGAATTACCATTCTGTAAGCTTTTGTCCATTATATATATTTATACAGACATTTCTTTTATTTTTATTTTTATTTTTCTCTGCTTCTATCAACGTTTATTTGACACTAAAAAAGCTTAGACGTGAAGATAATGCTTGCTGTATTTATTATTTACATTTTTTTATGTACATATGTTTTTTCTAGCTTAGTCAAAATAAAAAATATTAGGTTTCGTGTCACCATAATGCAGTCTGTTATTATTATTATTATTTTTTTTTTCAATTCAAAAAAATTTTTATCAGCAACCAGCAAGTCATCAAACTTTTACACTTTGTTGAATCTTTATTTATTTTTTGGACCACGTAAACTTTCATCACTACGTACCACCTCCCTACCTACATCGCGTACTGGGCTAGAAAAATCATAAATTCAAAAAAAAAAGTAAAACAAAGCTCCAACTGAACCAGCGTAATCACAGCACACGTATACACACATCGGCCGTATTTTAAAAGCGAAGAACAAAAAAGGTAAAAGATAAATTTAAACGGTCAGTTATACGTTGCAACGTCACCGCTACCGTCGTCCTTCGTCGGTTGTAAATACATATTTTAATGAGAAATGCGACTGTGTACAAACGATGTACATTAGAATTTACATCGCTTCACGGTAAGCTGTTATTTTTGCTCTATTGTTTTAAAGTTTTTTTTATTATAATAACACAAAAAAACATTATTATCTTTGACGTTTTTTGTGACAAGAATTTTAATAATTCCGAGAAACAAACTAAACAGGTGTCTGGTAATAAAAATAAAAAACGTTCATCCACGACTTAGTTTTTGAATTTAATTAACAAAAATTAGTTTCAAGTTGTAAAATTTTTTCATTTTAAAAACATCATATCAAAAGTTCTTTAAAATTTTTAATTTATTGGAGTAAATCAAACGATAAATTGAGATCCGATGTACTGCTTAGGGATACCTGCACTCGTACTTGGTGTCACAAGCGATTAACTTTAATTGACCCGTGAACTGGTAGTCGAGTAAGTTTCTCGCGAGAACTTAATGCGGTTTCACTGCCACGCTGATTCTTTTACTCCCTATCCCACAGTAACAGGCACTTTCATTTTGTTGAGCTTTGCGTTCTTAAGGCATTCCCGTCATTCAACGACTATTTACTGCTAGCATCATTGCAACCCTCTACTTGATTTCTTGAGGCCTTGTGTCGGGTCTCCAGGGCATTGTTCTGTCAATGAACTAAGACTTATCCACCCAGAGATTTGCTCAAGAAATTACTGCTATTACGACTACTGAGAATGTAAAATTTTTCTGTTTTTTTTTTTAACTTTCCGTTAACAAAATCAACAATTTCTCCATGTATCTTCACGTGTTAAGGTCCTAGGAAACCGTTTCGACTATTCCTTTCCTCTTTGACCTTCGACCTCAATAGTTATTTTATGGAACGTTAATTTTTTATATAAGGTAAAAAACCCCATTAGTGGCACCTTTAACCCCTATTATTGGCACTTTTTTTTTCAATGAAAAAATGTTCTACTTGGAATAAAAATTCAAAATTTTTTTGATCTAAAGGTCTTAAAGTTTAGAAATAATATATTCATTATTAAAATTAATGATTTCATTAATTGAATAAGTACCAAAATCAAAGAAAGTGTCAGTAATGGGGTCTTTTACCCTACCAATACATAATCATCCGTACAAAAATTTTCAAAAAACAAACTAATTATCGAAATTTATCACCTCTAGATCACAAAGAACGCTATCGATATCGAAATAACTAGCACTAATTGCTAATTAATCAGTCATTAATTTTTATAAAATTTATATACTCCACATTTTATTTTAATCGATGTTTTTTATTACTACACAATTGTATTATAGAACATTAATTCTTCATATACCAATACATATTAGACATCTATACAAAAATTTTCGAAAAACAAACCAATTTTCGAAATTTATCACCTCTAGATCACAAAGAACGCTATCGATATCGAAATAACTAGCACTAATTGCTAATTAATCGGTTATTAATTTTTATAAAATTTATATACTCCGCATTTTATTTTAATCGATGTTTTTTATTACTACACAGTTATATTATAGAACAATAATTTCTTATATACCAATACATAGACATCCGTACAAAAATTTTCGAAAAACAAACCAATTTCCGAAATTGATTACCTCTAGATCACAGGTAACGCTATCAATATCGAAATAATCCAATAGAATTCAATTTTTTATAGTTTTGACCTTCGATCTTCGATTCTTCAAGGAATTAAACCAGGTAACAGCGTTGGGGGATATCGCTTTGATATAAAATGAGCTGTTGCGACTTGGTAAGAATCATTATAAATCATGCTTTATAACAATATTCCTATCTTTGGTTTAGTGGAATTGATAATTCTTGATATTCTTCAAGTAACTGTTCGAGAATAATGTTCAAATTCATTTGCTTGATATTTCTACCAATGGTACTGAGTCTACCTCAAAATATTGATAATAATAATAATAATAACAATAATGATAACACCAATAATAATCTAATACAAAACAAACAAGCCACCCTTACTAGTTACCAGTTTGGTAAGTTGGAATTTCGTGATATGGCTGGCACAAATGTCTTCAATGCCTCAAATATATACAAGCTAGAAGATTACCAATACTTTCAAGGAATCGGCACCTATAAACTTCATACTCGCGGAGCAACCTTCTTTAGGGCCAGACAGATTTGTAAAGAAGAAGGTGGACATCTCGCTATTATTAATTCTCTGGCAGAAGAAAAAGTAAATATTTTTTTAAAGTTTATAATTAAAAATCTGAACTTATAGAAATTAACTTTACTTCTGATTGATAGGTACTTCTGGATTTATTTAAACGCCCAGAAAAATTTGTAAATGTGATGAGTAATGAAAGAGCTTTACTCGGTATTCATGATATATTCGCTGAAGGCGAGTGGGAGACAATTTTTGGTCAGTCTCTTTATAGAACTGGCTTTTCAAAATGGAGCAATAACTGGAATGGACAACCAGATGATTCGAAACATATACTCAATTGTGGCTTTTTATTGAAATCGGGAGGACTGGATGATGACTTGTGTGATGCTCAGCATCCTTTTTTCTGCGAAATACCAGAGTATTGCGTAGCTTATTTATAATAATGAATTCAACATACAAAAGCGGAATAAAAAATATTAATTCACTGAAATGCTTATAAAATTATGAAACTTTAAATAACTACAAGTGTAATTTTTGAAAATAAATTATCATTTGGTAAAAATAAATAAAAAAAAAACCATTGTCTTTACTTTGAGCGATAAAAATATCAAGAGTTGTTTGTAAAAGCAGATTAAACCAGTAAATATGTGATGAATCTCATGATTCATGATAAAGTATTCAAAACTTTAAACCGATAGTTGTCTAACTTGTGATGCTTTTAGTACCTAAAAGTTATAGATCTAAATTAAATTTTCAGTGAAGGTATAATTGAACAAGCTATCAAGTTATTCGCCCTACTTACGGCGAGCTATTTGACTGTTTATTACATCATTTATCATTAATATCACTGTCAGAGTACATAAAAATTATACGAACTTCACGTTTAATTAGTGACTATATCTAAACTTTACTTTGCGCAAATAAAATTAATAAATAGCCTCTGTTTGTCTAGTTAACAACTTTGGTAATACTTTATCTGTATTCATTAACGATTGCTACTTATTTCAATAACTCACCAAACATTACACCGTAAAAAAAATATGGTAATTAGTACTAAATCAACATTTGCTGTAATTTTATCATTTAGAACATTAAGCTTCTCTATCTCTATTAATAATTATTATCACTGTCGAATAATAATAATTTTCTCTCCGTGTATTATGTCGGTATTTTAAATCGGGAATTTATTTAAAAATTTTTTAGACTTGTACTTACTTTGTGGGCTGCTGATACAGAGATAAAAATGAGTAATACAAGTAGACGCAATGGCAGCCATAATTTCAGCGGCATCTGTAACATAAAAAATTTATTTTCATTAATTTACATTTTTAAAAATTTATTAATAAATAAAGAGATAATTTGATGCAATAATAATTGGATATTTTCAGTTGATAATATTTGACGATTTTTTGTTGAATGACAAAATAATAAATTTTCATTATAAACCATTTGTTTTAAATTTTTATTCAAGTAAATAAAACATAATCATAATTTTATTGATTAAATAAAAACAAAGTGAGAAGTAAAAAAAGGACTTTTTAATTAAAATTTGAAAATAAAAATTATTTTGATCAAAAATAGATCAAACTAAATTTCGTCATTTTGTTCAATCAAAATACATTTAAAAAAAAAGACTTATCACATAAATAAATAAAACTAAAGAGTAAGTTAATAAAACTTAAATTTACAATTTATAGTCTGCTTGAAGTACAAAGTAACACCAGTCCAGTAAATGCAGACTCGTGACAAACAACGGAACCATTATTCACACAGATAAGATCAATTGTAATTTGAGGGCTCGTTAACGACTCAGCCAGTCTAATCTCTCTGGTCTCTCAGGTCTATAAGGGTACTATAGTTACTAATACTCTTATTACGTTGGTTCTGAGATTCTGACCAAAGACAGAGGATAGAGCATAGATATAGATATACGGATAAATACCAAGATTATATAATATATATAGTATAATAGGTGTTCAGAATAGAGGAGGACTGTTATGTTGGGGGACAACAAGAAGGCTAATAGTGAACCGTAGTCAGACGGAGATAGAGATGAAGATGAAGCCACCACACCCTCAAGTCTCTTATCGCAAACCATAAGTTGCAAGCTGGCTTACTGTATACTAGACCAGTTTGCGCGTAAGCTCCAGACGAAAGACACGCTAGTCTAGATATATATATACGTGTTTACTGGTCATGTATATGTATATCTGTATATCTGCTCGTGCTGTGTTGCTATCATTATTATTATTATTATATAACAACCGCCGTTGACTTGTGATCATCCTTTATGGGGTTATGAAGATGTTCTGGGTACCAAGGGACAGATATATGAATAAAATAAAGTTTCTTTTTACTGCTTTACAGTGCTAAATAATTTATAGTAATTTTATAGTGATAGATAATACTATACTCATATTTTTTGTTGCTGTAAAATTACATTTTTATAAAGAGAAAAAAAATTTTCTCCAAATTATTATTATTATTATTATTATTATTATTATTATTATTATTATTATTAAAAATTCTTTTTTTTATGGACAAAAAAACTTTTAAACAAATTATTAATGTTATTATCATTTTCACCCGCGTTAACTTATAAAAAAAATCATTTTAATACTTTAGGTATAAAATACATAAAGCCTAGTCGTTTTCATCCTTATCCCGAAAGTCATACTCATACTCGCACCCTTCTTCCTCTTGTCATTCCTCTTCTCGCTTTTCTTGCCCCCTCACGTCTTTGTCTTCCATGTCGTCGTCGTCCTGTCGTTGTATAAGTTGGCTGGCTCGCTAAGATTACGCGATACTAGAACAATTTATCGTTTCTTACCACGTATACTCTAAAACCATACAAGCTTCAGCGTTCCTTTGCTTTTCCTCCACACTAGTTCACTTCTTTACTCTTACTCTGTCTCGTGCAGTGGAAACCGCAGCCCCGGTATAGGCATTATGTGTACAAGAGTACCCATCCAACCCAGTTTCTCAAGGAGTATTTTACATTCCTTCCTACAGACATTATTTCAAGTACACTAGCTGGTGCTGAGGCACAGGCTCTAGATTCTGTATCGTTTATCGTTTGTACAACACACGCATGCATAACTGTAAATTATCTTTCCCCTTCCTCGTACCCATACCTGTTTCATATAATCCACACACGCTACACAACATCATGCATACTGTAATTAAATTTGTCCTCTTGGGCGGGTGCATCTCACGTTTCATCCCGCGTTTCACGCAACCACACGGGGAAATTGAATTTCAATTATCACGTCCCGGGGGAAAATGCTTCCGTTACAAAATCATACAACACAGTTATCGTTACTAGTAACTAGTTACACGATTACATTGGTTGGAACCGAAATAATGTCGATGATACTTTTATACTCTCACTTCATTTGATAAATAATTACTAATTGCTAATTGCTGCACTCATTATTTATTATTACTTCCATCTGAAAATTTTTTATTATTTATTTGGTTATTTTTGGAAATCTTATGACACTAAAATTTAAAGACAACTGACAATTTTTGGTTTTTTTTTCAAGAAAGGATTTAATATTACTATTGTTACAAAATGAAAAATTAAAAATTTTTAGATGTAAAAATTAAAAATATTTGAGTGCAATTTTTTTTTAAATATTTTCTTGCTACTAATTTATTTTTTAAACAAAATTAAAAAGTGATCAACTGTTGGTTGATTTCAGTACTACGAAATTTTTAGTATTATCACGCGATAAACAGAAAGAAAATTTTTATCACTTTTATAGATAATGATAGAGACAAATGTAGCAAATAAGTTCGTGATAATTGAAGTAAAATTTCATCAACTTTTCAATTTAAAAAACAAAAGTATGAGAAAAAATGTAAGAAAAATAAAAAAATGTTGAATAAAGCATTGAATTGCAAAATAAACAGAAACGTTTTCATTGTAGTCAGCTCTGTTTTCTCAAACCTGGGAGTGAGAGAATCGAGTAAGTGATTCTTAGCTGCTCGGGAAGTATAAAATTATATTATAGTTCCATAGATATAGACATCTAGACATAAATATGAGGTTGAAACGCGCATGTAGTCTTGTTGAAAAGTTATCGCCCTTTGGATATCATCGTCCAAGTTTTACGAGTTTTATTTTCAGATGTATGACCGACTTATCACATGACAATTCGACATTTGATTTTAACGGTACGGATAAAACGAGAAACGTCTAGTGTAAGATAAATTGGTTAGCACTTTAAGTGCAGTAAATATATTTTTATCGGTGTAATAACAAATTTTGAGTTAGAGCTACTCTGTTTGATTGAATTTTTGAATTATTGACTTGTCTGATGTTGAATTAAATTTCAATTCTTTTACTTTATGGATGGAGTTAAATCCAACTGGATTGAGATAAGGCTATGTTCTGTTATAATTTATAATATATTTCGGGGATGTTTTTATACAGCCATAACTAGAGATTAGGAAAGTGATTTAAAGAGCTAATTAGGAGTAGACAATGAGGGGATTTGAGGAAACTGTAGTGGTATTTTGGTGCATCGGTTTTAGCGGGTAGTATGTGGTTTGCCGCATCTTCAGGTCATTTGTAGATTGCGAGAAATCCTAGGTATTTACCACCGAGTTATTCCCACAAGAAGACCGTGTTTTATCCTTTGTAACTGTTAGTAACTAAGCAGTAACAACTAATTATTAAGATACTAAATTATCTTTACTTACAAACTCTCCTGTAATTCTTGTTTCACATTATAGACTCTCTAATCAAGCTTAAAACTTTTTATTATAACGATTAATTATTCGCACGGAGTTTAAGGTTGCAGCAAAAATCTTGTTGTTGACAATTATAGCTATAATTAAAGTTTGTTTCTGGTGTAAAAATAATTATTTTATTGAAAACTTGATAAGTTTTTAAAATTAATAATTCTGGAATAAAATTAAAATTAAAATGTTGAAAAATTATTAAAATCTTATGAAAAAGGTAGTTATTGAAAAACGTAAAAAATGTAAAACAATAATGATGTTTACTTAGTATTCATTTATAAAGATGTAGCCGTTTGAAACCAGAGATGGAGAAAAGTGAGTTCTGGTGTAATTTTAATTGTTAATTAACTCGAAATTCAGTGACCGGAATCGCAAACAGAGAATAAGTGATACCGAATTACATTATCTGTATATATATGATGGAACATGAAAACAATGGTTTTATAAACACGAATGATATTAATAAATAGAATGTGCTTGCCAATTAGAGCAACTGAAACTGACAGACGTTGGTGATTGTTTGACTTTTGGAGTAACTTTCCGGAAGCTTCACCCGTCGATTTCCAAGTATGACTGCTATCCCGCAGGTGATGGAATTTACAGTAATAGAAATTGACCTCAATAAACTAAACTATTTTACAACTAGAAGTACAAAGTTTATACGTGGATTCCATAGTAAGTTTTAGTAATTTACTCTCTGTATATAATTAATAAGTATAAATTTTGATTAAATTGAACACGAATAATTGCACATGCAATCATTGAATCATTCCAAAAAGTACTTGAGAAAACATATTGTGAAATGGGTATAAAATTATGATTGATTATAATTTTTCAATTTTTATAGAAATTTTATGTCAATTAAAATGTCATATTAAATAAAAATTGATTGAGTAGTCGATTTAACTATAGCCAATGTCAGAAAGTTACTTCAGAGAGTCAAAAAAAAAATAAAGATTGTTATTTTATGACTTAACACCTAAAACTTAACTTTCTAGTAGGAAGATAATTGATCGATCATGCGCCATCTGTGGGAGATTTGCAGAACTATGTTAGGTTGAAAAATTACATTTAGACATATCAGCTCAATTAGATAATTTTTTTTTGGTTAGTTTTTCAAGATTTTGCAGCACAGTTGGTAAATGTGTCTCATTAGACATCTGTAATCATTGACATCATCGATAAATTTTAATAATATTGAAATCAATAAACAACTGACCATTTTTTACTTTTACTTAAGAAATAAATTAGTACTGAAAAAATATTGTTAAAAAATTTACATTTGTGAATTTTTTCTTTTTATAATTTATTAGTTTAAAAAACCCTAAAAATTATTCAATTTCTGCACCATGAATTTTAATATTGAAAAAAAAAAAAAAAACTAATTAGTCACTTTTATAAACAAATTTATTGATTGTAAAGCATTTTATATTATTGAAATCATAACACATTACATGTCATACGTTTTTAATTTATCGAGAGCGAATCGAAGTCTAGTTGACGTTAACAACTTTTGTTTGACCATTAATTTATTACGGGGAGTTAATTCACTGTAAATAGATGGTGATTTATGTATAACCGTGGGAGGAGTTTTATTGATATAGATGTAAATAGAGCAGTGAGCAATATAACTCACTGATGGGTAGGGTATCTAATCTCCGCGGGACCATTTAGTTAGAAAAATACGAGGAATCCTTGATCCAACGATTTCAGTATTTTCAGCTTTCATCGAGTCATCGGAAAAAATAAAAAAAGACATGAATATTTTTATTCTTGAGAGTCAACGTGAAAATAGTCGTAGTTAAATGGTAGAGGCGGAGGGACGAAAAAAGAAAAGAGGATTTAGGAATGGGCTACGAAATTGTTATCCCTCGGAACACATACGTACACGCTTTACACAGACACACTTTTGTGTTCTGTGTTTCATGGCTTTGCATTCACATGTAAAATAGCTGCCGATGCTCAGACGATAAAGGGTCCTATTTTAAATGACATCCTCGTTCCCTCGCGCTGATCGTAAAAAAAGAAACAAATCCGGGGATTTTTTTTCATTTATATTTAAATATTCAATACGCGGATAAAATATTATTGTCGGTATTACCGAGTCTCTGGGAAAGGCATTTATAATAATTTTAAATTCTGTGACTAGGGAGAACGGAAAAAAGATATTTGTGATTATTACTTATTAAAGCAATTGCATTTTTGTTCGGGTTTTATGTAAAATTGGTTAATCGGGATTTCACATAGTCAGCGTCGTAATAATTGATTGAAATATTTAGTGAAAAAATTTTCTGACAGGTCTAAGTGTACTTACGAATTTATAGTCTTCAGCATGGAGTAAATTTGCAAATTTACACTTTAATTTTTAAAAAGTATGAGTAGAAAGTTTACATCATTCGTTACTTCAGCTTCTCTGATAGTTTTAAAATATTCATACTCTTACGCATGTGCAATACATGTACACAAATTTTAATAACAATAACTTCAAATCATGTGGTACCAATTCACGCTTTAATTTTATTAGATAAAATCTATGGATTATAAATAAAAACTTCATAACGCTAGTAAATATTCAATTGATTTAAAAATTTTCGATGGACTTTTTTTGCCAAAATAATTCAATTTTCTTAAAAAAAAAAAAAAATTTCTAAGTGTAATGACAAAAAAAAAAATGAATGTAGGACGAAGCATAAAACTAAATCACAGGTAAGTAGTAAAGAACGTCACGTAAATATATATCTGGTGGGTAGAATATTAAAGTGAATATCAAGTCAGTGAAAGCACTTGAAGTTGTCCGGATCTGGCAGCAAAGTCACGAAACGTTGAGGCTAAACATGGTTGAGTGCTGAAGCTAGTCTGAGAGAAGAGGATTTTGCAATTCGCCATCACCGGAGAAGAGAAAATTTATATGGAGATATCAGCTGTTCTCAAGTGTCGCACGCTAATGTACTTGAACTCAACAGACAGGATGTACCGAGCCACGTATCTTACTTCGTCCTCGTACTCCTCGTGGTAAAGAATGTCAAGCTCCTATATCGTGCATTTATACTCCGCTCGTATGTCAGAGTCCCGTGTATATACATTCCGTTGTTTAATAAATTTAATTTTAGATATTTTCAGCTATTTTTGATACGAGTTGTGACACTCTCGTTATTAATTAGCTAATTAATTAATTGATTGTTAAACAAGTGAAGAATAAATTTTGCTCTAATTAATAGGGATTCTAGAGATTAAATTGGTAATTAGTAATTGGCGATAGAAGATGGAGATAATTGCTGGTTAAGGAAAATTGTATCAAGCAATTGTAATTATTAAAGTCACATGTCTGTAGCATTAACCCCACATTCTCCCGATTGGTGTTATGTGCTACGGGAGGTGAACAAATATTAGAGACCATCCGAGGAACAAAACTTGTTGAATGCATTCAATAGTTTCAAGAGCTTTGCAGAAAACTCTTCAATAATGCAATGTGATTATTGGCTGACCCACTTGAACAATTTAACGAGAATCGATACTTTTAAACGCAAACATAATTAACACTTTAAAAGACAATTAATCGTTGAATAGAATGATTAAAGATCGAGGATCTGAAGGTTAAGTTGGGAAGCTTTTTATATTTAAATAACGTGAAATAAAACTATTTAAAATAAATGAAAAAAAGTTAGCGAAGCTGAAAAGTTGCTGAGTCAATTTCGTTAGTGAAAAAGCGTGACTTTACTCTTTTTCTACAACAAACTTTAAAAAAAAGGTAACTAATGACTCTGAAAAACGTCTTTTAGGATTACTCGATGTTCGATGTTCGATTTATAAATGGCGCGGTTGTTATTTTAGATACCCACCAGGAAGGAATTGCAAATCGATACTTAACTTTGATTGAAATGAATTTACAGGAAAACGCTCTTGTCAGTGAAGATTTTTTTTCAACGTTTTATACAATTAGAAGATGATGAAGTTGAATTTAATCTGGGAATACATGTTTTCAATTTAAATTCAAGTTTTAGACTTTTTTTAAATTTTCATTCCGAGGGAAATGTTTGGATTAAAAAACTTTTTTCCGAGCGAGTGTTCAGTGGACAATATTGATAAAAATGTATGGACATAGATAACATATAGGGTAAGAAGTTTTCGACGGATAAAAAAAGTTTTTATTTTCATAAAGCTCGCGCGATTTTTTGCTAAAGTTTGGTGATGTTATAACAATAACAATTATAAATAGAAGTAAATTTCTACGATGATGAAAAGACTTTTCTGATATTGAAAATCAATTCAAAGAGGTAGGAGTTTACTAAAATAGATAATGTTACAATTAAATTTTGATGGGACCCGAAAAAGTGTTTACAACCTTGAGAAGTTTAAAGTTGTAAATTTGTGGTGGAATGTCCTTAAAAATCACGGATTTTCGCGAATGAGTGTGTGGTTAAGAAAATGAACATAAAGTAATAAGAGAATAAGGGCATCAACAAATTTATAGAGCAGTGAGTACATTTACATCAGTATTAATTTCCCCACCGAGTGCACCGGCTCTAAGTCGATTATTTCACTCATTTCCGGGTCGACGGTCGAGGCTAGATCGTCGTTGATTTCGCTCCAGGAAGGAACTACTAAAAGAGGATAGAGGAAATGCATACTAACAATTCGTTTTATTTTTTTTTCTTCAATTATAGTTTATCCCATTTTGTTCTGAAGTGTACGTTAATTCCAG
Organism: Cotesia congregata; assembly: GCA_905319865.3. NCBI lineage: Eukaryota > Metazoa > Arthropoda > Insecta > Hymenoptera > Braconidae > Cotesia > Cotesia congregata. The sequence continues at coordinate 4,579,282 of CAJNRD030001124.1, read as the reverse complement.
TGTTTTTTTTTTCAATTTTTTTACAGAAAATTTTCAGGGAAAAAATTTTTAAAAATTTCACTCGTGGAACATTATGAATGTAATTTTTTTTAAAAGAATTTCTTAGCACTAATTTATTTAAAAAAAAAAGCCAGGTGTCTGCTGCCTTCAGTATTATGTCATGAAAGAATAATTTTTAAGCTTATTTTGCATAAATGCATACTATTTGCTTATACAATGGAATGGAATTTCCTGAGCCACATTTGAAATCCATGAAATAAATCACTCATGTGGATAGTATACAAATGTTAAAACAAAACAATTGCGTACATCACTCCAATTCATTCGCGCACCTGACACATGTGTACACAAATAAGTATTCATGTTCATTAATGCGGTGAAAATTAAATATAAAACAATAGCACTTAATTTCAATGAAATAAACCAATTATCAATTTACGCGAAATTTTATGGTTATTGCCGATTAATAGACTTATTATCAATATTAATATTGATATTAGTGATAATGATGATTATGATAATTATTATTATTATTCTTGTTTCGATAAATTATAGAATTAACGTAAACATACTTAGAAAACGGATGAGTGAATCAGTGAAACGTCTTTAGCGTAAATAGATTCTATTACTTATTTGAAACTTGTTTATACGTTGAACCGAACGTGTACTGTCGAAGTATCTGCGTACCTAGACTATGTACCGCTGATTCACTGGCAGACTGCGTTGTCGTCTTGACAACTTGAACATTCGTGAATGTCGTCGTTGAATCAGAGTAATTATAGCGCGAAAACGATTCCCCTTGAGGTTTCATCCTGTTCTCGACGTATCTTCCAGTTGATGAAATGTTCTAGTGCCACCATCGCTATCACCACCACCAGCTCAGATGGATCTCCGCTAGCTCGAAACTACTATACTATACAGAGTTTCATCTGTTTGATTACGAAATGCCGTTGGCAGTTATACTTACGGGAACATGTACAATTATCTCTGGCTCGTAAATTAATTTACTACCAAAGTATATGACGAATGATATATGTATATAAATTGTGTATTTGTATCTACACTGTTTGCCTGTGGTTAATATTTACGTTCCACATAGAATTCGTCCCATAAGATTTTTATGTAAGCTAAAAAGAGATGGGACTTTTTAAATCAGTAAGGGCTTTAGAAACGTAAAATCGAGAAATAAGATTAAAAGATTTAAAAAATATGAAATTGTTCAAATAAGTATAATCTAATTAAATATCTAAAATTTTATTTTTAGATAATAAAATCAGTTAATTGATTGATCAAAAATATAAATTAAAAATTTTTATTATTAAACAAATGTTTAAGCTCTGTTTGACCATAGAAATTTCTAAAATTTTGTTTTTCATTAAAAAAAAAAATTTCTAAATAGTGGATCGAGTTATAAGAAACTATAACAAAATTTTTTCGATCAAATAATAATTAATTTGAACAAACCATTCAAGTTATTTTCATTTGACACGTTGGAAAATTTTAGTTATGTCGACAATATTCGAAAAAAAAACTGATTTGTGAACAATCAATGGAATATTAAAATTAGACTTGGAATTTTTGATTTTCCAAAAAATATTTTTGCAGATTTTATTGTCTAGAAACAAGTTTTTCGTTGCATAAAATTAAATAATTTATAATATAAATTTCCCAGAAAGTTTGTCAGGAGTTTGTGAATTTAATTCCTTACGTCAATCTCATGAAGTTTAATCAAACTTAGGCTATTTAAGTCAGTACTTAACTAAATAAACGAGGAATCCTGATGAACAATGCACAGTGCTCTTGACTAGTGATCAGAACCGAAGTAGTCAAGTGTCTGAAGTCCACTAGTTTCCATCTTCTATCTTCTAAAGTGATAGTGAGAGTGAGAATTTCAGCAGTGAAAATGAATCCTTCTCTGTGAGTAGAGACTCGGAGGATCCTCAAATGAGTGAATGAACGGGAAGCTATAATCGAGGACGTTTGCCACTCTGAACAGAGGCATTAATGCGAGAAATAGGTATGGTAATAGACACGAATTAAGGACATTCGGTGAGCTATTAAATGGCCTTTGGGAATCGCTAAGACTGGTCTCATAATTCAAACCCCATTGCACGTTCCTCGCTCCTCGAAAGCCTCTAGAGTCTATCCTCGGTCTATTGTTCTAGTTATTGGATGTTCGACTACCACTAACCGATTCGGCTTTGTTTCCAACACAACCCACGAATTATCATTATCATCCTTTTCGTACAATTAAAAAAAAATTTTATTAATTTCGATTAAAAGATTTAAATGTTACACGAGCATCAAATTATCCATCAGTTAAACGCTGCAAATCATTCTCTTGAGCTAATGGATTGGTAGTTTCAATTTTATGATTGAGTGAGCGAGTTTCTGGGAAGCTTACATTGATTAAAATCGATATTCGAGGATTTTTATCAAAATAAACATAAATAATAATAATCATAATAGTTGTTGTTGTAGTAACAATAACATTTCATTATCGAGAAAGCGGAGGGATCGGGACAGTAGGAGTAATATAAGATGCAATTTTAAAAATGTTGAGAAAGTACAGTGTGTCGAGTGATCAACGTCGATAGTAACTCGATTTCCAAAGATGGATGAATGTATCGAAGATTCTAAGATAGGTGTTTGTGAGTAATATATACAGTAGTAGTAGATGTAAGTATGGATTTGTATTGGCGGGTGGTCTATAATGAAAACCCAGGAAGAGGATGAATATTAATGGGATTCGGAAATTGCGCTTAAAGTAAAATAGCGATGTCGTAAAAGTAAAGCCCGGTGAATTCAGAGAAATGGCGAATAAGCGCGTGCACGTGCCTGTGGCTAGTATTAGAATTTAAATTAAATTTGCTTTACGATCTAAGTGGATCTACGGATACACAGATGTATTTATTTAGTAGGTGTAAATTCATAAATATGTTAATTTATTGTCATCAAACTATTTTAATGTCAAATATAAAGTAATAAAGCGATTAAATGAAATTTCTTGGTTATTGTCGTTGTTAATTAAATAATTAAGTTGAGTTATTTTTGAATTACCGAGCACGGAATTCAATTAAGGTCATTGAGTGGAGGAATAAAAGTGGAAAAATATTCTAAATCTACCGAAAGATTTAATATATCTGATAAAATTAACGAGTCAGCAACGACTACTGGATTTTCGATCTCGTTGCTATCCAATTAGCGAGTAGAAATAATTAAGTTTCTCTGCCAGTAGTATCGGATGTAAAATGCCGTGAAGAATAATCTTGGGTAGATTTTTAAGCTTCCCGGGATTTGGACAACGGGAATAGGTGAATAAAAAAAGAAAATAAAATCGGATAAAGCAACTTTGCTGCAAAGCTACGTACTTTTGGTCTTAACTGAACCATAAACCGTTAGCGTTGATCCTTCTCGATTGCAGATCTTGCACTATCCCAAAAAACGATAAAAACCGGGTAATTGTATTGTGTGTGCTTTTGTTAATTTGTCGTTTGCTGCTCTGATTCCCTCGCTGGTTTTTTCAATAATCAAAACCTCGGTACGGTAAATTTATATTTGTCCTTGCGTGTCTTGTAACTCAGCAATTTGATAACTGACCGATGAGAAAAAAAAAACAAAGTATTAAAGAGAATTTTTTTACAAAAATTTATCTCCGCTATTTCACTCAAAATTTTTATAAATAATTTTTTTTGTGACTGATAAATAATAAAGAATTTTTTCAAAAAAATGATCTCTGATATGTTTCTTTAGAACTTTATTTAAATAATTTTTCTTCTTTTTATTGACCACAAAAAAATATTAACACCAGCCAAGCATAAGGCTGAAAATTTTAGCCAGCGTATATCTCGTTCTGGTTCCTCTGGTGAATTTATTCACAGCTCAAATCTCATTGAGAGCTTCTTTTATCACTTGGTGGATCGTTAGCCAACGGTAATTCCGTGTTCCGGCTCGAGGGGGCGACAACCGTGAAACAATAACGAAGACAAATCGGTGCTTTAAACTTTTGAGTCAGAGCCAAAGTCAGAGGGCCGGACTTTACCCGAGCAGAGGACACTTTTCTATTATATTTTTTGTATTTAAGAGCAGCACCAGTTAAGTATGGTACAGTGGAGTGTAAAGAACGAAGACGATCGAAAAGCAAAATATAGAACAGAGAGAGATAAAAGTGGATAAAGACACGAGAAAGTCAAAAGAGCATTGAAGACCGATTTCAGTTGTCGGTGAATGGAAGCATTTTTCTGCTGGACGATCGCACTTGTACTGTTTAAAAGCACTAAAATCGGATCCACTAGAGATTTAAGAACCTAGAACAAGGGACACAGACAAGAACAAAAAGAACCAGAAGATTAGAGTAAAGAGAAGGAGCAGGAGGAGAATTTTCCAACTACTAGACTTGGAAAAACGTTTTGACAACAGAAAAATAATGTACCCTCTTACAAACCATTCTTTTTCAATATTTTTACAATAAATCCTTCTGGACTTAGTTTATTTAACCTTATTTTTATTTTTGTTATTTTTTTTCTTAAAAAAATAAATAAATGGAAAAGCTTTTTCATTAGAGCTCCAATAATTTATTTTATTTTTTTAATAGAAATCAATTTAAAGTTTAATGGAGCACGTGAGTAATCGAAGCATGAGCTTTCTCGCATATCAAACAGGATCTTCAGTAGGATTGATTTAAGCGGATAGGTACCATACTGTGCTAGTGGTTCTGTAGTCAAGCAGCGTTTTTATGGTAGGGGCATCTTAGAGGAATACCATGATAAAGGGTGAGATCAATGAGGTTATTCGGCTTGTCAGGCGTCTGCACTTTTAGTCTTTTACCTATGGAAGGAAGACCGGTTTCCACTAACCGTTAATCGTTGATGTCTGATGTGAGGTAGAGTAATATATATTTTCGACGAAAGAAAATAAACTAATGGCACGGAAAGAACTGCCGAATTTTAATTAATTCCAGTCGAATTCGTCCAGCACCATCTCAACGTCACTGTGAACTTTCGACTCACGACTTTACGAAATTACTCACGCCTTTTTTCTGTCAATCTAATCTCTTTTTCTCGTTCGCGTTAGTGCGAGAGCCTCGGAGAAACTTTTCAATTTCCTGGATTTCAATTTTTAACCATTGTTGGCTTTACGTTTTGTTTGACGAAAAAAATTTTTATATTAAATATTAAATTCGATTTATTCGCTTTGGATTTTATTTAATAAAATTTTCAATATTGATAATAAATTATATGTTAAACGCGCCGTTATATGTGACAAATCAGTAATAGTAAAGGGAAATTAAATTTGTGGATTCAGAAAAGTAAAGAATTGGATTTTTAAACATTTAACGGGAATATTTATAAGTTTTTTTGAAGTTAAATATTTGTTTGAACTACTTAAACGTTCTTGGAATTTTTTTTTTTTTTTAGTTGAAATATCTTTACGGAATCTCAAAGAATTCAAAAAGAAACAATGAGTAAAAATATAAAACATTGATCATTCCTTTCTTCAGTGAATAATTTAACAATTTATTAACAGAATCTCTTCAAATATAAATCAAGGTAATTTTTAAGTCTTGTTATTTGTTGTATTTAATATAAATTTGAACATAACTATATTACTTGTTCAAGAAACCGTTAAACATCTCAACAGAAGCAACAAACTGAAAAGATTTATACTCATTCTTAATTAAAGTAACATGAAAAGTTAAACAAATAAAATAGTTATTAAACAAAAGTATTATTAATTTAAGCATTGGAGATAAAGATGTTTGTCACAGAATTTAATTTTGTCGAAAATACCGAGCGGACAAGAATCGTGCAGTTAATGTTTTCCAACATTTTATAAACGCACTGTTGTCCGCTCTATTATGAGAATTTGGTAATAGAAAACAGCTGGTCTCTCCTCGTAAACATTACCAACAAGCTATCCCTATTGCGTTTTAATGTTTGTGCCCGTTCGCTAGTGTTGTTTAACGAAAAACCCACTGGCCCCTACCTACACCCCCTTTGCCGTACCTATATACCTGTACCTTGTATTTCTACCATAGAGTTTCGTTTTAATAATAGAACGACTGGAACTGTTAATGAATTCCCGAGTCGTTTAGTCAAAGCGAAAAGTTTGTTGAAGAAAATTGTCCAACAAAATCAACTTTTTGTAGTTGTTTATTTTGTTTACTCACCAACCACACCTCATATACGTTTTTTTTTCACCTCGGCTTCACTTTACTTTACTTTTGCAAATGTGTTTTTTCAACTTAAAAAAATACTTTGTCGACTCTTGAGGACCAAAATTAAACTCCTTTCATAGCTGTAACCAACTCTGTGAATGAACTTTTCTATTTGTTTGTGTTTCCGACTGTAGTTTTAGTGAAACTATTTTCTATTCAGATAATTAAATAATTTTGAAAACCTTTCGAGGTTCATAAACTTCCTTCAATACAGAGTAAGCTTTTAATTAAATTATTGAGTTATGAAACTAATATTTGTAATTTTATAAAAAGAATTAGTTCTTTGAAAAATTTAATAATAATTCAAGAGAAAAATTCTTGAATCAAGTACAATTTTTTAACGGAAAATGTTTTCTCTTTAATTTAAGACGATGCAGCTTTTCAAAATAATTTTTTTTAGTCAAGAATTTTTTACTCGGATCAAATTTATTTTTATTTAATGTATCAGCTTTGAATATTTAAATTTTGAAAAATATTAACAAAGCTCGTAAATTAAAATTAGAAAAAAAAAAATTGGTATCATCCTACCAGAAACAAAATTAGAACAAACTCTAATACAGAGGAAGCAAACTTAAAGTACAACACTCCACCTTAGGAACTTTACACGGAGAAAATTGAATTTAAACAAAAGAATAAATTGAAGTAAAGTCTTTGAGGTTATTGCAGAGGAAATATTTACCTAACAAGTAGTTTAGAAATTCAAAATTCCACTCAAATGATTAAACTTTAAAATAATATTGTACTGCATCGGTTTGTGTATTTACTATGCATGAGCTAATTCTATAGTTATACCGCGAAAAATTCACCGGGGAATCTAAATTTGAGTTGTTCTACTTAAATACCCTCGAATATGGTTCGTCGATCCGAGGTAGGACAAGTACAAGTCTTAAGTAGTTTATAAATTTGTCAAGAAAGCAAGTACGCCAAGTTTACCTTTTATAACTGACTCGACCCCATTTTATCAAGTGGAAACCTTTTTTATATATGTACACATTGCACGTAGTATAATATGATATAATATATAAGATTTAAAAAGGCTCCCCCTCATATTTTCTTCCACCTCAATGCCTTACCAGAGTACCCAGAGTGGAGTTTTTATACAAGACTACTCCTCTACTATTGTAACAATTTAAACATTATTTCTTACTCTCTTTATTTCTATTATTTATATTTTCCAGAACGGTTATATTTTCCACCTTACACCACTTGAAATGAACGGCACAGTGAACCGAGCATTTCACTCTATTTCATTTTACATTTTTCACGTCGCGACTATTCTGCATTTCGCAACCTCCCATACATTATGCAGCTCAAATGCGTACTGCAAGAACAGAAAGCACTTTCTTTGTTTTTTGCTCTCTTATGTGGTCTATGTTGTATCTATATATTGCATAATACTTACATACTGCAATTTTCTTTTATTCTTCAGTATGTTAACCTCATATATGTGGTTTTCCTTTGAGTACTTTACCTGCAATCTCAACCGCAAAAACGTGAAAGACAGCTCGGTAAAAAGCGTAATATTCTTTTTTTTTTCATGTTTAAATTTTCTACAGGCTTTTAAATATAAATCGCAATGGAAGGGACAGCTTCATATTTTTTTTCTACGCAGCATTTTTATGAAACTAATTAACTCTTTTTTTTTTTTTTCAATTTCAAATAATAAAAATGAATTTTTAAATGTAAAATTGAACTGTAAAATTCTATAAATAATCTTTTTAATTTAACAGAGTTTAGGTACTTCAAATTGTCGACACTCGGAAAAAAATTAACTATTTAAAAACTCGGAAAAAACTACTTTGTAAGAATTAAAAGAATAATGGTTGTTTCAGGATTAAGTAAATAAAAGTCTGATTATTCTTAATTAAAAGTGTCTATCAAAGATTTATCTACAGGTGATAATAGAGAAAGGGAAGCAAGAAAAGGAGGAGTCGGTAAAATAAAATAAATAAGAGAAAGTTAATAGGTTTAAATTAAAGACTAATGAAATGTCACGGAGAATTCTTAATGAATATTATTCTCTTTTGCCGTTAATTCTTTTTTGTTACCTAGTGAATTATCGGGTTGTCTGTACTCTTCGATTGTTTGTTTTCAAAAGACCTTTATGGTATCGATAGAAAAGTTTCCGTGTTTTGTTTTTACACCGGAAACTGTTCTTAAATAGTTAAGAAATTTTTAATGGTAATTATAATTAATTTGTAAGTTTGATGGGGAATGTGCTTCGAAAAGTTTTAAATGTCAATTGAATATTTTATTTTATTTTATTTTTTTTTTTAAGATAGATTTAAGTTCATAGATGGACTGATTTGGCAGAGCATACTGCATACAATATTTCGTTGCTCTGTTAGGTACTAGAGATTGTGGCCAGCAGATGTATATTTTCGGGAACCAGACGACTCACGTCCTATGTAATTTCGTAATGCATAAGCAAATAGCTTGAAATTGCCGACAAATCATATTTGTATTACATATGTGACAATGTTTTAATGTAAATACGTTTCCGTTTTCTGTTACACGGAAAATAACTTCTTAAAAAATTATATTTATGCGAGGCCTTGGATTTGAAAATGTTAAATGTGGAAATTATAATTTTTACTAAAATTTTATGTAAATTATTGCGAGACACGCAGAAAAAATACCTGAATCAAAAAAATCAATTGGAGAGTTTGATCGTTTTGTTAGAGTACATTTATCCTGAGAAAAAAAATTTTTCTCTTGAATTAAAGTAATTTTTTTTTTCCAAAGCACTGATTAATAGTTATAATTTCATAGTTAACATCGGAATTTTCGATATTGAGAATTAAAACGACGCAATTTGCCAAACAATAATAATTTTTATGATGAAAGCAAAAGTAATTACTTTTCGAAAACTAAAACTAAAATTTACCTATCGCTTCTGATCTAGATCAATTACTCGCGAGTACTGCAAACGAAAAAAAATTGATGGTAATCTCTCTGACGAATATCAACATTTAGAACCAAGTGTTTGCCTTCACTGAAACGAAATCGCGGTATGAATAACGAAAGCTCTCAAATCCTCGATAACGTTGTTTAGATAACTATCATTTTTTTTTTTCATTATAATTCCCAACTTGCCCCGTAAACTGACCTAGATACTTGACAGTTAAATGTAAAAAAACTAAAGTATGATTATCTCCAGTTTTTTTTTTCTTTTTAATGAGTAACTTTAAATAAATTTGCCTTCGTTAAATTACTCGAGTATATTGAATAATGAGTACAAGGCAAAGTTCTTTGAATTCTTGGCAACAGTATATACATCAATACAAGAAGACTGTTCATCTTAATGGAGTATTTTTGTTAGAGAAATAAATGGACGTGGCCCCGGCCATTTGAGTAGCGAAAAGCGAGCAAAGTTGGAAAAGCGAAATCGAAAAGAGTATTTTAGTCTATCTATATAGAGACATACATAGTGATGTAGCAAGACAAATTGACAAACTAAAGAAGGGCAAACGATTGCTTGTATAAGACTAGAGCAATTTAACGATAGTAGGGGAACGTTTGAAATATATATAAAGTATTTATTGTAACTGTTTCTACTGTGAGAGGAAAAGAGAAAATAATTGAGTCTATTTGTCAGAGTATATTGTACACGTCACTCCATTCAATAAGCCTCAAACTCATCTCATAACCTATTTGTTACTGACAAATGTATCTAGTCTTACAAATAGATATCTAACAGGCAAGTGATTTTTCTTCGGAAAAACAAATTAATAATATGGGAATTTATTTAAGTGATTTTCTATGATATAATTCACTTCATATTTTGTCGAAATAATTCTTTGGAGTTGAGGGGGATACATTCTGTATTTAAGGTTCATCGAATCAAATATTTAAATATGTAAAGTGAAAATTGTAATAATTTACAGATGCCGAGAAAATCAAAAGGTAAATTGATGAAAATGTTCAACATTTCTGACGATTTGAATAATTAATAAAGATTGAATTTGAAGAGCTAATTCAACATTAATTCCTACGCCGTTGTTGCTTGGAATTGAATTATCTAAAAATTCAATTATCAAACGGAAACTATTTTTAATTTCAGTTTTCTGATCAGAGATTTTTTATCATACGAGAAAGTGTAATAACAGTGAAGTAGAAAGAAATTAATTAAAAAAAAAGTTAATTTCTAATGTATATACATCAAATTTGTGAGAATATTACAAATTGATAGAAAATAGCAAATTTTTTATTTTATGCTACTCACCACGACCACCCCGTCCAGGGCTACTACCACAGCGCCGGGGAGGAGGGAAGTGAGTTTGACCGAAATCACCGCTGTCCATCTTACAGCAACAAAGAAAGTTAATTTCTAATGTATTAATAAATGGAATTATATGAGAGTGAAGTAATTTCTGTGAAGTTGTTAAATCATTTTTTTATATTTTAAAGCTTGTAATTTAATTTCGGTTGAAATCATAGCTAGAATTTAAAAACTGAGCTTTAATATAATTTTGAAGTGAAAAAAGAATTTAATAAATCCACTTGGTTTATTTATGTTATTTAATTTTTTTAAGTTTAATGTGATTTTTTAATTAAAACTAATTTAAATCGTCCAGTGATAATTTCTAATATTTAGTAATTATAGTTAGTAATCATCGCTGATGTTTGTATAACTTTCCTCAATGAAGCAATGAACCGTTGAGTTATAAATTATTTCTCGAACATTCCAAGCGAATCGATAAAATAAAATAAAAGGATCAGATTGAAGCTGAATACTCAGCCCAGACAACCGAAACTGTGTTGGTGTGTTTACGCAGGAGTGAGGTAGATTCTGCAGTATGTGGAAGAGAACGAAGGTGAACTCATGTAGGCACTACAATGTGGGCGGGTGGAATGAACGAGAGAATGAGAAGTGGGAGGAAGACTCGTCAATGTTCTCTGGGAAAATCTTGTCGGAAGGGAGCTTGCGGCAAACCCGCTCGACAGCTGTGGAATGAAATATGAGCTGCCCAGTTTACTGCTGAAATCTGATACAATGTTTACTTTTTTCATTTTCATTATTTTTTATTTCATAACCCGGATCCTAGCTGTAAGCGATCAGTTCATTTGTCGGGAGAGTTCGCTCTATTTATTTATTGTCCAGTCAGTTTACTCAATTTCCCGGAAATTGATAGTTAATTATAGAATAATGTTTTATTTATATTTTACAAGTGATTATCTCATAAATCAAATGAAACTATTCAAGACATCATTTCCAGAGAAAAAGTTTCGAACCTGTCTATATATATGACCTGATATGAAAATTGACCATATATCAAAATATATACACTAATAGATGGATTTTTTAGCATTTTAAAAGGTTTGTTAATCTTTAAGAAATGATTTTTCTTGCTCTCCTAGCCGAAAGTACGCTCATCCTGGACGCACTTTACTCCAGGAAGAGCAACTTTTATGGCCTGCTCTCTAGTTTCTCTACGCATGCGCGCTACGTATTTTTTCTGGCCGGCAGCACAGAACCTCGCTTTCTTTCGTACATTCGTGGTGCGACCGGCCTATACAGCGAGCTTTGACTGTATATAACAGTCACAGCATCGTCTGTATGTGACATGTCAGCGCATAAACTAACCAAAAAATGTCAAATAAATAAAATAATTTTCAACTAGATTATTGTTAATGAACTATTTAGTAATACTAGTATTATTATTTAATAATAGTATTATTATACTGCACAAATAATTTATATAAAAATTTTTAAAAATAAAATATAAAAGTTTTGTAGATTTTATTTGCTTTCTTTTATATTTTGACAGCTAGTAAAGCGATGTTTATAAAACAATCCATGTACTCTACAAGCTTCTAATAATTTAATTTCAATCTTTCTTAGTTGTCTAATTAAAAACTAATTTTTAATCAACTAAAAAAAAATTAATTCTGTTATTAAATCGAGTTTAAATATTTGTGACAAGTTCTGTGCATGTTATCTTTCTTAATCAGAGCGTTTGTTAGTAAACTTTAAAAGAACTTATTTTTTCTTTTATTTATTAATTTTTACTTTTTTATTATGCCCGCCCCGATCAGTAAAACCTCGGCTTCGCTTCGGTTTTGCAAAATCCCTTCCACGGGATTGCGTACTTTCGGCTGGAGAGCAAGAAAAATAGTATACCACCCACGACCAGAATGTTGGATGCCCTGACGTATGTGATATGATAGCCTCGGCTACGCCTCGGCCATCATATCCCATACGCCAGGAAATCCAACTTTCTGGCCTTGGGTCGTAATATACTATTTTACTCACTTAAAGAACTTGTCGAACATTGATTTTTAGTTTAACCAATTGCAATTATTAAACTAATTTTTGATTAATATAAAAAATGATTTTTAACCTCATAAATAGCCTGACATATGACCAAATTAAGCTACATATAGCCACATCAGAAAATGTTTTCACGAGTTATTATCGATAAAAGTTGATGTTCAGAGTTGATAACCAGTCATAGATTGTCAATAACAATACCGGACACCGGTGTCTATTTTCAAGAACCCATTTAAAATTATCAGAAGTTGTATTCCCAATGCTTTTACGTATAACGTAACCATCGAGAAATGCGAACTGAATTTGAAAGTTTCGTCGCTGGTAACTATTTTTACCTCACTCTTTGTCTTTTGTACGGTTAGCTTTTTTCTTCAAACTTTCTCTCTCGTCTCCTTCGCAGACACTGTATCCTACTTTTCTAGATACTCCTACTATACTTGTTTAGATCTTTTCAGTACGTGAAAAAAAAACTGATGAAAAATAAGTTGGCAGTGATTCCACGAGAACACACTCGAATGTGCTGTGATTTTCAACATACTTTTTTTCATCTCCTTCATATATTTTTTCATCTTCTGTATCGATGTATATGTTTATACTTTATATTCGAACATAAATGCACGAAGAAGCGTCGAAGAAAAAATGAAAGAGGAGCTTTTCGTTACGCGTTTCGATTCGCGATTCAACTTATTTAAAAACTTGCTATTTTCATACTTTCCAAGGAATGCAATCACTTTAGTGTTGTGAATAAAATTTATTCATTGAATTATAAAATTTATTTTTACACAAACAATTTTGGAATATAAATTTTGAATTTAAGCATCGCAGGAACTTAAATGAAAATAAAATTACGGCCCTCGGATTGTTAACTGAGAGAGTGAGAAATAGAGGTAAGAGCTGAGCAGTAACTCGAGTGGTTCGTTAACTCACACTATCACAGGAGGTATGTGTATGTGTAACCACTACGTAGGATTACTTCAGCGAGAGATCGAGGGCAGAGTGAGCATTACCTCAGGGAGCCACGCTTTGACCGCGGTATTCTAAGAACCCCCAAGATGGAACCAAGGCCCGGTAACTAGTCTCAGTAACCCAGAGCCGTAGAGACGCTTGATGTATGTATATGTATATATGTATGTATATGTATATGTATATGTATATGTATATGTATATGTATATACATAGATAAAGGTGGTTACGATGAGAGAGAACTGTAATAGTCATAGTGTGTAGCCTGTAAACGAAGGATCGACCCTCTAATCCCCACAGTTAGCCTAATCCGGTTTCCACTGTACTTAAAGTTTCTCTCAGCTCTTGGTTAACTTACGGCAGTCTGACTGCAGACCGAGACCAACTTCTGGCGCTTGGGCGCGGCTGACTAAACGTCGGGCATTACTACTTTCTCAGTAGAACGAACCAAACCCTTTGAAGAGGACAAGTAAACGTATCGCTCTTGTTTAGCCAACCTTTGATATTTTAAATACAACGCTTAATTTTTATTACTTCTATATAGTTGTATTATTATTATTATTATTATTATTATTATTATTATTATTATTATTATAAAATATAAATCTACCTACTTTTTAAATTTAAATTAGTGAAATTTTCACTTATTGAAATATCCTATACATTAAATTTGATGGTTGATTGAAGTTAGCTTAGTATCGAAATAATTCGAAAACATAGACCCTGATTCCTTATTGGTTGAGGATTAAAGCGCGCGCGTATTCGCGAAATTTGAATTCCTAGTCAAGTATAAAAATTAGATAAAAATTTTTTTGTCAAAATGTGCTCTTTAATTTTTACTAAAATTTTTAATTTTTGATACCATATCTGGTAATAAATTTATCAGAAAAATAATTGATGTTTTTTTAGTTGAGTTTTTTTTTTTAATTTTTTCAAGCAAATAAAACGTATATAATTATAATATTAATTGACTAATTTGATAGTTTTGAGAATATTGAAATCATTTATCTTTGGAAATGAAAAATTACAAATATTTTCAGTAGTCCTTAAAAACATAATTGAGGATAAATGCTTATTATGTAAGGATAAGAAATTTTTCAATTGGAAAACATGAATAAATTTCTATTACTACAACATAGCGAAGTGGATGATTGACAGCTAGTTTATTTATATTTGAAACAGGAATTAAATATTATTATCATTGTTATTGTTATTATTTATGTTGTATTTAGGTGCACTAACTCACCGCTGTTGACGTGATTTATTAACGTCTGTTATAAGCCCACGTAAATACACAAGTTTGCTTATTATCTCTCGGTAAACACTTTACTGGAATATAAGTACCACTTAAGCTTTGAGTTATATACAAAAATATCCTTGTTAAAATATCCTGCGGTTGTTTCCTTAAGAATTTGTAACGAATAAAACAATCTATTATTTATTTTTAGTTGTGTGAATAAATAATACGAGGAGAAAAATAAAAAAATAATATTACTGAATAATTTCACTAAGATACACTGCTAAGATATTATAAAATAAATATTTACGGGTTCAAAGTTCTCATAAACATAAATAATTTTTTCTTTTTCACACTCAAGAAATTGCGCACTTAAAAGAAAATATTCATTATTTAGTTTACAGATTTTTTGTATAATTTAAAGAATTTTTTTTTGTTAGTTAATTTGTTTAGATAGAAAGAATATAAAACTAAGTTTAAATATTAAAATAAAAAAAATTATCTAGAAGCATAAAACGAGCTTTGAGATTCTGATGAACAAAGACTTTTACTTCTCTTGAAGTAGTTTTATGCGATAATTGACACTCTCACGTTATTAAGGTCATTTATTTATACAAAGACACATTATTCTTTTTATATTTCTTCATAGTACAAATAAAAATATAACAAAGCAAAAGTGAAACGTGCATCAGAAAAGTACTTTGAAATTATAATTATCACATCCTTTGTGGTGAAAAAAACACATCAAACATTAAAACCGAACCGGAAACATAAATTTAAAAATATAATAAAGAAAACAAATGTTACGACTCGAGTTAGAGAGGGCAGGTTAATTAATTAAAAATTACTAGCTCATTCAGCTGTTTCGCGGTTTTAAAATGACTTTTTTTCAAAATGCTCTCCTGAGAGCGGAATTAATTACAATCGGAAGTTTGCACTGAAAAAACATTAGCTTTATTCAGGAGGAAAATTTTTGAACAAAAAAAATTATTTTGAAGAGCTTCATCATTTTGTTATAAGTATAAACACTTAAGCTGGCAATTCATCTTTTTTTTAATTAAATTTTATTGCTTTAAAAATTTTTTTACTTAAATGAAGACAATAAAACTTGAAAATTATTATTTTGGTTCAAGAATTTCACTCTTGTACCAAGTTAATTTTTTTTTTAAATCTGCATGATTAGCAAAAGGGTCTCAAGTGAATTTAAGGGTTAGGATCCACAGGTAGGCCCAGCATAAAGAAGACGATTAATTATCAATAGTAAAGAGTTATCAAAGAGACTTTATCTAATGGACCGGCAATATCCTCGTCTGAGTGAGTACCTACTACCTGGATGAGTGACCACCAGATTTAAAAGCTTAATCACAGAGACCAGAGTAGAGAGGACGATCTGTCGCGGAGATACAACGTTTGGTTCAGCGTTCATGAACATTCGTTAGTCCAGCAGTTTCTCTCAGTAAAGTCCTCAGGGAGTGGAGATGGTAGTGCCAGAAATGGTGTCAGAGACGGTGGTAATAGTGGTAGTAGCGGTTCCTAACAAAATAGGCAACCAGCACAGTGGCAAAACAGCTACCAACAACCGCATCTTCTTCACCCGAGGCTTTTGCCTCAACATCCTTAATTCGTAGTTAATCCTATATGGCTCCTCGTTAAAGCCAACATGCTACTCTCCTACTATGATGCTCTACTCGGTGTTACAAGTTTGCCCTCTACTCTACGACTCACTCTATTTCAGTGGATTCCAAAAAAGCTTTATGATGTTACCGAGAGTATTGCAAGCTAATTTAAATTAATAAAGCTTATAAGATTATTCTGTTTCTACTTTGCTCTTTATTTTAACATCACTACTCGTATTGCAGGTTTACGGAAGATAGTA
This sequence comes from Cotesia congregata, assembly GCA_905319865.3. NCBI lineage: Eukaryota > Metazoa > Arthropoda > Insecta > Hymenoptera > Braconidae > Cotesia > Cotesia congregata. Next base: position 4,562,715 of record CAJNRD030001124.1, on the reverse strand, counting down.
CCTGCTCTGAAATTCGGGAGTTTAAAGAGAATTTATTTTATATGTTATTAGGCCCTAAGAGCTGTGTAAGTCGAGTAAGAAGTTTGTCCAAGAAAATTAAAATGAGAGACAATTTTTACGGATTTTTCATTTTGATGGATTGAAAATACTATAGCATAAATTCTGTTTGTCGAGATAGTTTGAAATTACTATTTACGAAAGGTTGAAGGTTTACCGGTAGTTAAAGTTTATTTTATGGCTCACCCGAAGTCCTAAAATGGCTTTATACTTGGTGAGTTTACAAATTGATATGTACAGTAAAACGTTACACCTCCCCAATTGGATAAAACTCTTTCGTATGGCTTACATGTCCTTTCGACATTAAAAATATAGCAAGACAATAAATTGCTAATTGAGCTAATTTTAAGGCTCTTTTTTCATGGAATCATAAAATTAGAGCTATCAAACATTGAATTAAAATTTTAAATGTAAATTGAGAGTTAACTAATGGGCAATAAAATAATACATACTTAACAAATTTATTCATTGAGATGTTAAAAGAGGCCGACGATTATTACATAGAATAGCATACATTAAAATGAACCTTTTTCTACTAAAAACCCACTTAATATGATTTTATTTCATTAATTACAGCGATAATTATAAAATTATCATAAGATAATGGGGATTTGAGTGTATGATATGTAAATGAAGGTAATAAAAAAAGTTATAGGAATAATGAGCCAAGCGAGGTAAATTTTAATAAAAAACTGAGTCTGGCGAGTGGTTCGGAATTAAAAGTAGCACAAGTATGCAGTTCACGCAATCGATTAACTTCGGTCACTGGAATCTGAGCTGAGATTTTCTCTCGTTCAACTTGGTAAAGGTTCATCCTTCACAAAAGACTAACCTAGCCTATACGCCCACTTGTGAACCAACTTTTCCTCCTGTTACTATCCCAGTGGAACCACTCCAGCTCTGAACGGATAAAAGAGACGTCAGATACTTTTATTTCCACTTCATCGATCCTCCAACTCCCGTGTCTGCTTTTATCCTAGACTTACACACTAACGCACGCACTCTTACATATTTACAAACCCACAAAATATAGAAGTATGTTTAAATATACATATAGGAGCTGTTTGATGATTCAGCGGAGGTATGAAGATCCGTCGTACTCTTAGTACCGATTAACTTTTGCGGCTTTTTGTAATTATAACTTGCTGAAAGCTACGCAGAATAAATAAACCGTTTAACTAAAAGATTTACCTAGTTAATATTTTATTCACTTTCGTTCTCTTACCACACAGTTTACCAGTTAATATTTATATTTATGTTCATCATGCTTTAAAATTTTTAGATAAGTAACTTATCAAATTACCAAAAGTTTTCATTTATACGGCTCGGATGTCTGTTTAAGTTGTGGGTTGAGCCAGTTTAAAGCAAAAGTTTGGACGGATTTTAAAACAGGGTAATTTGCTTTTAATTGAATTTGTTGGATTGATGGTGAGGGTGAAACATTAACACTAACAGTTAATGAAGGAAGATTTAATAAAAATAATTAAATACAAAACTATTATTTTAGTTAATATTTAAAATACATCATAAGTCAAAGACTCCTAGAGAAAAATTCTTCTTAATTTTTTATTTTTTTGTAGATTTCGTGTTTTACTAATAGTCGCTTAAACTCAAAACCAATGTCAGATAATAACTCTGAAAAACTAAAAATGATTTTTATTTTAAAACTTAATATTTTTAAATTAACTCTCTAGTAAGGAGAAGATTTAGCGATCGTGCGCCATCTATCAGAAAGTTTGAAAATTACTTTTGGTTGAAAAATTGAGTATGGGTATACTTATGTATGGGCATATCACAAAAATTTTTATGGACTACAAAATATTGAACATAAAAATTTTCAACTCAGTAATGGAAATATTTTATTGTACAAATTATCAGATTTTATCTTTTTCGTGAAATATGGATAGTAAAAATAAAAATGTATAATTACTTAGCAAGGGATTTCGATAAATTTATTAGTCTCAGTGGGTTTTTGCTTCGGATGATTATCAAAGGAAGAAGATCCTATAGAGATTTAAGTCAGTTGATGAGACATTTACCGAGGTACAGAGAAGCTTAAATTCACCCTACTCGTATTCTACCCTCAAAAGGTTAAGAAGGTTGCCGATGGGTCATCCGCTCCGACAAACGGCTTTAATTTGCATCCTTAGAACTAAAACCTTCTCCCCAGCAAATACTGGATAGGACGGATAAACATATACAAGCTCCTAGCTCTTAAATAAACTACTAGCTAGAAATAAAAGAGAAGAGAAAATATTTCGCGGATCAATTTTACGAATAAATTGGGCACTTAAGCCCGTGGGTTTTGTTAATTAAGTTTGATAATTAAACAAGCGCGAGTTGTTGGAGGATAAGAGAAATAAAAAGTGGTAGTTGTGGAGATAATTTATAAAGTTTTTGATAAAACTCAACCGGTGATGGTAAAAAGCGTAAGAAAGGAAGAGGAACAAGTGAAATACAGCAATCAAAGAGAAGGTTGCAAAGCAGCCGGAGACTTGTCTCGGATACGAATTAGTCGTTGCAATGGCTGCAGCAACGACGGCGGATGGCTCGTAAATCGTCGCCTTATCTCAACGCCGGCAAGTGTAGAACCGGGGAGCAAAAAGCTAGACTGTAGTTGTCTAGCCCCAGTGGAGAGTCGAGGTAGACAGTCAGTATATAAGAAAGTATAGGTAGCTGGAATTTGGTGGAGAGACGGGTGAACCTTGAGACGAGGCAGCTAAGTAGTAGGTAGAAAGTCTGTAGGTAGTTATAGTTATAGTCCCGGTGGTGGGTGCTGGGGTGTGAGGCTGTGGAGTAAGCGAAGCGGGAGGAATACGAATGGAAGAAGCTGGAGCATCCCGGGAAAAGAAATGTAAAGAGTAGGATAGGAGTAAGAGAAGAAAAGGAGCTGTGCGAGTTGAGATGAGAAGGTGGATAATCGCAGTAGTAGACGAAACGGAAAATCAAGTAAATAGAGACGGGCTTGCTAGATGAAAACCAAGTCATTAACTCACCCCGTGAGCTAGTTCTATTCCTGCTGCAACACCCTCAATGTTAAATGCTTGTCTGCATTAAACTACCTGATTACTCATTTTGTCTATTTAACCAAAGATACGGCGAAGAAATAGGTTAAAAGTTCCTCAAATAAATAAATTTTTAATTTGTTTTCTCGGCGCCACTTATGAGAAGAAGTTAAGATGGGTAATATAATAATTGAATTTAAATACAATTTAGAAGAAAAAAAATATCCTAAGAAAATTGTTGTAGATTTTTAACTTCCCGCTAAAAATCTCAGATTTTCAAAAATCGGGAAGTTATTGTTTTCACCCCGTTTTACAAAAATCGAGTTTTCATCAGATCTCGACGTTTGAAGGTCACAGGAAGCTTCCCTGACTATTTTTACGATGATGTCCGTACGACGGTGTGTGTGTGTGTGTTTTTTTTATAGAGGAGGTAAAATACATTTACGTATGCCAGGGCTTGGTGTTGTTGCCAGGACTAGGTGTTGGTGCCTGGGTATGTCGGACTCGGAAGTCAATATTTGCAACAATACCGACTAAACATCCTCCTCTCTCCTTTCCCTATAGATGTTACAGGGATGACTGGAACGGGACCGCGTTAGCATTACTTCAATCCAGTCCATGTTGTGTCTCATGACACCTACTTCTTGTTACTAATTACTGGTTTCTAATCCCTTTCTGCGATTTTTTCTTTTAAAAGGCGCTGCGCGTAGGCTGCGACAGCTGACCAATTTTCTTCTTTTTTTATCATGCAGGTTACCAAGCTCTCAGGGAAGAGCGTGGTGCCTATTGTTTCTTCGGTGCTGGTTCTCCACCGTCCTTCCACCGATCACACTCGAAAAACGTATGTTCGGCGTTGTCAATTTTGTCTGGGCAGTATTTGCACGTTGGTGTACTGTGCAAACCCATCTTGAAAAGATAAGCATCGAACTGCCCATGTCCCGTCAATAGTTGGGTCAGGAAGAATTCCGTATCCCCGTGCTTCCGAGAAAGCCAGACGTTGATGTTTGAGATCAGGCGCGCCGTCCATCTGCCCATCTCTCCCGATGTCCATCGGTCCTGCCACTCTTGCTGCGTTTCCGCCTTTATCCTCGTTCTTGCGTCCATCATGTTTTCGTCACTGATTTTAGCATAATAACTTTGAAATTCATGGCTCGATCGATTTAAATTTGAAAATTTTTCATGGAGCTTCAAAAATTGCGTCGATTGCCGCCAACCGTGTGAAAATCGGTTCATTCATTCAAAAGTTACTGCCGTTTGAAAATTCAAAAAATTGTGTCTTTAAACTGCTATTAGAGTTTTGAGCTCGAAGAGCTCAAAAACGTAAAGTGTAGTTTGAAGCGTTTAAGTACAAAATGAGCGGGAAGTTGCAGGGATGGCCTTTAGGGTGAACCGTTTTTCTAATTTTTTTTTTTTCATTATTATATTTCTGTGGAAATTTAGAAGCTTAAAAATAAATATTTTTCTGATGTGTACATTAGTAATAAATGCAACTGACCGTAAAGCTTATTTTGAAATAAAATAAGCTTTTTTTTTAACATTTCAATTTGCTTTACTCTGTTATGAGTTCAAAAAGCTTTTTTACAGAAACCGCAATAAATTGAGATTGATAAATTAATATCGAAAATAGTGTATCAGAAAATATTTTATATTGTTAATAAAAAAAGTCAGCAAACCGGTACATTTCATTTCAATTTATTCTCGCGCAGTTTTGCGGTTATTAGCAAGGATTTAGAGAATGAGGAACAGGAAAAAACCGCAACACATAGCACATTTATAGTATTGGTGAACTGGTACAGCGTAATAGCGATAGTAACACGGTGAGAATAATTTTCAACGTCCATCTGCTGGCAATCAAATTTTTCCCAGGCTTCTTCTATATATAATATTGTTACGCAATATACATGCGTCAGTTTTTCAGGTCAGCGATAGATCAATCGTTTCCGATAGTTGTATCACTTTTTAAATTTAGTACTATAGTCAATCGGCTTAAAAACATCCAATTTCTCTCAACTCTCTTGGTGTCGGGCTGTTGTCATTCCAATTAGATTAAAGAGGTCGGAGCCGACAATTCAAAAAGAGAGGAAGACTTTTAAGAGCAAAAAAAATATGTATATATATATATACGTCGAAGGAAAAAAAGGATATGAGCTTGAGGCTATATTTTGCTTCGATGGGCACATCGATCACTGATAGAACGCCTTCAAAAGCAAATGGATTACGCTAGCGCCGGTGTCATATATTCGCCGTTTTATATCATTTCGACGTGTTCGATAGACAGCGTGTCTTCTATTCTATATTCGGCTCCCCTTCATTCATTCCCATTTCACAGATAATGATCGGAATATCGTCGCGAAATATTCGACAATTCAAATAAAAATAAAATCCCAAATTTACTACACACGCTTCAAAGTATATTTATTGTACTTTTTTTCCAATTTATTGAGTCCTTTCGACGTTAAGTTCATATAATTCCAGCCCGTTGATTCTATCAAAAAAATTTCCCTTTGCTTCAATTAAATTTCTGTTGAAAAAGTTTCACAATATTTAAAATTTTCCACCAATTTATATATTCCTCAAACATGACCAAGAAAAAGTGACCCAGATTGAAGGAAGTTGAAGAAACAAACACAGTAATCTTCTCTATAAAATAAAAACCTCAACAAGCACAGCGTAAGTGAGAAACTATATCTTAAGAAAAGTGGATACATAGAAAGTTAAAAGATTTAATGCTGCCCAACCTCTACCGTGTAAACGTCTTAGAAATATACTGGCTTAAATTTCTGGGTCCATTATAAACCTTCTCGAGGAAGTCTTTCCGGGTTGTCTTCTTAACCCGTGCATCCTTATCGGTCTTGAAGTGAATGCTTTCGGAAGGTAAACGTAACGCCTTCTCAGTGCTCGTTGCTGCTTCTTCATCTTCTCTTGAAGCTTTAGGTTCAACTTATACACACACACGTTTTCTTATAAGAGCTGGATCCAGCTTACCTCCTTCCTCTTTGCTCTTTATTAATCTTCATGGACTAAGAGTACACGCGACCTGAATCAACAATTTACAACAACGGGTAGGTATTCCCGAGATAAATTATCTGCATTATTCAATGCTAAGTTATTTTAATTCCTCCCAAACAAATGCTTCCTGAAAGTACATCCTATTCATCCGTTTACCTGAACATTTATACTAATTTATTATTTATATTATTTTTAAACACTGATGAAGTGTACCTACAAAACGTAAATCGCAAATCGGGAATAGTATTACAATAGTAAAATTAACCCCTATACTCAGTTAAATGCCTGGCGATTAAACCCGATAACATTGTAATGGGAGAATAGAGGAAATTATATGATAGCATATTCAAAGCTGTGAACCCAAGCATTGTGGGATCAATGAAAAGCAGGCTTTACCTGTGCAGCTGATATTATTCTAGTTGAAATACCGTCTTCCTGGCATGACCGTCTCCCAATGGGATCATGTATCATCAGAGTCCTGGTATTAACATTCCTCATTCTCATTATGTATACCGACAGCAGTGCTTCAATCTACTGGCAACTACTCTTGATTGATGTTATTTGCTTTGTAGCTAACTCCAACGCGGCTTTGCGTTACGCTAGACATATTCGGCATTCGGTAATACCCAATTGGTTTGAATGATCACTTGATTCCAATAGCTTGTGCATACTCTAACATTTGATATTGCTTTACTTTTTTTTAATGAATAGAGAAGAAAATCGCTTTGACCAGTATTTCTCTCTGTATATATGTTTATAACAAAATCTTCCATCATTATTTTTACCAATTTTAAATCATCTGATCAATTTAAAAATGTGCAAAGTTATATTCTACTTTTTAGAAATATTTGCTATTGAAGCATATTTTTTAGCTTCTTAAATTGTAATTTATTTTTCTTTTAATAAGTAAAATTAAATTACTAAAATGTTACAATAAAAAATTGATCTCTTCTGAAAAAATTTTAAATTGTCGGGCTCATAAAATAAAATTTTCTGCTGGTACAAGAAAATTAAAGTGCATTAGACAATAAAAAATGAAAATCTAAATTGACTATGGGTATAATGAAAGCTCAGGACATGGCGTGGCTTCAGGTCAGTTGCAATTAGTGGTAACTTTGTGTAGTGGTTTCCTCACGAAAGGATATCTGAGTAACTTGAGGATTGAGAGAACCCGAGATAGAGATTAGAGAAACATAATTGCTGGAGCAAGGTGTACTTCTAGTGCTTGAGAGAGTACTTCTTTCAATAGACATTAAAAGTAACTATAGTACTGAGCTTAGAGTGTTTACTAGCCCAGTCATATCTCTTGACCTAAATATCCTTTTGTTTTAGCGGCTAATAGTATAAACAATGTTATTAACTTGTTATACTCTTTGGTCAGGTACTGCGGGTTTTTAATCTCGGTAGCTTATTTGCTTAAACATAAAAGGGTTCATTTTTCACGGATGAAGAGAAAGTTTCCACATCGGTAGAGCGTTATCAACAATCTACACCGAAAACAACTCATGCGTTTATAATTACACTCGGAATGCCGCATATGACCTGTGGATGATCTTGGTTTATAAAGCTTTCATTAAAGGGGCTGGAACGTATGATCCATCTTGCTGAACACGGCTATAGGTATGGGTAAGGGTTGCTACTGTAATGTGTAACCATTCCCCGTCAGAATTAATCTTGTCGTTTACTCATCATATTACCCAATTTAACGTGCTAATTAATATTCCTCCCGTCTAATTATTTTTTAATTCATGATCCAGGACTGTAAGCAAACAATCTAATAAATTACGATGATTTATTTTATAATTAACCTTGTTATTTCTTACTGAAATTCAATTTGTCTTATTCAAACATTTTTTTGCTTTTCAATAGTCAAATTTTTTTATAATTGTAAAAAAAATCATTCAACAAATTTCACCGAGTTTTTTATAAAATAATTTAACTTTTTCGTAATTTTTATTTAAAAAACAGGAATAGATATAAGTTTACACAATGGCCAACAATTAATGTAATCTTTATTCAACATTTCGATTTGTGTATGAAAGTAAATAAATTTTTCTGTAGCAATTATTAAATATTTAAAAAAAAGAAAAAGAATCAACGACACGACTTTTCAATTTTAACTCTACTTAAGATTCGAAAAAGTAGATTTCAGCTGGCGAACACGAGATAAAAATATGAAACGAATTTTCCTCCTCAGTGACTGAATTTAAAATCCTCTCAGAAAATTCCCCGAAAGGAAATTCTGGGTCAGTGAAGTCGTGGACTTACTTTGTAAAGCGCGACCAATCATCTGGAATAAACTGTCGTAATCGTTATAAGTTGCGCTTGAAAATCCATAAAAGCGTTTTTCGACTGTTGTCACCCTTATTCCTCTTATTGCGTACAACTTTCATCAATAATAATACAAACCAGGCATTAAATTTCTGATATACTCATATTTTCGACTTTCCACTCAACTTATACTAAACAATGCCTCTTTTAAGTCTTTAGTCTTTGCACACAAACACTAATGCCACCAGCAAGTTTACTAGACAAGTCTCTACTTGTTTCCTTTGAGCTAAGAACGTTGGAAGGTGCAACCAACGCCGAGAAAACGTCACCCCATTGATAAAGTACCGTATTATACGGCCTCTTGGGATTATTTATGATATCACCGCGATTCATAGGCACCACACACACACACGAGCATAAACAACAGAAAGGTATTATTTCGCCCTGGCATTATACTCTCTTTAAAACCGAAACAAAAAACGTAAATCCTTCCGTTCTATGTTTTAATATGAATATTTCACCCTCTACTTTTTATTCTCTGCACATTAATCCTTTTTTTTAACACATAATGTACAATGCATTAATCGCGAAAACGTAAACTATGGCTTTACCCACGTAATAACCTTCAAAAACCAAAGTATTAAATCCTCTATATTTTATGTGAATACGTATTGAAATACTTCAATGATAAATTTAAATCTCTTTTTATACCACAAACTTTATGATATACTCAGTATGCAGTAGTGATAATTACCAGGTTGTTTGAATTGCTTTTTTTATGTTTTATGTTTTATAACAGTTTTTATAGCACTGAGGATTTTGGTTTTCACTGCAAGCGAGTGCGAGAACAGAAAACTCATACATCACATTACTTATAATGGGTGTAACGCAAAGCCATTCCGGATATGACTTTACGTCAAATCCTCGACGAATACATTATAAGCACGCGGATTATATATGAATATGATATGCTGATTTCTTGAAAGCTTTTTGAGATTACTTGTCAATTTATGAATTGTTAATTTGTAATGTGTGATTTTATTTAAAATATTTGTTTATTTGAAAATACTTGGAAAAAAATAATTACTTTTCAAAATTTTATGAGTGTTTGTTCAAATAAAATGAGTATTCTTTCTGGAGATTTATTAGCTTTCAGAAATTTCTGGGGTGCGTTGATAACACGCGAAAAGCATAAAATGTGATGCTAAATTTTTTCATCCTAAAATATAAAAATACTTCTTAAAGGGTTTTATGGAATATTTTATCGTGGTAACAAAAAAGTTGTAATATAAATATGATAATATCTTCTTAAGTATTATATATAAGGGAGAGTTTATTACGAGGAGCGATGAGATTGTCTGGGTTATTTGCGCAGATAGACGTGTCTGTGAAAACTAACAACAGCCAAACTATTTATTTATCAACCCGTCAAAGTATGTCCGTGAGTTTAATCGCAAAAGTTTTACTTGGGTTCTATTCTATATAGAGTAGAAAAGGGTTTATGTACTTTCTTCATCCCTATCCACGGAAACAAATCTTTAACAAAATCTATACTCTCGTATCAGTTGTTGACAGTTTATACCAAACTCGAGACATGTCGGATTCCTTTTATTCACCTGGCCCTTTGTTAAGGAACTGTTCGATAAATAATCTTCTTTGTAAGCTTACCTAGTAAAATAAATGCAGAAAAAACTTAGAAGTAACCATAATCAATCAGAGAAAATATTTAAATGCCATCGGTTATTAAAAATCATTCTTGCAAACTACTTTCTTTAAAAATCTTCAATTAAAAATAAATTTTTGCTACCAGTTAGGTTTTTATTAGTTGATGTTTTTTTTTTGTTTGACTTAATTTTTTATTTAGTACACTGAAAAAAACATTTTTTATTTTTATATTTTTTAGTACCTATTTTTAATAAAAAAATTTTTTTTTTTTTTCAAAACAAGAATCTAAAATTCTTTAAAGAAAACTAAATTATTATTACAAAATTCTATTTTTCGATGAAAAAATCGATTGTATCGATCAAAGATAATATACTCTGGATCAAAGTTGTAGAATTTTTTATGTTAAGAAATCGAATTTCCAGAAAAAAATTTCGAATGAAAATAAACAATCAACTTCACTTCAAAATAATTTTCTTGAATCAATTTTTTTTTATTTCGGTGCACAAATAAATTTTTAGATCAAATAAAAAATAAGCTTACTTATTGTGAAGGCAGAAATCTAAGTACTTATCTAACTGATTATCCGGCACGATGAGCAAATTCGTCTTTTCAGTGTGATCCAGCAATAGCAGGGGGCGCGGAGAATTACGTGCCGAATTATGGTTGTTCTTCATCTCTCTATCGATTTAGAGTTCCCAAATGCTCGACTCCCACGCGGATTTATTACGTTGGTTTCGTAGTCGACCTCACCGGCGGTCTTTTAAAGGCGTCGGAAGAATGAAAAAATAAGAGTAAGAGTAAAAATAAGTGAAGAGAGATGAAAATAAAAAATAGATGAAGGTATGATAGCAAAGAAAAAAGCAGGAAGACCTTTGGTAAAGACCCACAAAGGTCTCACCGGGAAAGCGGCGATAAGAACTTGCTCATAAAGACGCCATCAAATCGAATTTATTGACGATACGTCGACGGTTATTGAGTTCCGAACGCAATTTTCGATAATATATCTCGCGGGCAAAGAGAAGCACTGCTGCACTCTCCATGGTATTATTTTATTTTATTTTATACAGGACATGCGAGCTCGTAAAATCGACACAACTCCTCAGTAAAAACATGTGCTGGACGCTTGTATTATTTCATATATATCATTTATATTTTTAAAGTATTATAATCGCTCTTTTTTATGGCGATACTTTTGACTTACGCGAGGCTATAAAAAAATAATTGACCATTAAATAGATTTATTGCATATTAATTTTAGTATAGATTTTCGTCCTAGAGCTTTCAGATTTATTAGTTCTACTTTTTAAACAATTATTAGTAAATTTTTCTTTACAAAATAGTGACAAAAAATTCTAGCGTAATTTTTTATTGCCATCTTGATTTTTTTTTTGGGTACGTGCCATAATTCAGACCCCGGTTAGAATCACGTCTTTTTATTTAAAAAAAAAAAAAAATAGTTTAAGCAAATTCAACAACTACTCGCGCATCGCGTAATTAAAGATGCACTCAAATTAAAAATTTTTCTACGATAAAAATAAAAAATGAACGTTCACTCACGCAAACTAAAAATTATATTAAATAATTTTACATTATTAAACCTTTTAAACTAATTTCGTGTAAGTTCTAAGTTGGCCTATTTATTATTTCAAGTGTGAAACAATTATTATTAAAAACTTTATTCACAAATTTATTTTTAAAACTAGCTAAAGAGGTAGTTATTAAATTACTAACGAGTTTTACATTTAAAACTCAAGTTGTACGTCTCAATAAACTTTAAAGTTCTTTTGAATATTCGACACCCGTCTTTTTAGTTGTTTATTTTAAAAAACTATTTCCTCTACAAACTCAAGTGTGATAAATCGTTCACTACTCAAATTTACTACTAAAATTGGCTCTCGATCAATTATTATATTCTCATTCTTTTTTCCCTTAAACATTTTATAAAACAAACTTTATTTTTATCCTGTAACAACTTTTCTCTACAGCTATTTATCGAATGGTCCCTTCTATTCGCCATTTGATTTATCGGCACTCGCCTTTTAAAATTCTTTTCAATTCCAAAACTAGAACCCACTAAAAAAAACTTCAACTGTATGAAAACTTCCCACTAATAAATTGATCATTTTGTTTTATGCCCAAGTTTCCATTAAAATAAATGTACTTTTGACCATTTAAGAAAAAAAAAAAAAACTCATCAAACATGATATCAAATAAACAATTCTCTTCTATATCCCTCAATCACTACAGTGTAAATCAACAAAATGATCCCTTAAAAATCACAATGATTTTAAATAATAAAGAGATTCGTTTTTGCGCATAACAAATTTCAAATACAAAATCCACAAACGTACGGATGCTCGGTTCTTTTATTTACAGACCCGAATGACCAATTTTCCTTCTATGAAATTTCAATTTTGAATAGTATTTACTCAACCGTAACCATAACATCAGTAATAATAAAAAGAATAACAACGACTGAAATAAGAGCAACAATAGCGACAGCAAAGTAAATAAATACATCCAATATGTATGCATAATATTCGATATCTGTTATATGTCTTTTATCGTATTTGAGTCGTTACATATTTCGTTTGGTATTCACCGATGTTCTGGGATATGTTCATGCATGCATGGTTGCCATATGCAGTGACATATTCGGAATCATCCTTGAGATGACAATAAAGACGGGAAAAGTTGTGTCTGCGAATAGAGAGAGAAAGCAAAGTATATACTTGTATTACAACACGCGAAATATTCCCACAAGGTGCTACCCGACCAAACTAATATGTATATATATAAAGCTTTATTCTGTGCCCGTTAGCACGACTAGAACCAACTATGAGTGCGAAAACTTTTGTAATATCGCGAGAGCCGGCAGTCTGGTTCCTTATCTCGGTGGTCTCTCTCTTACACGTGGTTCCGAGGATCCATAGACTGTATGCTCGAGTGCTGTTATGTTATACTGCTACTATTATATCCTAAGACGTTTTCTTACTCCGTGTTGTATGATACAAGTAGCAAATTCCATTTCAAGCATGCCCTCTGTATTGTACATGTAATGCATACATAGACATTTTAAAGAAGACGGGATTGTGAGCCTGTTGCTGCCTTTACAGCACTGAGCTATTTTAGAAGCAGTATTCAATACTTTTTGCTGTTTAAATTCTGCTGGGATACTATCAATTATGGTTGTTGTAATTGTTGGGCAAGTTTTTGGAATCAGTGTTAGATTTTTTACAAGCTTATGAATTAAATGAGTGAAAAATACTAAAAGTTGTGACTGTTGAAGCTGTACAATAGATAGCAGAACGCAGAGTTGAAGCATAGAGAATAAAGAATAGACAATAGGAGAGCGAAAAGGTACGTCATGGTTGTTTCCGGCAAAGGTAATTCCGGGTAGAGCACGGCGAAAGTACATCAAAGACCAATATAGCTGATTGTCTGGAATTATAGTAAATACGTATAACTTACTGTCAGTCCTGAAGTCAATTACCTTGCGTACTTCGGATGATTTCAAAGATGAATATCACTACACAGTACAATAGGAACTTGAATTTCGTTTTGTGTGTACTCTCCGATTCTAGAAGCTACTTGGCCAACAAACTTGTTAAATCACTTGGCTTACCTGGAACATTGAGAAATTTACAGAGTTACTTAAGTAAAGAGCGACAGATCAGTATTCTGGTAATTAATATAGTTATTGGCTGTATTCATATATTTTGGTAAAACTTATCTCTTTGTTTAACATCAATCTAAACTCTGTCAAAATTGATTTTGATGAATTACAAATATCATCAGTGAAATGTAGAGTCAGTGTTTTGTTTTCAAAGAATTTGAGACGTTTGAACAGATGTATGAAATATAATAACCAATTAAAAATAATTGAAAGAGGATTCTTTATTCCGCAAAACTGACATTGAATAAAATTAGATGGTTAATACATAAAACAAAAATTTAATACCAGTTTCAAATGATACTCATTAAACTTTAAACAATTCAATAAAGAACATCAATATTCATAAAAAAAAAAATATTGAACCAAGCTATTAATTTATTTTCAAGTAAAATGAAGAAATTTCTAATGATCAAATATTTATTGCAAATACTCACAATAATTTAAGGCACAGAGTATAAAAGCAAATCATACAAATGAAAAAATTTCTGAACGTATTGACTTTTAAGAAAAAATAACTAAACCGTTTTCAAACAATTTTAATTGATAATTTAACAAATTAAATTGATATTTTTTCAAAAAAAAAAAAACTCTAGAAACAATACTTGAAATTTTTATAGAATAATAATTATTATTTAAAGTTCCATAATTTCTCAATATTAGTATATTCTATACTCTTCGTGCCGCTAAACTCTCCTTAACACGGCGATAAAACGTTTTTTCGCACTTGGGGCTTTGGGTGTCTTCTTTTTGTTTAGTGAAGTCGCCTTTTCTCTCGAGTTGAGTTTTCTGAAGAGTCTCGTACCGGTTTATAAGTCTCGAATAGTCACTCCAGGAGTGAGTTTAACAAGTGTTGAGCTAAAGAGTTCAAGTGCTCATCAGACATCTTTTCTTTGGTTTTATATATAATAAGACTTGTTAGCATTTAAGTAATTACTCGCTGTTTAATGTGCTTTTTATTTTTGTTAAAGAAACTCTTCTATTGTTCAACTTCGTTCTCAGACGATTGAACAATTTCATAGTTAATTAAATAATATTTTATTTACCTGCTAACCGTACTAAAAATAGCGTAAAGTTTCAAGTGTTTCAAGTGGTTGAATAGAAGGATAAAAGGCTAATAAAATATGCTTGATAAATCCACTGACCAAAGTAAATATAGTCTGAAATAAATTAAATTTTAACTTGATTAAAAGGATGATCGCATAAATTCCTAATGATTAATCAACGTGAGGTGTATTTGCAGAGTGTCTAAATTGGCATCGGTTAATTAAATAACCATTAAATTGAGAATCTTTATGCCTATATCTATATATCTACACAATTTACCCAATTAATGTTTGTATAAAATACCCGATTAAAGTAGCGCCGGTGAATAATTAGTCAGGCTGTAATCAACCGAGTTTTAATTAATTAAAGCAATTAGTTTTATTTTGCGATGAGCTTTATAGATAACTAACTGAAAGATAACAGCTGAATGTCTTGGTGTCTTGGAGAATGAGATTGGAAGACATTGGATTATATTTGATGAAACAGAACGCAAGTCTGCAGGTACTGTGTGATATCACGTTAAATTTTCATATTAATATATAGCCATATAATATGTATAAGGATATATCCAAGATATATACCAGAGAACTTGCACACGAAACTCCTGTCTTGAATTTCCCGCATCCACATCATCTCCCTCAAGCATGCAAACATTCTTGTTGGATGCTATAAAGAGATTGTTTAATCACCAAGTTTAGCTTGCTATTAGATTTAGTAACAATTTTGATCTAATTATATCACACTTTGCAAAAATATACTTTTCTAAAATGATTATTGCAATTTAGATTTAAAAACAGTTTAAAGCATTTCTGTAATTAAAGGATAGAATGAAATTTCCCGAGTCTTATCAACTTCCTTACTGCTAGAGACAATTTTACAGCCATGAAAACTTGGAGACAATTCTCGTATTTCCTGAAATCTCAGCGTTTCTGAAGTTTCTCGGAAGATCTCAAGTCTTGGCTTCTATATCTATATATAAATACACTTCCTATGAAATCTTCGACTCAAATTATAAACAGTAACATAAAGATAAAGATAATGCATTGTTTTCATAGCTGAAGATAACAATAAAGTTGATAAAGTTCGTTAAGCCAAATGAACTCCACGGTGACCAATTTACAATAGTAGTTACTGTAAGGTTTAATACCACTCAACATCTTCGACTGGTGGAGCAAGTGGCCATTCAATGGTTGGACATCAGTTGTTACCACTGGAGAACGTTATCCACAAATGAACGTGCCACGAGCTTCACTCCGTTCTGATGTGTATATATATATATATTCTGAAGATACTACTCTCAACCTCTTTTGTCTAACCAAACTGTATAGCGACCACATACCCAGGTTGATATTACTAATGGATCCTTCACTGGAAATCCAAAACACCATTAAATTCTTTTCACCGCTGAGTTAAAATTTTAACGCTGTTTTCGTTGCAGCTTTTTTTTTTGTAGACTTTTGATTGATGAATTTATTTTATGAAATCTGTTTAATTTTATGTTCATAATTTAAAGAGAACTGATAACTAATTAGATAAGAAGAGTTACTGTTGTAAAATGTATGAAGATTGAATATGTTATAAATTATAAACCTTTAGTGTTTGAAAATATAATGTCGCGTTTAAATAACGTACTTCATCTCATTACTAAGTAAGTTATTATCCGATGGATTTACGACTTTGCAGGTTGCATATGAAATTAATTTGTAAATGGATGCATTTAATATTGATTTCAGCACCTGCATGAAAGTTATCACGCTAAATTGATAAATATGTGTAATATTTAATGGTATATTATAATTGATATAACTTTCAATTGTTTATTTTAAAATTAAAATAGAAAATAAAATTAAATTTTTAAATGTAATTCTTACAGAATATGTAAAAATTATAATTTGTAATTTTTTCAGTTTTTATTCTGGACTTTTAATATAATCTGATACTTATTCAACATTATTAAAATAATTTTTAAAGCTATAAAGCGTAATTTCTAATCAATGATTAAACTATAATACCTCAAGTAGAATTTTTCAAGCAGAATAATAAATGAGAGTGTAAGTATAAATGTAAAAAAAAATAAAAAAAAGAAAACTTCAAAAGTCTGGGCATAGAGTTGGAGCTTAGTAAGACTTTATTCACTTAATTACCGTTAGGACGTAGAGGCTTAATGTTCATTTTATGAACAGAATGTATAATTAAAAGAAAGAAAAAAATATCCAGATACTTTGTGTTCATTTACTTGAGAACGAGAGAAGATCGAAAGTAAAAAATGAACGGACTTGGACTTGGAGATGAAGAATGAATAGAATGGGAAAATTGTCTATCGATGAGCAAAAAATAGAGGAGAATAAATGAAAAAATATAACTACTTTCTATCCTTTACTACATATACAGTGAGAATAAAAATAAAAAAGCATTAAGAAGTGTCGACGGTTAATGCGAATATAATGACTCAAATGTATATATCGATATAAAAGACTTATAAGAACAGTTACCGAGTATCGCTTCACGTTTTTATCGCTCCGGTATTATATCAGAGATAAAAATTTTTATTATCATAACTACGGTTTAATTACTGCCGTGAAAATCTAATTATCGAATTATATCAAGTGTCAATGGTATTTAAATGTCAAACGACTGTTTTATAACCTTTAATACTTTTAGTTTTTTTTGCTAACCTAAATTCTAAATTTGTGGGGTTATTTTTGGCAGGAAATCTTCACAGTTTTTACTTTTGGACCCAAAATAAAAATGGGGTGGTTTTGAATATTTTATTTTGTTAATATTTTTTTTTATTAAAATTTTTAAAACAAAATGTCTTCGTTAATTGCTTCACATGACTTGCATTTAATGATGATTGAGTTGGTCATCGATAAGGTTAGTTTCTTTATTTATTTATTTTAAAACTTAATTTAAGTATTTTTTTTTTTTAATAAAAATTCTAAAAGTTTATCAGTATAATGAAATTCGATAAATACCAAGATATTCAATACTTTATGACCATAAAGTATCTTTATATCCAGTTTTTAATTGACTTTGTATACTTTTAGATGTTCGTACCAAAACTGACGGTATTCGATTCAGCGATAGTAAAAAAAACAGTAATAATGTACCGTATACTCGACAATAATTGGACGCTTCTCGACTCAGAGTACGAAGCCGTTCAATCGAACGATTCCAATAACGAAGAGAGAGAACAAAACTTCTACCGCGGTAAATCACTAGTATTCTCTATTCCCGAGGCCGATTTTAAATGCACGAACACACCCAATCTAAATATCGATATTCAAGTGTACAAAGAAAATCCAAAATACATCGAAATGGATCGATCCCACTACGTAGGACTCGTTGAGATTCAAACAGCAGAACTTTTTCAGGGAATCACCAAAGAACTTAATGAACGAAGGGAGATGAAAAATGTATTCACTTACTACCACCCCCGCGAGCCAATTTCTAGGTAATTTAGATTTTGTAAAACAATTCAAATAAAAATTCATCAAAAGTTGCTTTCCTAGATCGATGAAAAAAACTTACATCATCAAAGGTAATCCGGAGTTAAATGAGCCGGCAACAATAAGCATTTACACCCGCTTAAGTTATTTCGGTAAATCAATAATCACTGAAATAGAAGCTGTAACTGAGACTGAATTTCTCGTACAAGAGGAAACATGCGAGGGTCAGCCTTATCGATGCCTTGAGCTGAGCCGTGAGCAATTGGAAGCAGGTTGTCTGGGTGTTAGAAGCTTTCAACCGTCAACGGAGCTGCGGAATCTGATATGCGTTTGTGATATGAGCATCCAATCGGGCGTCAAAGCTATCGCTAAGCCTGTGAACACATATAAGCATCAACAGGACCAGATCCAACAGCAGGATGATAGTAGTAGTACAGAGTGGAAGGAAATACCTTACGACGTACTGCTAAATGGAATGAAAAAAAAAGTTATAATGGAAAATAACGATGACGAAAATTCCTTTCCTTCTGATAATGCAGCTGCTTTTGATGCCTCCACTGCAGGGATGATAAATAAACAAAATAACAATAATAACGCAGGGATGAAAAATACCTTACGTATGGGAAAATTGAAAAGATCAACCGGAGAAAAAGATGATGCGCTGGGAGGAGGAAAGGCTAAGGGAAAAAGAAAAGGTGGAAAAGGAAAAAAGCCGAAAGGAATGAAAGAAGGTAAGCTCTGATAGTAGTAGTGAAAATAACTATGAAAAATAGAAAGGAAAATGTATATGAAAGTAATAGAAAACTTGTTGGATAAGCCAAGTGAGTGGGCACTCCGGCTAAAGGGACATCTACTGTTAGAGTTTGCTGGAAAAGACGAAGACACTCTGCTGACGAATAACCGAAAGCCCGAGGGTAAACGACGGAACCACGTGACTATCGATAAATCTGGTCACCGAGAGTTTAAACAACCGAAACAAAAAGTATTTGGTCGAGGCGATAAGTTTAATGAAGTTGACGAGTCACTGAAATTCTCTGGAGACATCTCAGAAAATGGGTCAACTGGTGAATCATTTGGTAATAACTATAATATGAAGTCGGGGATGATTAATAGTGATGGGTGGTTTTGAATTTAATCTAACGAGCAGGAAAAATTTAATGAATAAGTCATTAAAACTGAGAGATTTTAACATTTTCACGGAGACTATGGTGATGATAATGATTATGATTGTCATTATCATTATGAAAGTGTAATTAATGGAAGCGGATATCAGGATCATAGACAATAAGATGTCATGATTGATAATGATGTTTATCGGGGAAATAAGAATCGATTGATCGGAAGGAGACTTAAGTGGAAAATACTGTCGGGAGAAATTAAATCAAAGATGAAGAATTTTATGGAAAAAAAATTTGACGGAGATAAAAATAATAGTCTGTTGATTAATAATAAAATATTGCCGATAAAGTACAGAAGAAGGGGAAATTTAATTAAAGATCGCGGTCACGAGTCATTTAATCGTGATTTTGGTAAAAAGATGTAGGCATGCCAAAGAAAATGATAAGTCAATCGATAGTAATGGAGGATTACAAAGAAGGATGATAAGCATGGATAGAGGAAGGAGACGGGGGCTGGCAATCAAGAATCTTCCGAAAAAAACATAAAAGTTGATACCCGGGATGAGGACAAGTTAATTGATCGCGAGTCGCGGAATAAAAATAGGAAGAAGAGGAATAAATACAAAAACCCGGCTAATAAATTGATTGATGAAAGACGTCCGGTAGGAAAAAACCGAGACGGAGATGAATCGTGTGAGGATGAGTCTCGAGGCGAAATAAAAAATTTTCAGTTGATAAGGTAGGAGGTAAAAAGCTCGGAGCTACGGGAATAGAACGAGTTGCGGCGAGGAACGGGAATGCAAAAACAACAACATCAACACTAGCAGCAGGAGCATCGGGAATAAGAACTCGGGAGTGCTAAATTGAAGATCAATGTTGTTAGAAAGAAGATTCGACAAATAAATAGACCGACTGGTGTTATCGCGATTGGCTTGAGTAATAAAAAGGACAACACTTGTTGTAACCGCTTTCCCAAAGAAATCCTTTGTGGCCGATGCTGAGTCGACGAGGTTCTTATGTTTGTTATTGCTGTTGCTTTTGTCAGATTGTTTTCCACGATTTTGAAATTATTTATCAGCCATCGTGTCATTAGTTTAAATAAATTTGTTTTTGCGTTCAGTTTTATTGGTGGTTCGCTAAAGTTAAAGCGCCATGAATTTTAAAGACTATAACTGAAGGATATAGAACTCAAATATTAAGGACGAAAATGTAAGTACCGAGAATCAATGTTATTTTATTAATCAGGAGGCATTATTAATGAATTGAATTTTTGATGTACAAATTAACTTTGTTCCAATAACCGATATCAAATTCTGATTAATAAGCGGTGGTATGTTGGTGAATAATGGAGAACGTTATTATCAATTATTAAAGACAGTCATATAATAGTCATGACTTATGATTATGAAAAAGTATTGATCTCTGTAAGTATAACAATGAATTATTCAAATTACAAGTTTAATTCTGGAAGATAATTTATAATAAATGACAGATAAAAATTATAAAATGTATGTGTGCATTAAAAATGAATAAAGACGATGATTCAAGAGTATTCCTTATGATAAATGGTATTTTTTTCTCTTGACTGCACGATAATCACAGTAGATTCTTAGGCCAATAAGAAATTCCCAGAAGACATGAAAATCCATCCGTGAATCCATCGAACGTGCGTGTTAGAGTAAGCTTTAACTTTGGGGCTCGTGAAAATATTTTCACCGGGTCTATAATAGTGGAGAGCCTTGCCTGAGGCGTGTGCTGATTCAAAATTCTTGTCATGCATGCTTATTCCCTTTAGATTCATGAGTTTTTGAATTTACAGTTTCTTGTTATTTCTATTATATACATAACACTATTTTATACTACACCATACTTTTCGTCCTACATTATCAGTCAGCCAAACTCCATTCACTGGGATGTTTGAAGTAAAAATACTTTAAGAATAAAAAGATAAATGATGAGCAGAATACTGAGGATTCGAGTTGCCAAAAATGATTGGAAAAACGTACGCTGAGGATTTTTGGCTAGGAAAAGTCTACTGTAAAATAAGTTCCGATTTAACTTAAAGTTACTCTTTTATTGAGGAATATAAAGAGACTTATACTAGTCTCTATATAATACTAGTTTGGTCTAGTAGATTATTCCACATCGGTAGCAGAGCTGGATGAAAAAGACACAAGAATCAAGAATGGATTTGACAGATTTATATCCGAACTTTTTGATATCAAGTTGTCGACATTTCTCGTGGCAGTTATGGATAAAATATTAGAACTACATAGAAGTATGAAGACAAATATAAAATAAGAGTATAAAGTTACATGTTTCAACAATGCTGTTAAAAATAAATATTTTTAGCCAATACACTGTAAAAAAATTTTTTGAACTCGATGTGCTCTAAATGACACGATGTTAAATTTAGAAAATATCAATTTCAAAAATTTACACCAGCAAACGTGTCAGTAAATTAGTTATAATGATGTAATATTGATTTATGAAATTTAATCATTTGAGTGTCTTAAAATCATTTCTTTTTCTCGATCAATATACGAACAATAATGATTAATATCTAACTGAATAAAAATTTATTGAAATTATTTATAAGAATAAAATGTGTTAATTTTCAACAGCTTTTTTGACACAAAAATTTTTTGTAGTGTAAAACCAGAAATTTAATTTACGTCGCTCGTTCTGGTCGCGCACCATTGATCGTGCACAAACCCTATCTAGTTAAGTTATATTATACGACTGGTGGTGAGATAGGTACGTCGAAAAGCACGCTAATGGGTAATAAACGAGTACCACCATTAGACTTTCTCTCTTTTTGCTCGATCCCTTATTTTGATTCCACTTCTGCAGCCATTTCTCTACAGGGCGGAACACCCACCACCACCATCACGTTTGGCTGGACAAACTGATACCCCGTTACTTTAAGCTTCTGGCAACTTTTCACAGTTCCCATCCTTCTTCCACGTCTTACTACCCACTATTACGTTGTAACTGTACTTAACTTCACATACACATACTCTACACTATTGCTATTGCCAATCGATTGCACGTTCAAATTCCAGCTGTCTACTTATTTATTTTTCCCCAGACAACAGTCTGTTGTTAACTTCGTAATGTAATGCTACAAAGCTTCCAACTGGAGTTCATGCCAAATTGTCAACGGATTTTTTCTTCGCATCAAGTTAAATGCAAATGACACAAGTTGTAGTTAAGTTTTGATGAATGGGTCTTGTTCAAGGGATCGAGAGTTGACTAAGGTGAAGAATGGAACTTTTTTGTCGTTATTTTTGAAGCAGACAATTCATTCTACGTGGTAGGACTCGAAAAAATGATGATCAAAGAAAGGGTAATAGAGGTATGATAAAAATGGCGAAAAGGATGTACATTACTTTACGTGTGAGTGAACAAAACGCGTGTTATCAAACCATTCTAGTTGAGTAGAGTGTATTTACGTGTTGTGAGGCCGTTTACATCATGTAGACCTTTTATATTCAAAGAAGAGATTAGAGTTTTGTTGTTGCGTTTTTGTAACAAATAAAATAAAGTTGTATGCATTAATTTTAAACAGTAAAATTTTGAGCAGTTTTCCTGACTACCATCAATTCATGGTTAGATTATGATCTTGTAACTTTGTGTAATAAAAAAAAATTGATCAGTTAGTTTCTGATTTTTCTCTACAACAAAGAAAAATAAAGAAATGTTCAAAATTATTTTAAGGAAATTGTAAGTAAATTTAAGAATTATTGATTTTTGCTTATAGAATAAAAGAAAATATTCAATTAAAAAATAATTATTTGCCAAATGATGATGATGCTTCAATGACAAGTACTTGGTCACAGAATTTTGATTACGAAAATTATCCCAGTTTATTAAACACTAAATAATGTACAGCAATAAATACCGTACTTGATGTGTTTGCTATATAAAATTATAACTCGTCTATATCACAGAGTATCGATGAAACGGAATTTTCATGGAATTTATGGGCAGCAAGTGAACCGAGTGAGAAATTTAGCTCAGCATACACCACCGGCAAACGTTGCCGATGAAACACCACAAATGCCAATTGGATTATTTAGTTACGACTCGCTGTATATGTGAATTCGCTATCCATGTTCATTTCAAATTATCGTGGCAGTTAATATTGCGTTTATTTGAAAATTTATATTTAAAAATCAAATATGAGATCCACATACTGATAATCAAAATTAATGCACACGGAGTTTAACAATGGAATTAATTTGAAATTTTCCGTTGGTTTAATCACGACTATTATTATAATTGCAATCGTGTTTTTTTTTTTTTTTATTATTCCTCTGCTAATGATTTTTGTTTTGCGATAATTAAAAGAAAACTTTGACTTTTTTAGTCGATAGTTAAGGAACTTGAGCTAATCATAAACTGGGTCGTATTTATAAAAACTTTTCAGCAAAACTATTTTAAAGTTATTTCTTCAACTAATTATCAAATTTATTACACAGCTTGAGAACTAACTTATTGTTTAATTATACTAACAATCTTATTTTCCAAGAAAAATTATATCCGCAAACCAACTACAAATACAAAAAATAATTTAATTTAAATTCTATGAATGGCATTCTATAATTGCGGACTTTATTGATTTGGTATCAATTAACTAGCAGTGACATAATATTTTTAAATAATTTTATTCTGAAAAAAAAAGTGTTAAATGACTCAAAAAATGAATAGTTTGAAGCTTACATTAATAGTAATTAAGCAATTGATTGACGTGATAATAAGCCGTGATGAATAATAACTGAAATTTAAGCCGAGATATATCAACAAAGTTACAGTCAAGCTGGATGTGAACTCAACTAGGTATAATAAGATACCAACTACGAAGAGAAAGAGAATTTGGTATTAGTATTGGTATTGGTATAATATATATTATATATACTTGGAGAGCATTTGAGAATGTGAGGTTGAGAATCTTCCTGGTTGAAAGCTCTCGACTAGTCGTGTAAATGCGTATCCGCGTGAAATTTCCTCATGGGTGGCGTCTCTCGTTCAAAATTGCTTCTTCTTCTAAAGTGTATGGCGGTAAGCTTGCTTTGCTTCACTACTACTTAAGTTCTTCGGGTTTTGCTAGCGTTGCAATAGCAGAGCTTGCACTTCTGATGATGGTTGTTCAACTTACTTTTGGTAATACGAAACCTCAAAGGTATTAACGCTTAACTCAATTTAGAAACTTGACTAATATCATTATTGGAATTTAAAGATCTATTCCAAGAATCGTTTGATTGGTATATATAAGTAAGTAGTATCTAATTTAGACTTTTAAATTACCTAATTTCAAAAAGATAATTTGAAGGAAAAAGTTAGAGTCAAAACTAGATACATAATGATTTTTTTAACGTAAGAAATTAACTGTAAATAGACGTTACCAATAAGTACTATATGGAACCTTTAAAAGCCACAAAATAATCTGAACTTTCCAATAATATTAAACAACTTAAAAAAATCAATTTTACTACTAAAATGCGCTCGAGACAAAATTTTTTGTATTTATTTGATTATACAAATGAAGTTTTTAGAATTGATATCACATTCTTTGAAATTTCTTCATAAAGTTGATATGTATCTTATATTCATGTCCAAGAAGATGAAAATAAACTTCATTATGAATTGAATTTCTTGTATGAAAAGAATAAAAATGAAATATAAGTTTATTAAGTTAAGATTGAACTGGGATGTTAAAATCTAATAAAGTTCTATGGTCAAAGTGGCGCAGAAAAATTCAATTTCAACAACCTCATTACATTCCTTCGTTCCTGTACACTTGTGAGGATGTTAAGAGTGTCGAGTAAAAAAATTTGCTACGTATACATGAAACATGAGAAGCTTAACAAGAAAATTTCGAGTAGACGTAGTTGAGTTTTTTTCGTTTAAAATTAATTATAATAATTTTTTTTTGGAACTCAAATAATTCATCAACTTCATTTTGCTCATTAAAAAGCTACTAGAATGAAGAAAGAAACGTATATTTGAATAAAAAAAGCAATAAAATGGAATTAAAAAGGATTGGATGGTACTTGAGTAGGATCAACAGCAAGCAAACGTGCCAAAGATCTCCAGGCAATCTGGCACCCATCACTGAAATACCCGAAGAGAAAAACGGTTTCAAAAGTGACTACCAAAAAGGGCGAATGATGAAATAAAGATAGCAAAGCTGAGAATAGTGAAGAAATAAAATAGGATTGGAAGATGAGTGTGAATCGAATGGACGGGGCCATCGAGACGTGATTCGATCTCCCATTTATCACTTTTCCGCTGAGTTCTTTCACCAGCTCTTTGCGCTATCCACCAGCACCGTCATACCATCATCGAGCTCAAGATAGTTGACTCAATTTAAAACAATCGATCAATGCCCTGGTTCGGATTTTTTGGATTTTTTATGACGGTTTAATTCCATAATGCTTTATTTAACGGAAACTGGCTACCTCTAAAAGCTCGACTTATTCATTAATACCCTATTAATCAGCTATAATTGCGCATTGGCAAGCTATATTGACTGAGCGTACGCATTAGACCGAATAAGGCTTAAGAGATTAAATATCTGAACGGATCATTATAAGCTTCACCAGAAAATGGAAATCATGATTTGATTATTATGATTCTTAATCTTGTGAGGATTATAGAAATCATAACACTACACTATTGTATAATGATAATTCCAATTCGAAATGATCGATTTAAACCCGTTAGGTTTGACATGATCAATATTCAAGTGATTAATATTAAATCTATTTAAATTACATCAATACTCAGCCTAAAAGATTTTATCCAACAGCTACTTCGAGTATTACACTGATAAAAGAGTACATAAAAATCATAAACTTTTTCAGATAAAAAGTAAAAAAGAATTCAAAATAGGTCGACGATAAAATTTAAGACAAAATTCACAATGCATTATGTTGAATAAACGGCTTGTTTAATGTTAATAAATATTTTTTAACGACTAACAAATATTTATTAACAGTTAATAAATTAGTAGACAATTGATTAACTATAAATAATTATTTATTAAATCTTCTAATGTTGAAAATATATTTTTGAATAGTTAATAAAACTTATTAGATATTAACAAATCTTTCTATTAATGCATACCCTGGTTCAATTTTATTTTCACTCACATCTTGCACCACTTTAACCACTTCAATCCGTCAATTAATTTAGAATAATTACTTCTACAGAAATTGATAACACCACATCGACATCCGGCTAGAGACAAAGCTTGTGTATACGAAAATATAGAAGAGAGAACATGTATAAATATAGATAGCTGAGTACACAGTGATACAACAAGGACTATAACGAAAACGGTGAGCAATAAGTTAGTCGAACAGTCGAACTATGCAATGATTTATGACAATACATGGGCTCCAAATGTTGGTCTGCATGCAGAACGCCTCCAGCTTCTCGCATTCTATTTCGCGAGAACATCAGTCGGGTGGTTATCGAGATCGCGGCTATTTCGTCATCGCACGTAAAGCATACTGGGGTGCAGAAGCCCCGAGTATTTTCCATTTCGCAGAGGTTACCTTGGCAACGAATGCCTGCGAATTGAGCTGGGGCTTATGTATACATGCATGGGGGAGGTACACCAGGGCGTCGTTTTCGTTTGGGTGTCGGAAGTCGGACAGATGAGACAGATACGCGAGGAACAATGAAAAGAGACAAGAGACTCTTGAATGCGTGACTGAGGACATCATGTAGTAGTTATATAGTAGTCGATGAACTTTAATACTAGAAACTGGCAGGATTCTTACTTGCAGAACAGGTACGGGTGGCCAGCTGTACTTGCTCGTTTGGAAAATACATTTTACATAGATACTGTAGTATCCATATTACATAATATAAAACAGTATGCATTATTCAGTTTTCCTTCAGGCACGATGGAGCTTACGAGTAAGAGGTTAACATAAAATTTGTGAAATGCCTCTTTTCTCTTCTATTCACACTTTTATAAATATATAAATATATATGCAGGATTTTGTAATGCAGTCTGCTGTGAAACGATTGGCTGATAGCGGAAAAATTTATTTACTGTACGTAAGAAACTGGATTTAAATCCTTGAATATTATTATTATACACGCTGAGAATATTTGGATGATTAATTTTATTATTCGTGATTTTTTGAATTTATTTTCAGCAAAATATCCTCGTAAGGAATCTAATGTCCCCTGTAGATTTACTAAGAGATTAGTGCAGTTACCGGGTTCAGTATTTTTAAATCGAATAAAATTTGATTTTTACAGGAATACGGAAGCTCGAGGAAGTGGAGGATAAAGTGGTGGGTGACGATTGAAAGAAAATAATGAAAAAGCGTGAGTTTGATGAGTCTCCTCATCTCGTCTTATTTCCGTTTCCTCCCTGGAAATGTTCAGTTGCCCTACATTCACAAAACAGATTTCCTACAATAATTCTCTCTGTGATAAGGCTAATATATACATTATGTAGTATACGAAGATGAATCTTGCCAACAGTGACGTATAAAATACACACACCTACTTCTAAACCTACATTAGAGAACCTGTCATTCAGGTAGCGATATTATGACGTCGAAATAGCAATTTAATGAGTACCATTCAATTCTACCCACATGGATTCACAATTTTAATTCCGTGATTTATCCCATAATAAAATTGAGATGAAATGTATGTGAAACCAATTTATTCGTGATGTGATTGGTTGAAAATATTTATTCTCATTCTGATTGGTTAAAAGTGAATATAATATACATAAACGACACATAAATATATCATGATAATAAATATGACGCGCGCGCTTGCGCGCGAAAATTAAATTCTAGTTTACTTGTAAAAAATGATAAAATTTCTGGTTGCTCGAATTTTTATTTATTCAATAGTAAAAAGGTGAGTTTGTTTTTTGATATTAAAAAAGCAATAAAGCAGTGATAGATAGATGGATAACAAATTTAAGGTTTAATAAACGGCAATAAAATTTTACGATATCGTAAAATAAAATATGAAAAAAAAAATTGATATAAAATAGGATTCGTGTTAATAATCGAATATTGACTGAGTCCAATGAATACGGGGTTGCTATTAGAAATGACTCGAGTTGAGTGGAGTAAAGTGGTATGAGAGATATAAAAACGTCCGTCAGGATTTTACCGAGATTGAGTGTCGCATCGTTATAGTGAAGCGCATCATCTCGGTTTCCAAACGAGCGCTCGTTATAACCAACAGAGACTCGTCGTCTGTCCAAGTGTAGCTTTCCCGGGAAAAAGCTATTGCATATTTTTTACCGAAAAATATTAAGCTTCGTTTCGAGCTGCTCGTTAAAAGTATTTCTTTATTGTTTATTTATACAAAGTAGGTATACTTATTTTATTCCCACCGGGTTTAAATACATTGTTCGAGCTCTACTCTGCAAACACTTATTGTTATAAGGTTTTAATGATAAGGATG
Source organism: Cotesia congregata (assembly GCA_905319865.3). NCBI lineage: Eukaryota > Metazoa > Arthropoda > Insecta > Hymenoptera > Braconidae > Cotesia > Cotesia congregata. The sequence goes on along the minus strand of CAJNRD030001124.1, from coordinate 4,533,962 downwards.
GAGATAGACGATACCTGGATGAAAATTGTTTGTTTAAATTTAATTGGCCAATTTATTTCAATCACATAACTAATAATAATAATAACCCTTGATAAGTTTAACGACCATAAAAATATGTCAGACAAATTGGTTTCAAGTCATGTCGGTCAGTTCAGTGGTATAGAATTCAAGTACTATGAATGGAATTGAAATATTCGCAAAAAATGAAGATGTAGTATTATCCTTGGTCTATGAAAAACTATCTATATCGTTCATATATAATTTTTTGACTTTTGTTAAAAATTTCCAACAGATGGCGCACGATCGCTGATTTTTTTTTTGTTATAAGAGAGTTAATTTTAAGGTGTTAAGTCTTAAAACTTTATTTATAAATATTTTTAATAAAATTTATGAGGATAAGTTTTGATGAAGTTGAGTTGAGATGGGTAAGTTCTGAAACTAGAGAATAGAATAGAAAAGCTCTGATGTATAAATATGAAGAACGTGCTACAGTGTTACTGTACTGTACTTATTTTGCTATATTTCTTTTGTGAGAGAAAAAACTCGGTAAGGAAGATGATAAATAAGTTTTTTCGCATGCATAAGAAATGGTTTGACATGTAAATCTAAATCTGGCACCCGTAAAGAAAGAAAGTCATAGGAAGTCTTAACTGAATATTTGAAAAAGTTTAATGGAAATGAAAGTAATTTTTTTTTTTCATTCTTGCGCTGTGACTTTTACTTGGTTTTTTAATTTTACTGAACTTTTATCGAAAGTTAAAAACAGAAATCTCTATTGAAGATATATTATAATAGAATGAAATCGAGATACTTTTTAGGGCATTAATGTTGAGTAGGTCATTATGTATTTTGAATTGATACAATGAAGGCAAATTGAAGTACGTAATATATCCTATTGAAGAACTATTGATATTTATTCACAGATTACAAACTGGGATCTAAATTAGCTTTCAATCAGATTACTTCGATAGAAAAAAAAAAAATAAAAATAAGCGTGTAATGAAAATTTTAATTAAATAAAGTCAACTGAGAATTAAAGATACTTCTATTAAAAAAAATTTTCTCGATACAAGAAAAATAAATAAAAAAATTAATAAATTAAAATAGTTTAATTTAAAAAATTTTGGAGCCAAAAAAGAAATCTTTGTCTGGATAAAAATTTACCTCTTAATGTGAGGTGTGGATCAAAATTTTTATTGCACAATGACATAATTATTAAATTAGCAACTAAACATAAATGGCAATAATATTTACTACTGTAACTGCTACTTTATTACCGATAATTCGAATAAAATTAGCATAATAATCATAAAAAACATAATTTTATCATCTAAAAATAGTTTCATAATGCATACAAAATTAGATTCACACATCTACAACAAAACAGCATAATCACACGCGGAATAATCAGCAGAGTAGAGAGTATCTCGGTAGAAATTTCGCATTCGCATGTTGTGCAATATTTCATCGACACCGTGACATGACAAGTATTCGGTTTACGCAGTCAACCGCAATATGTGTAAGTTACATTACGCCATGACGAGAAAGGGAATCATATTGTCTGTATCTATATATATGCTATAATGTGCTGTATATGTGTTTTGCCATAATATAGACGTATCTGCAGATACAGAAGACAGAGAGAAGACTATATAGAGTTGGAGAAGTGCGAGCTGAATGGTGGTATACTCTCCAGTATCAAGTTCAACAACCCACAGCCCTCGATAGTACCTTGTTGAGTAGGTTGGATAAGGAGACAATTGGCCACGTGGGGCTTTGCCAGTACGTCCAACCACCGATTCGAGTGTTATGTACTCTAGAGCTACACTGAACTTACTTACTTTCAATGCTATACTCACCCGCCGGATCGATCCCGGTGCTATTTAAGTTTTATAAATACTTTATTATTTTTATTTTTCCTTCTATTTGTGGAATAAATTTCTCGTGTAAAGCTTTTGAAGCAAAAATGATATTATAATAAAATAACTTTCCGCTAGATAAAATTTATCGTAGAACTAGTAGATTAAGTCTATATAAATGCATAAAAAATAGGTAGCTATAAAAACGATTAGAAAAATATTTAATGTTGTAAGTTCTCTTGACCCTCAAACTCTTCCACGCAATCAGAGATTTCCTTTAATATAACTTGGGATTTTCGAGGGGATCCTTTATTTGGGACTGGCTGCAGTTCGACATTTTCAAGCCGGATTTCGTTTTGCTGATAAGTTATACCAACTATCGACTTTTTATATCTTTATCTCCGTAGAGTAAGGATGAGAAATATAGAATAAGAATAAGAATAGAAAAGCGAGTTGGTAAGAAATAAAAAACGAACGGTAGATAGAAATGGAAAATAAAAAAAATAAGATTATCTGAGTGCCCTCTCGTACTCAAACGTTTATTGCTACAAATCTTGAGTTGAGCACTTGAATTTTATCGTTTCGCATTTGTCGTACAGCTCATAGAAATAGGATTATTGGTTATCTTGAATTAAATTTATTTAATTTTACTTGTTTGTTTTTTGATTGTCCTTGTTAAACTTTTGTGTTGTTTTTCGTCCTTTAAATTCGATGTTTAATATAAATTGTCAAGTAATTTAGACGGAAGAACGGAGAAATTAAAGGAATAGAAGAGTATCGGTAGACAAATACGGTGGAAACGATTCTCGATAGGGGAAATTGGTAAGAGTTTGCTAGATTGTGTACAAACACTACAAACACATTGAACTGAACCCAAAACCAGCGGCAACGAATTCAAGACGAGATGAAGCAAAAGCTTGTTTATATTGTATTGTATTGTATTGGTTGCTTGCGCGACAGGCGACAGTAATTTCACGGTATTTTCGCTACACCGAAATTGCCCTCGTAACGGGCTCCGATCATGACACGTGGTTCAGAAAACACATAACAGCCAGTAGTGTGCTGCCATAAACACTAAACACTGAACGAGACAATGAAAAAGCGCAAACAGCAAGTTGAAGAAAAGAAAGGGGTGAGAAAATAGGTGAGGAGCAGACTTGAGTAGACGAATGACTAACCTGATGTCCAGGAACAGGAGATATCCATTGCCTGCTGGGTGAAAACCGGAAATAGTTATATACGGCGAATCTCGTAAGAGTCACTTTACGACGGCAATATAAAAGCGACGGATATAAGAATCTCACGGAAATGAGAAATGCTCGGGAGATAGACACAGATTGCTGAAGAAAGTCAGGAAGAGATAATAAGATATAAGTGTAACATTGCTTGAAGTTTTCATTCTTCAATTTCATTTTTTTTTTTTCGTCAAAAATTTAATTCCTGTTCCTATTGTTGTTTTAGAGAATTTCATAGAAGTAAAATAACTGCATTTGTCCATTATTTCCCGTACAAAAAACAGTAAAGGTGAGCAAATTTATCGAGAAATAAAAAAACGTGGTGACTTTTTCTAAGGTGACCCATCCAAGAACCTCGAAGAGGGTCCCTGCTCCGGATTTTGAACTTATATAAACTTGTCAGTCAGATATAGAAATGCAATGACATATCGAATTCCTAATGTGAAATGCATCTAAAAGCTCGTTCAATGAGCTTTAATTTTCATGTCTACTTACTTTTTTACTTGAAAAATCACCTATTTTTCCATCTAATTGATAAAATTTTACTATTACATTCATTTTAACAATTCATAAAGTTTCTGGTAGTTTTAATAAATCTACTTCTATGTTGGCTGCTGAGTAGTCTTTTTTAGATTGCAGTCAATATATTTTTGAAAATGATCTTGTGATGTCTTCAAAACGTCTCAACACGGCAGCTTTATAACTTTTAATAGTAATTTTCATAAAAAATTCACCCGAAAATTGAAATCTTTGTAATTTAATAACAAAGAACAGCGTAACAATTACGATGGCATAAAAAAAATATGAGCACAATGAGTTACGATAATGATCTTGAAAGGGAAACACCAAGTTTCAGTACACAAGATGGACATAAATAAGAATAATGATAATAACAGTATAAGTATAAGTAGAAGTAGAAGTAATATAAATATGAGAGACTGGGGATAATAGTAATAGTAAGACTAAAAGTAGACAGAAGATATTCACCCAAGATTCAAGTTGCGAAAATTCACAAAAGAACTGGCTAGACGATGATGCTCTGGTGCTTGAAGTTACAAGCATCTTAGCTTACCAACTTTAATAGTACTCAGGCACCCTCTTTTACCTTGAAAATAATAAAAATGCCGGATTTTACAAAGCTGCTTATACGCCACCGTACATTTATCTGGTGTAAAGAAGTTCACTGACTGTACACTCGCTGGTTTGAGATACTTTCGTTTTAAAATGCATCATACATTCCAGGGACAATATCCGCTCGAATATAAATATATATATATACATAAATTTACCTTTTTGTAAGCGGCTGAAGAAGTTCAGGTTAGGATATAATAGATGAATAATTGAATGATCAAAAATGAGATGAAAGTATGAAAAATATGCCCGAGGATAAAGTAATAAAAAAAAATGAAACGAAAAAAATTAGATGATATTTTATTCTTGACACTCGTGTAGTTCTTCTGGGGATTATTTTTCTTTTCGTGTCTTCTTAGCCTTGTGTATTTTTTTTCATTTTTAGAGGGCCAAATGATGTACGGCGAAAATGATGCGGCGCAAATTATGAAACATTTACGAGAAGGAAGAATCATACATTTAAACTTTGAGTGAGAAAAAATAAATGAAGCTACGAAAAATAGGCATTTTTAATGTAATGAGGAGTGAAAATGAAAACTTTGATGTTTAAATTTGTGTAAGTGCTGATCGTAACAATTAAAACTCAGGAGAGTTGTTCGGTAAGCCTTCATAGTGCACCCGCGCCGGTTTGAGAGTAAAAGCAGGAATGATGGAATGGGAATAAAAAATAAAGTGAAAAAGCGACCGGGAAGTAAAAGTGAAAGAATAAAATAAAAAAATATAAACTTGAAGTTGAAGTAAAGCGGAAGGCGAGCCGGCGAAGGCAGATCTATAGAAAACGGGGAAATATAGGAAAGGTGGATTAACAAGAGGATTTTCGGGTAAGAAAAGAGCGAAAATCGAGAGCAAAAATGCGGAAGAGATCGCCGTCGGATTAATGGCCCGCAAATCTTTGTCGCTTTCATCCTACTTCTTCGTCTTAGCACACTTTTCTCTTCTTAGACTAGCTTTCTTGCCTATTCTTATCCAAGCTGAAAGAGTATAGATGCAGCTATCGGTTCCTTTATATTCTCAATCAATTAATTATCCAATTGAATAAATTTTCTGAATAATTGAATTTAATTCATTGCACAAAATGAGAACTACTGATGAATTTATAGTTCTGATTCGAATTCAACATATCGAATAGATATGTGAGACACAAATGTTAGAATATAAATTTGATGGACTTGGATTGACGAGAACAGACTAAGGTTATGGCACGCACATTTACCGAAAAACTGTAATATGAGGATAAAATTATCCCAAGTTAGATTTTGGAGGCATAAAAAATAACCTTAGGTAGAAGTGAAAAGTTTGTGAAGCGTCGAATAAATAAGTTTTTTATTTCTCAATAAATAATGTAAAATAATTTGATATATACGAAATATGAATCTAGAGAAATTATTCAACATCTTCCATTCTCTAAAAAGGAAAAGCAATTTTGGGAACACATATCTACGCATGTAAATTTTCCGGTGTAAAAAAAATTTACTGCGACACCGTTGTGTTGTATATCGTATAAAAATGGGTGTACGCGTGATCGTAAAATCTTTGTGAATACCTATATAATACCAGAACTAAGTCTCAGAGGTCGTTGTAACTCAGAGCTCTTCAGGATTCGTCTCTTTTCATAAATGTATATCCTCGTTCGCTTATTCGAGACAATATACAATAAAAAATACTTATATACAATAAAAAATAAACATACTTTTTCCTTCTTATTTAAAGCTCACCAAATGGCATCAACATTTTTCAACGGCATTATATAAAAAGAAAAGAAAAAATAAACAATAAACTGAGGATAGATAATATATTTATTCATTTTTTCGCTTGCACAGATGGGCTATCCGTCCCTTGATTATGATTATGTGTCAAATAAAATAACTTAATTTTTAATATATTATTTTGATAGCCATAGATGAAAAAGAAGAAAGAAAAAATATAGGTCACGGATAAAAGTTTTTATTACATCTATAAAATTGACAATTAGCCTCAGGAAAATGTCATCGTAAATTTCAACACACTGCTTTTAGTTATTGATTTAATTATTTATGTTACAATCAATACTCTTGAGTGTAAAAAATTTTATATTTTCTTGGCAATTTATATTCTTTTGTAGAATTTTTTATTTCAATTATAAAATTAATTTTTTTTTAGTTGATCATAAAAGACAAATAATTGTTTTATCATTTCAATAATAATTAATTAAGCTTATAAACATGATGAAATAGTAATTTGATCAATTAAAACCGTGTCAGCATATAATTAAAATTATTAATTGAAAATATTAATCATCAAATTTATCATATACAAAATGAAGTGAGCTTAATAATAATGAAGTTAATTTAATGAAAAAATTGAAAGGATTTCGAATTTCAAATTCTACAATTTTTTTTTTTTTTTTTTTGCGAATAATTCCCCTCTCACATAATTTAATTAACAACTTCAACGAAATAATTCAATCATTTGAAATGAATGAAAAGCTCGAAATAGACCGTTTTGAATATTTCACGAGTCGCAAGTTGGCGCGATAACGAGAGAATTATTTTTATAAACATTTATCCGGCTAACCGGGACCGTGTGTAAACGTTTATGGGGAGATATATTTGGGTAATGCGTCCTAGTCTTTCACAAAAAAAAATCAAGTGCCTCGGTGGAGAATGTTTGGGAAATGATGAGGCTACAACGATGTAAGAAAATGTTAGAGTACTTATCCTGACCGAGATCTTAAAGAGCTCGTGGTTTTCTTCTTCTCTGGGAACCAGTGAGGAGATAAGCAGCTTGATGAGTTTGTTAATATTCCCTTACGGTGTCTTGACTGTATCCAAGAACTCACTGCCAACAGAATATCGCTCCAAGACCGAGCGGGTGCGATAAGGAATGTAGAAGCAAACGAAATAGTTTCTGTTGACGTTCAAAAGACTCGGGTACACAGATATGAGGTGAAAGACCTGACAATGCTGTTTTGAAACAATTTTTATTTCAAGTTTATTGTGATTAAAAATATCAAAAAATTATCAAATAATTATCAAAAAATATCAAAATATATCAAATAATTTTATATTAAGTTTATTGTGATTAAAAATATCAAAAAATTATTGAGCCAAAATTATATGATTCATTTTTTTTTAATCTTCGGGAGTCACATAGTAACTACAGATTGTTAGTGATATTTTATATGGCTTTCTAGTCTAAGTTTTTGTTTTATAAGTGATTAATCCTCAAATATTATCCAAATTTTTCAGCATTTCTTTTATAAATCTCAACTACAACATACTAACTTGCTGGAAACAAGAGCAAGTTGTATGACCAAGTCCTCCAAGAATAAAAAATACAAAAGAAAAAACGAAGCACTAGGCTTTTTCATTTGTTTGAAATGATCCGCATTTAGCAGACGTTTTTCCGAGTTTTAGAGAGTAAAACCTCAGGGATGCCTTTCAGGTTAATGCTTTGCTTTTATTTGTAACTCACTTGGAACGGGTTGTCACACGACAAAGGAAATGGAAAGTCAAAAATAAATTGCAGTGTGGATATATGTTTTGTGTGACACCAACAAAACACGAAAAAAAGAGCGAGTAGATGGATAGTAGCGCAGTAATAAAGAGGGCGTAACAGAGGCGCGGCGTAAAGTGTCAAATGAGTTTTTTATGTGTAATGACTTTTTATTTTCTTGTTCGTTATAGAATCCGTAATTGAATAAAAAAGCAAAAAGTGAAATAGAGAAATAGAAAAGATCCCATCTCACAAATTGGGCAATACGGGCAGGAATAAACCACAGAGCAGTGTAGAGACCCGCGTTGAAATTATTTATATAGAGATGGTGATATAGGAAAAAAGAATAGAATGTGAGATTTTAATCGGGCGTGTGAAGTGGTAGACCATCAGCTTTACCCCTCGCAGACACTAAAACCGATGTAGAGGACAGATTGATTAACAGATCGAGAGACACTGCTCCCTATTATATCACTTTTCCAATATTCCCGCCAACGATCTCGTCTACTCTGTCCAAACCGCCTACATAGGTATGTTGTATGTATTATGTATAAAACCCATCACTTTGATAGTTTTTTATTTTGACGTTTTTCATACACACAAATTATTAGCAGACATATTTTTTATTGCCTAATAAATCGGGTTCAGAAATAACTATTGTTTTTAGTTTTTTTATTTTACAGGGGGAATGTGTGCCTCGAAAAATTGTGCGATAAATATTGCGTCTATGCGTAATATTTCTTGAAAAAAAAAATTAAGGGTGAGCTATGGATTTTGTTACGTAATTTTCCAGATTTGTGGACAATTCCTTCCAATATATCATATTTTGATTGAACTTTTTTCGCCTACACGGAAAAAAGAAAAATAATAAAATTACATTTCATACTAAAAGTGAAAAATTACAGTTTTAGATTATAATTTTAAAAAATTCTGTAAGAATTATTTTTTTTTCAAAATACCAATTACCTTCGAATCTGTAAAAATCCATGTTTACAATTGAATTTAAAAAAATTTTATTTTAAATTGTAATTATTCGAGTGTTATTTTCGATATCAAGATTATTACTATAAAAACTGTGATTTTTCTATTTTAATTTACCGCGTAGAAAGTAATTGTTGTCAATTAACCACTATAAAATTTTACAGTTCATATTTAATTTCTTGAAAGATAAACTACGAAAATTATTTCAAAATAATGATATACCTCTAAGGAAATAATTACTGCAAAACTCAAAAGCATTTTTGTCGAGGATTTGTAATATAAATCTAAAAAAAGCTCTAAGGTAACACAAGAGGAAGGAAGGAAATGCACCAACGAAAGTATACAGAACAAGTTTTCAGGTAAACCTTGACTGCAGAGAGCTATTCGTGGCAGCCCCTCGTATATTTTAGGACACGAACAGCAAACTCAGGAAGATGTGGTGGGGCCTTTCCGGGCTCGGAGTAACCCAGGCGTCGTTTTGAGGCGGCTTGAGCTCGGATGGCTACCTTTACGAGTCACAACACCACGACTAGCACTACATGATGGAGCTTTTTGCATTTACTTAGCTCGCAAAATAACAAACTCTCTTATTCGGATCGTAATACTGCTTCTAAATTCACGTGGGACGGCTTGACATTAATTCGGTACATTAGTAGAAAAAAAAAAAAATTATTTTCTCGCTGTGTTGACAATCATCTGAGAGGAAATTGAATTCAGTTTGTCGAAACGTATTTCAGATTTCAATGACAAAATTTATAGAAACTTTAATGTAATAGCGATAAATTTTGTCGTGAAAATTGTGACCAATATTTGAACAGAATAAATATGAGTTTTAAAGAAGGTGTTATTTACCAAAAGTTTATCTTTTATTATTTTTAGTTTTTTCCCAAACGAAAATACGTGAAAAACGTTCTGTCACATTTCCGTCTGAGACGTCGAACAGAATGAGAAAAGTAGGAAACGTGACAAACCGACAATAGAAGGCACCCCGGGTGAAGGAACGCTGTCGCAGTGTGTGGGAAATAAAAGGAGGAAATAAAAACGCGAAAATGAAACGAGAAGAATGTAAAAATAAAAGAAAAAAAAGACAAGAAGAGAGAAAAAGGGCTCAGAATTGTCGCGAGATAGTGAAATAACCAGAGTTTCCATTGTTCCGTGTCAGTAACATTTTCACAGGGCCACAACCATGAATTCTTTTAAAACTCCGTACCGTCACACATAGCATTTTGTGTGCTACCAATAAATGCCGAGAAAAACCGAATACTATTTTTAGTTGAAGTTAATTAGTAAAATAACTACTAGTAAACGGAGTTTGGAGTAAAAAAGTTGAATATGTGAAAGTGAAAATAAAAATAACCAGAGAAATTCAGTCAATGCCTTTTCTGACTACCTATCCTTTGATTCATGAAAACTCTTAGATCCCTCACCTCGCCTCGCCTTGATGTTGGATTATGCAACAGCAAGACCAACCACAACAATGAAATTCGATTTGAATGCCGTCCAGTTTTGTGGAATCGCACGATGAGAGGTAGAGTGAACGGAAAAAACCGGGGTGCTTTCTAACGGGATTCGAACCGCGGGAAAGAGTATTAAAAAATAAAGAAAATACACCAGCAGGCACAATAATGGCGGTCGGTCTTGTAGGTAGGTAACAGAAAAAGTGTGTGTTTGTGTTCGTGGGAGGTGAATGAAGCGAAGAGGGAAAGAGAGTTGAAATATACAGAGTGAAGAAAAGAGGAAAAATGAGAGTATAAAATGGGGTTGAAGGGAGCAAAATATCTACGTCCATTGTACACCCCGGTCCATACTGAATTCTTAGCTCCCCGTTCGCTGTATACCGCAAAAGTATAGGGTAGCAGATGAGAGAAATTTTTTTGTGTCGCATGCGAAATATTTCGCGGACGTGTATCGCCGACCGCTTTGGCGGACGTCCAGCTAGACAGCCTTCCTCTTTTCCACTTGCTCTTGGTTTCTATTCGTATATATTTCAAGTTTTTTTCTTCTTTCATTTAAACTTTTATTTATTTATAGTTTTTTTTCTTTAGTTTCTCTTCATTACTTTTTTGCAGCAGCATCTCTTCTGAAACTCTTTCCCTCGAGTACTATTGCCGTCGCGCATTGAGAACCCAACAGAAGTCATCGGCTTTGCCGTAAGTTTTTATTTACACTTTTTATACACCAGATATATGTATATGTGTATGTATTGCTTATTTTTATTTATGGTACTCTTGTAGCAGCCTCGCTTGTATTAGACGCACCAAATAAAAAGGAAATAAATAAGAGACAAGAAAACTGTATAAATTTTCTTCATCAGTTAATTCACGCTTCTGATCATTCATTTGCTTTATTTTATTCAGTTACCGATGTTGTAATGAATCTTTCGCTCGATTTGTTAAAGCCATTTTTGTATTTGTTTGCCTTGATAACATTAATTTATATGGAGGATTATTTATAGTCAACGGTAATTTGTAATTTGTTATTGGAGAAACAAAAAAGTGTTTTCATTTTAAATTGTTGACAAAAATATAAATAAAATTTTTGTATATTTAATTTTTAGATTAATTTATAAATAAAACACTAACAAAAGTATAATTGAAGCATTTTGTAAATTAAATTTTTAAACTAAAAACTTAGTAAAATTGTTGATAAAAAATTTATTACGAAAAAATGTATACTGCATATAAAATTAAGAAGTTTCATTTAAAAAATGAAAACGACTGTTAACATCCAAACGAATTTGAAACAATCTACCACCAAATAAAATTCATAAAAGAACTAAGTTATTCCCATTTTCTCCACAACTACTAAAAATTCGGAACAGCCTTGTAAAAATAAGGTAGTATTATTATTATAAAATACACACATACCTTGGATGGGGTTACGGCGACCGCAGACCACACGTGCATCTGTAACAAAAACACGCAAAGAAAATTAAAACATTTTCGTCTAATTAAAAAAGCATTTAATTAAAAGAAAAGTAAATACTGGTTTTAACGCTCGAAAAAAGTAAAAGACGAAACGCGAACACCCCGGGCTCCACATTTTTGGGTTAAAAAATGAAAAGGCATATATTTAATTAAGATAAAAAATAAAAGTGGGGCTAAGAAAAATAGGATAATTATCTCATTATAAATACATTGTCTTTAGTCAGTGACAGTTTAAATGGATGTAGATGTCAAGTAAGCCGATGAGAAAACTTGAGTAATTAAGTCTTTAATTAAGCAGTAATGTGCCGGGAGAGAAGGACAAGACAACATCATCAGTGTCTGCCTCATTACATAAGCAATTGGGAAGTGAGGTGTACATAGTCTGGAAAAGGGTACGTCAGGAGGAAAACCCACCGGAGTGTATACTGTACTACACCAAGATGCGTAATAAGCTCAGCAAAGACGTATATATGAGTGTATGTATATGTATATAATAATGCGAGTATATATAGTGTAGCAAGGAAGGAAGTCATTGGTCCTGTGCAGAGAAAGAGGTCTCTGGGGCTCTTAGACGGGTCTCTTCGGCTCAAAGTCTAATAGAGTATCACCATTCGAGAGATGAGACCGGCTATAAAGGTTATATTATGGAGCCAGAGCTAGAGCCAGACCCAGAGAATCTTATTCGCGGTCGTAGTCGGTTAATTAAATGAGAAGTGTACACTAATATGATGATGCTGATAAATTGATTTGCGCTAGTTCTCTTCTCGAGAATACTCTCAGATGCTCTGATGCTCATGCTAAAGCGTCTCCACCAAAGTACGTTTCAAGCTCTTACGATATCTAATAATCGAGACTACTTCCGTATCGCTCAGCTGTCGAGTGCTTTTACTCAAATTTCAAATGCATTAAGCTTTTATTAGTTAAGAATATTCGTTTCTTTTCCTTAGATTCTTTTTATTCGCTCCTTCTTTAGATATACTCGAGGTTCTAATTTGATCTTGAGTTTTATTTTGAACAGTAATCATATTAGCAAGATATTTTTCATGACCTATTGTAAATATACGAGTTAGAGTTTTTTCATGCCATTGTGGTCAAATGACTAATAGATCTTTAATTCAAGCCCATAGATGGATGCTCCCTCTTCCCTTATGTTCGAGAGATATTCTCTCTTCCCATTAGTTCGATAGTAATCATATTTAAGGTTACTTTTTTTTTGTTTGCTGACAGGAAATTGTACATTATGACTAGAAAATCTAAAAAAATCTAAAGGCAAAAATAAAATTAACCAAAATCTTAATTTTTTATTAGTCTAAATTTTTGCACAATTCTTTAATTTTTATGACTATACTTTCTAATTTTCTAATCATTAATAACGATAAAGGTATTTTAAAATTTTAACATAATTCAGTAGTCCACTACGCGAAAAAATTTCAGACAGTTATCGTGAAATATGCAGGTAATTTTTTCAACAAAATAACAGAGCTGGAGAATAGTTTAACTAATTAGCGTGTCATAGTATACAAAACAAAAACAACATTAGCTTGTTTCATAATTAAAAAAACATAACTTACGTTTGAAAAACGTATAAATTGTTTAATCTTCATTAAAGCTCATAATGCACAGAGGGAATAACGAGATAAAAGACGCATATTTAAGCACTTGAGCAATTTAAGCAGACAGCCGGATAAACAGACGTCTAGCGGCGGAATGAAACCTTTCGTAAGGAATCCAAAGCCATATACATTGTAGCTATTGTATATATATATATATATATATATATATATATATATATAAACAAGTTGGGTGTATATATGTTGACATCTGGTGCAGTGTTTGGTCTGTGTGGGTGGAACAAGGAAACACGGTGTTGTCTTTACTGTTCTCTAAGACACACCAACCAAGACCCAAGACTGCTGGTATAGTAACTTGCTACGACAAGTAATTACACAAAGTAATTATTCATTTGTATATATAATACACGAGAGTGTCTTAAATGGAAGATGAATGTTTCATTCGGTTCAACGTACACAGGTATTTCGACATGAGACTATATCTATGAAAAATGTAGTTCAGTTTAGACTTGCTGCAGTTCATTGTTGAATTTTGTTCAGCAGTGTTAAGTTTTCAAACCGCTGAAAGTGGACTACGCTTCTGTATTTTCGTGTTCAGGCTGATGGCAGAGTATTATTGTGATTATTGTTATATACAGTGATATAGAAGGGATAGTCATAGAACTCCCACGGGGTAGTTGTTGCTGGTGGCATTTTCCGTCCTAACTAAACTGATTTCAGTTGCCACGGTTACAACTTCGGTAACACTAAATTGCCCGTATGACACCAACCCTATCTGGTATCCCAGAGTAATCTTGTTACAATCACTGTCGTGACCGAAAGTATCTTGCGATATTAAATAAAAAAAAATTATCTTCCAAAATTTGATAAAAGTTGATGAAAATTTATTGTAAATAAAATTAGTCGGCTACTTTATAAAGAGATCTTAGTGAAGTTGTTGTTAATATCGAAATATCACAATTACAAAGTCATAAAAATTTAAACAATTTCGAATTATTTTGGAAAAACAGCGTTTTTCGATAAATTTCAAGTTATAAATTTGACGAAAAGCTAGATTATTCATGGAGCTAAATAGACAATAAATAATAATAATTTTTATTATACTTATAGAAAAATAATTATTATTTAGTTTTATATAAAAAAAATATAACATATCGACGTTCTAATTAGCAAATTGTCTAACTCCATTTTAGAGAATCTTCTATTTGTACGAAAAAAACAATTAGTTCAAAATTTACTATCACTTTAAAAAGGCATTTAATATCATTATTATCTAATAGAGATATAATATTTAGGTTTGAATCATTCAAATAATTTATAATTGGATTATTGCTACATCAAAAAGTTAAAAAATCACCCTCTAAAAAATAAGGAGTTAGACAAATTGCTAATTAGACCGTCGATATGATTAGTTTGATCTCTATGTTCTGAATTTTAATCATCATTGAAGATAATTAGTCCTGTAGTTATATATTATTAAGTACGAAAAAGCTCTTAATTTAATGTACAATCCTGTTAAAAAGCTCCAATAAAACCCCATCAAAAGCGACAAAAGCCACTTAGAAACCAATAAAATTTATGGGTTTCTAAGTGGCTTTTGTCGCTTTTGATGGGATCCTATTAGAAATTTTAAACAGGGAAGTTGAAAATCAACCCGAAAAAAAACATTAGAAAATTTGGATTGAAAAGTCCTCGATTCTTTCGGCCCTTAAAAGAAAATTTTCTACTCAAGTGAGCCTGTACCAATAAAATCCGGCCAATAGTTAATAAAAAAACCAAAAGTGTAATAAATAAGAGCACTGAAGCATATTTTTGATTTATAAATGCGTATTAAAAGCAACTTTATTAAAATTTGATATCCTAGTTCATTTAAATATTTTTTTCTCGGATATTATTGCTCGCATGTATGATAAATTGAGGTAAAATAACCGGATGAAAAAACAACTAAAACGAAATTGAAAAAAATCTAAAAGTTGGGAAGAATAAAAACGGAACAAAAGAAAAATGTTGGTCGAGTGCTGCTGACACCAGGGACAATATATGAGCGACAGGAATAACAGATAGCGGGCAAAAGAGAATACGAAGAAGAGGGCAAAAGAGCTTGTACCAGTCAGTGTTGGCCAACAATTTATTCAATTTCACCGGATCAACAAAATGGAAATAGCGAAACTAGTGACGTATTTCTGTCGTTTCTATTCAACTGGATGTGCGATCCGGCCAGGACGAAGCTACTGTTCTGCAGGGAAGCCGCTCAGGTTAAAATAGTACAAGACTGTTTAAACCCACCCGCGGTCGCCACACATTTAATTGCTCGACACCCAGCTGATCGATGCAACTGGGGCAAGACCATTTCGGTTCACGAAAATAAAAAAAAATACTCTAAGTTAAATCGTCAGAACTGATGTAAAATTCTAGCATTGCCTTTTATTCGTTTCCATTTCGTCGAATCAAAAATATAAATGCTTTTTGTTGTTTAAATAAATTTAATCCAAACTATTCAAATTGAATCCCCTCTTTTTTTCTATCCTGCTTTTTGTTTTAACAATTCAAACTAAAAACAACACTCTGATTGATATCTGATATGCTTTACGCTGCTTTCCGTCAAAATAATAATAAATAAATAAAAATAAATAAACGGAAACGATAATAATAAAACTAAAAACAAAAACGTTTTAGTGGAAGTAAAACGGTTTACTGATACGGCGCGATTTGGCCTCTAGTGGCCATAAAAAAAGTAAAAAAACCCGGAAGTAATTTACAATTCGTAGGTGGGACAGCTAAATCGTAGCAACAAATGAGGGTAGAATCTAGTATAGCTTGCTTGCTGGTATAAGCTGTGGGGATCGACACTTACATACACACAATTGGATTAACTCGGGTGTCTAAAACTAAACTCTAGTCTCTACTTATTGTTAGCAGCTAACGCGTCGGATAAGAAATTAAAACGAGTGCTGTTTAATTGTTCATGGGTGTGTTCAGTCACGCGATTTTTTCCCACTAAATGCTTGAATTAGTTAAAAAAAAAAAAACTCCTTTTTTTGTTCAGTAAAGGGTGAACTAACAAGTATTTAATTGGAGACTGAATGTCAACCAAAAAGCAAATAGATCATTTAGCAATCAATCACAACTCACAAATCGTTAAGTGAAAGCGAAAGAATATGCAAACATTTGCTCAAACTGTTCCGTTTAATTAAAAATAGATATTGATGGTTAAATTATGGTGAATGTGTTACTCAAAGACTCGAATGATGTTGGAAATTAAACTCGGATGCATCATAAATGACGTATCAATTACTGAAGGGCTCTATGTCTTTGATCAACTGAAATAACTCTTTGCTGGAGTAGTGATTTCAAATACTGTCGACATTATGTCAACGAAACTGGTTCAATATTGACAGAAGCTTGTAAATAATCCAGGAAGAATATTACTGAATTGGTGAAGGGATAAAATCAAGGCATTGATTATTGACAAAGCATCAATATTGTTCTTCAGTTTGATGAGTTATTTTAATTGATAATCATTCGGTAGTGAAGAGTGTCTTGACAAAAGTCTAAAATTGAATAAAACGAAGACGGTATTACACGTCCTGGTTGTTTGATAGAAATAATAATAAAAGAATGGAGTTGAGCAAAGTAAAGTAAAAAATATTTTAACTGAAAGAGCGACCGTTGAGCACTTGGTTGATGAACGAGTCTCGTCTTATCGCGAAGATTAAAGACTGGCTTCTAGTACTAGTGTCACGACAGAAACGATGAAAAATGTTTACTCCGGAAGTCCTTCGCCTAGTCAAGATTACATCCCTCTACCTGATTCTGCTTCTGATTCTGATTCTTACTTTCGTTTATTTCCGGAACTCTTTGACCTCGCAGTCCTGTACATACACTTATCCACTTTTCTCTACTCTGACAAACAGTATTTATTCCTTCTGATATTAGTTAGATAAGAGCAGAAGGGAAAAAGCTTATTCCTATAACGAAATTTATTTTAAACTCTGCAGTCATTGTTGTTTTAAAATAAGCTTCAATAAATGAAGTTTATTTACAGTGAATTTCGATTAACCTAGAGAAAGATACGCTCTTTGTACTCAGACATTCAGATAGGATTGTTCAAATTTTATTATTATCAAAAGAGGATAACTGAGTTATT
The DNA here is from genome assembly GCA_905319865.3 of Cotesia congregata. Taxonomy (NCBI): domain Eukaryota; kingdom Metazoa; phylum Arthropoda; class Insecta; order Hymenoptera; family Braconidae; genus Cotesia; species Cotesia congregata. The sequence goes on along the minus strand of CAJNRD030001124.1, from coordinate 4,516,637 downwards.
TAATTAAATTAGTTGTTGTTTTATTTATTATTATTATCATCATTTTAATGCTGTAATTCCATGTTTTCATTTAGTATAATTAAATTAAACTTTGTTCCTTTACTAATAACATTCGTTGTGGGTGTCACAGGGTTTTTATTCCCTGTGCGCGTCCCTCCCTGCGCCTAATATTTGGCAACAGATCCACACTCGATGTGTGTCTCAATTTTATTTTTGTATCTATATATTGATTTGTTTATTGAATTTATTATCATCATTATTATTTATACTTGAAATTTTTAACATTATTGCTTATAATTTAAGAATTAATTTTACATTTATTCCAGGTATTTACAATGAATTATTTGTAATTCATTATTATTATTATTATTATTATTATTATTATTATTATTATTATTATTCTCGAACGCAATATTATAAGTTAAGTTAAAGAAAAAGTTATATGTATTAATCAAAATTCCATAAAGGATTTATTTTGTTACTTAGAAAGGATATTTAGTTTTAAGTAACAACGTTTATAAATAAATAATTTATTTTTATTTATCGATTTAATAATAATTTATTTTATGTAAATTAATTCCCGGAATCTTTTCCTGCAATTTACATTCCTATTTAATTAAATAATTTGAGGTACTATTTATAATTAGGTACTTATTATTTCTGATTATAAATTATATATTAATCCTGACTTTCAGTGTTTCGTGATTTATTTTCCATTCGCATTAATTTAGATCGTCAATTGATCGTCCGGCGAGGCCCCTGGTATTTTTAGTAATTTTGGTAATTTTTAGATAAAATTACCTGGCGTCCTTTTCGTGCACTAACCCAGCCTGAGGAGTTTCAGGTTCATTTTATTATTATTCAAAAAGGGCGAGCGTAAGAACTTTACCCAGCCGGTATCTCCGCCTCCGGTGGAAATTTATTTAAATTTTCGGGGACAGTTTTGTTACATGGGTAATTATTATATCGTTAATTATATTTTTTACTTGTACAAATATTATTATAGGATTGTTTGCTGAACATTAGTATCAAACTCATTCTGTAATTAAAATTATTTGTGATGAACATATCTCATGTCACTTAGATAAATGAATTTACTTTAATTTAATAATTAGTAATTTTTTAAAACTTCTTAATGGATTAACTTTCAAGATAATTTTTGAAAAAAATTACATTTTCCTGGAAAAATTTTTTGATATGACCTAGATAGCTATTTAGCAATCTATCAATCATACGTCATCTGTTGGAGACTTTCAGCACTACATTTAGTCGAAAAAATAATATATACGGCCCTATGATATCGCTAATTTTTATATTAGACTTTTGTAAATACACTGAAAAAAAATTGATTCGAAAGAAAAAATTTTTGAACGAAAAAAAAATTTCTCAAGAATTTTTTCATTCAAATTAACACAATAAAGATCTCCAAAGAGATTCTCTTGGTACAAGAATTTTTCTCTTGAATCAAATTATTTTTTTTTTTTCAGTGTAGAAATATCATAAAATTTTCCACAGATTACTGTTAATTCGTCGGTATGATTCACCCGATAAAGAACACTCGAAAGCTTATAAGTCCAAGCCATAAAATGTTATCATTGTTGACATAAATAAAAAAATAAAAGAAAATAAGAAAAGCCATTGCTTTGAGGATGAAAGGAACCAGCAAAGCATCATCACGAGACTAAGCAGGACGTGCTTGAGATAAGCTACTATTACTCTAGCTAAGAGTTGATATATATAACTCCCACCCAATTCACTGATGTCTAGTTTCATCTAAGAGTGCTTTCTCATCTCTCCTCTTCCTCATCCTCTTCTACTCTATGCTGCACTTCACATTGTATATACCTATATATATCTATATGTACTTCTCAACACGTTGGTATGAGCATTGTCATTTCTATATGCGCAACTACTCGGATGGACGATCACGCGGACAAGATAACAAAACTATGTCCCAAAAGTGCCCTTAAACGGACAGTCCCTCTGTATTTCTGATCCCAAAGTAATCTTGATGACAAGTACCACGTACTCGGTCAATTTCCCCATTTATGAATTCTCCCATGAGCGAATAAAATCTCAGCCATTATTTTTTATAGAAGTGTATCTTCTGTATTATTTCTATGGTGTAATGATCCTATTGAAAGGACTGTAATATATCAAATAGACCGCTTTTGACTATCTTCTTATCTTGATCTTCGATTGTAAATTATGCTGTTATACACATGCGGTCACCCAGATAAATATAAATCTCGGGTTATACCGTGATGATGCTTCAGATATGCTTTGTTATTTTGAATTATGGTCGGATGTCATTAATGGATCAGAGATTATCTGACAATAGAGGTATCGAAATCTAGCATTTTACGGGAAAATTTATGATAAGTCTATCTACGTATAACAACTATTTGATTTTTTTTCCGAATGATAAGTTATGGAAAAATATTATTCAAAAAATTGCATATTCAGCATTTTTTTTTATGAAAAGTTCATATTTTTCTTTTTTGATTTTATTTAATTATTATATTTTTAAATAAAAAATGTCTTTAACTAAAAATTTCATTTTTCTTTTAAATAAAACCTTCAATATTGAGACTCATAAAAAAATATAACAATGGATTTTCTAATTAACGAAATTCGCGAACTTATTGTTATGATTTTTTTATCCGCTGGCCTCGTTTCTATTATTCCTCAGCCACTATACCATTCCCTGGACCCTTGGGAGGGCGGAATAAAGGTTATATATCACGAGTAGGATTCATTTGGCGTATTATATGTGTAGAAAGGGGACATTAAACACAAAGCAAATCTTCTTTCGCTCTCAAACAATCCTCAAGAGCTCTTTGACCAGATATATACCTGTACATATACATACTACTACTTTTGTCATTGGCATCCATAAGACCTGACCAATTTTCTGAATGGTCTTGTGTACATAAAGATTGCGGATCTCCAGTTGGAAATAGAGCTAGAGCAGCTTCCTTTGATGACACTCCATCCAGGCATTATGTTAAAAACAAAAAGATAAATCACAACAAAAACCCCGGAGCGAGCATTTCCATTAGCCTGTCACTGATCTTCACAACTCGCATCATTTTTCCATTATTTTTAGCTAGATTTTTTATAGAAGATACTTTCATCTCTGCATCAACAAAAGAATTTCTGCCGAGCACATTGACATCAAAATACTCAAATACTTTTTTGTGCATCACTAAAAATCATTAAAGCTCTTTTACAATCCCAATTACTAAGACCGATTTATTCAAGTGTCTCGTTAGAGATTGCTGTGGTTATTCGAATAAAATTAACTTGGGATGATCGTGATACGTTAACTTTTAAATAATACAATACCGAGAAGATAATAAAGGTATTATTCAGTGTGCTTCATTTAAATTTACGGTAGGAACAGGCTCATTGTTTAGATTCTGCGGTTCGAAATACCTATACTTCGTAATAATAAGTCATTATTTACAACCCAAATAGATGCAGATACCGAGCTTAGTACCGTGTACCCAGTATCGTTCAACAAAAGCGATATTTAAATTTCCCGAGGAGTTTTGTGAATAAAAATTATATATTCCAACAAATAATTTTTTTTTTTCACTAATGTATTTATTGCACCAGAGTCATATTCATGTTAATCGGTCTGTGTAAAGCGCCGAATATGCACTTTTTATTATTATTAATGTAGGTCAATGAAAGTGGAAAAATTTTATACTAGAATTAAAACTTGCACCACGTTTTTTTGTGCCGAGCAATGCAGTATATTTTGAAAGTATTCGTAGAATTTTTTTCTCTGGAAAAACCTATTCGCTGAGTAGTCAAATCAATACATATGGTATGCTTTACAAAAATCATTTCAAATCTCTGAATTCTGATGGCTTTTTTTGTTAGAGAAGAAATCAATAATAATTTTACAATTAATTCAGTTTTGTCCTTGAAAAACAAGCAGAAAATTTTGTTTGATTAATTTTTGGTAGAATCGTGGCACAAAAAATGTCGAGTAAGACTAAAATAATTTTCTTTTTACTTAAAAAAATTTTTTGATTATTTTATCACGTTTCACGGGTTCAAATAGTCGAATTAGGTCGAGGGATTGTAAAATAAAAAAAATTTCAACTTGAAAATTTGCTGACACCGCGAAAGTGGTCAAATCAATAAAAGTAACAAAGAATTTTTATCGAGTAAAATAAATTGCTTTTTTCACATATGTGTTTGAGCTCGATCAACATTCAGAGACAAAGCTGATTTATTTATTTTTTTTTTATCATTAAAAAAAAAATAATAATCTAGAAAATAATTTAAAAAATGAAATGAATTGAACGAAGGAACTTATTGATGGGAGTGTGAAAAATTAAGTATGAATAAAGCCATCGAAGCAGAGAAACAGCGAGCTGTGGTATTAACTTGTGTAACAAACGCAAATGAAAAGTAATAAGAGAAAAGGTAGAGAACACAGAGGGAAGAGGAGAAGATGAATGCTAAAAAAGAGCAAGTGCGAGGGTATTAATCTAGTGAGTGAGTTAGACAATAGATAGACGATTCTAACAGATTCTCCATCCCGCAAATGGCAAACCCAACCACTTTGAATTGAGCCCCCTTTATTACTATCCATGATTATACCGTTATTTGTAACGCAACCCTCGTATACTTTACATTAAAATCTTAGTCTCAGTAATGTTGTAGTAAAATCCTCCCCCTTCCTCCTCATTGAACGCTGGCGCGAGATTGGATGTCTGCTCTTGATGGCAATGTCCTTTCTAAAGGATCGATTACGCTGACATTTAAATTAAACCTTGACTGCTTTACACTTCACTCTTGTGATATGAATTTTGATAAAATTATAAGTCTAGTAACGTTCAATTCAGACTGATTAAATGTGTTTGTAAAATTACAGATTTATGTGTGTGAAGCTTATGTAATCTGAAATACGTATACTGGTGTCACGTTGCGACATTTAATCACTTACTATGTTAGCAAATCATGTCCGTAATTATCTAAAAAGGAATCTTGTCGCAGTTCCACAGTTGTCACTTTTGTCTGCAGTAACCTCTCTTTTCGATTTGTTTATGACTTTCATCAGGAAGCTAAACGTTATTTTCATTGGAATTAATCAAATATTTAATATAAATATTTATTCATAAAGATATAAAAGCCTTTCTACAGTAATCAAGGTTAGAAAAACGGAATATAGTACATGAATCGAATTAAAAGTGTCTACAATTTTTTAACTTTAATTACATTTGCTTAAAAAAATAAATTTAATTCATTTTAAATGAAAAATATTTTATAGCAAGTACTATTTCTTCACCACAAAAATTTTTTCAGTGTCAAACAAACTGAGTTTCTCAATATTCCAATGACACTTTAAAAACCAAACCGCATCTTTACCCGAAGGTTAATATCAATAACCGTTCCATCAGTCTGACACCTCAGACTAATTTCAAGCAAAGCAGCGAAACCTAATCAGTGATACCGGAAAAAAATTACAAATGATGCCAATAAACCGACCGCAACTATTAAACAGTAGCACACTCGTGTTTTGATAACGTCAATTAGTGGTTAAAGGCAAATTGGCACTTTCTAAACCCATACCGTCCTCAAATATTCTCAAAGAAGAAAATAGGTAAACGTGACGGTTTGACACGCTCCATTTTTCTCGTGCAATTAGGCGTATTTATCGTTTTTACGGATACTTTAACAACAAACACTTCCTCGTCATAACAGCAAGGTAATTTCTTGCTTCTAATTAATAAAATGTGTATGCATAATATGCAACCATGCAATTTAACAATATAAGCATAGTACCGTAACATTACGCTTGGCCGAAGACACCTATGCTAGCACCTAGCGCTAGATTTTGTTATAACTTGGAGTATGGAAAAAAGTTAATGAACCAAGTTCTCGGAATACTGAAGGGTACAAAAGACGATTAAATATTTATTCGAAACCTGTTTACCTCAATAATTGCACCAGGTTTAAGGTAAACCAAGTACGTTGTCGAATAATTGAGAAATCGACTGTTAAATCAATACACTTTTGTTGTGTAAAATATTCTTGCTATTAGGTTAAGTGAAAGCTCCTCTTATTATTTAATCATTATCAATGCAGCTATATTCCTCTCAATTAACTAAAACCGTTTCATTTTAAAATTAAATTAATACCCGATTTCTTCAAAAATAAAGTACTCTCATTATTCATTTTTGCGAAACAAATCTTATTATTAATTTCACGCTTACATATTATGATAATAAATTGATTTCGTTTTACTCTTGGATTAAAAAATATCTCAGGTGAATGTTTCCTATCATTAACTATCAATGTGAGTAATTTTATAATAATAATGATGGATTAATTAGCTCTGAATTCGTATCGCAACTAACCTTTCAAAATAAATGTTATTTTTGTGCAATATAAATTGGATTGTACCAGAAGGTTTTGTTCCAATACATCAGTCAAGTGTACACAATAATTTATAAACACTGAAGACATCAATGGGAATGAAACTTTCAGCAAATAGTTTTACTAAGTGCATAAGAACCGCGTATTTAAACAATATAATGTTTATAGTAAATTAAATTCATTGAATAAAGAGGAATATTATCGGTAATTATTTGACTGAGAGAAATGCCAGAGGGAGTATAGTGTTGCTTTTAACGCAAGTACGTAATTGTTATATTGACTGTTGAATAGCAGTCGATGGTGACTAAACAAAACAAATGTTTGAAGTAATGTGTATAAAATACCCGGGAACTCTAACAAACTTATTATTCACTACAGCGTTTTGCTTTGATGTATTGCAAGTTTAAATTAATTATACTCTATTAGTTGGGTAATAACCAAGTATTCGACACAGTCTATAGAACTTAACGACTTATTTTAGCAATGCGTAATCTCAGTTATGATTTATGCTACGGTCATGGCTCTAACGCGTTTTATGGCCTCTTGATTGGCGTTTGCGCTAAAATTGCTGTAAAATACATAGTTAAATGTATGTATATACAACTGCAATAAAATTTTATCAAGGATAATTGTTCTAACATGGATTCTTGAGTTCAATAATTGTTGGATATATTAAATAACTTTTTATTTGCAGAAGAAAGTTATTAATTGCCATCTTTTATTGTCCGGGTCAAGATAAGGTCAAAACATAACTCTCAAAATAATTTCAACAGCCCAAAAAAACAGATTTTCTTGAAACAAAAAATTTTTCCTAACGACCTTAATTATTTTGGAGCAACAAAAAAATTTTTTGGCTCAATAAAAACTTACTTCAACCAAGAGAATTTTTGTTTTAGTAAATATCTTTTCGAGTCAAGAAAATTAGTTTTCCAACTACGAATGTAGTTAATAGGGCAGAAATATTTCTCAAAAAAAGTTTATCCGTATTAGCAATTCATTGAATATTAACAAATTTTTTTTAAAAGCAAAAAAAAATCCATATATAAGTGTAAATACTAGTTAAAATAAAAAAATTAATAAAATTAGCGTTTACCGACATTACTTGCTCTTAACTTCTCTTTCCTCTGTCTCACTTTTTCATTCCCGCCTTTTAGACCTCAGTCTATTTCCCTTCGGCACAACTCCGTTTATACAAACGTGCCAACCTGTTGCTCTGTATGTGTAAATACACAGATATGAATTACGTCTTTTACTTGCAATCAAATTTTTTCCTAGCAATGCCAACCAATGTCAGTCTAATTAGATCAACATTTTAAATAAATTATATGTTCGCACGAAATTTCAAAAACACTCAATCATGCCTCAATGACTTTGATTAATTTACATCCTTTCATTAAAAAATAATTATCCAGCTTGAATCATTGGACTCAAAGTTCGTTTCTTTTAATAAATCATGTAGACGATTAATAAAAATGCAATCTTAATTTTTACTAAGTAAACACAGGTCTACGATTTACCATTTTTTTGTTGTTGTTTGTTTCATTAAAAATATGTACAGAAAAAGTTTATTTTAAATAAAAAATTAATTACTCTACTTTAGATGTCAGACATCGCATCATTTTCACAAGTCGTTCAGAATTCTTTTGTATATTTTGAAAATTAAAAAAATTTTGAGCGACCTTGAAGAATAAAATATCGAAATTTTCATAATTTTCAGAATGTACATAATTTGTAATTTATAAATACTACAAGGATGAGTAAAAAGTTAAAAATATAAAAAAACTTAATTTTTGACGAGTTTGAAAAATTTTTTTAATTTTGAGCGACTTCTAAAAAAAAAGTTTTTACAATAATCTTTGGAGAGGAATCTCAAAACATAATATATATCTATATATCCTGAACCTTTATCTAATATTTTGCGAGTAATTTTAAATATATAGGAATCTCGTATATTGATGTTCGATAAAACTCAATTATTCTTGTCTCAAGTTAAACAAGTTTACAACACTGATGTCATTGAAAGGAGATTAACTTAAATATAAGTTAGCTTTATCGATTTTCGATTGAATAATGTTTTAATTTCCTAAAGTGACAAACTGAGATTAAAAGTGTAATTAAAATTTTGTTCTTCGCGCATTTATATAAATAAACTAGCCGTTTCCCGCCCGCTTCGCTGGGCGAATTGAAAAAGGAAATAAATTACATTTTATGTTTCATTTTTATTTTTTTTTTTTTTTCATATTTTTATTATTCTCCTTTTTTTTTTATTTTTGTATGAACATAAATAGGCCCCGCGGATAGAACTGTAAGCATCGATATTTTTTAGACTTACACAAATTCCAAATTCCATCGATTTAGCCTGTATCTTTCATCCAGGTCATTTTTCTCACTAATATTCATTGTTACTTTCAATGTGCAATCATTATAACATTTCCGTGCCTTTCTTCCAAAAATTAATAATAATTGACATGAAGAAAAAAATTTGAAATGAGCATTGAAAGTTTAAGTTAAAGTAATTGCAAGTCTCATATGTGAAGTTGAAATCTGTCTAGGTTCAAGTGCGACGAATTTTCTATTAACTAAAATTTTCTCCGTGACATCAATTTTTTATGGAAAATTAATTGTTCATGTTTTTTATGAATTCTATTGGAATAAGTAACTAAATTTCTTTTCCACATCTCAAGTGCTTGGAAAATGCATTCATTTTAATCTGTTACATTTCCGCGATCCCGCAATAAAAGAATTCGTCGGTTATGTAGTCTGCAAAAGTAAAATGAATGTAAAATTCTTAGTCCGTTGATTGGATAGCTACATGTAAAGTTAAGTTTTGGAAACCTCTCAATGACTTTTTCTCCGCTGCCAAAAAGACGATTGTTGTAAGGAAATACACGAACATCCCTACATACACGAAGATCCCCACCAAATTTGGAGTCTGTAGAAGTTACAGGTTGGAAATTAAAATTTTAGATTGTAACACCCACCCCCGTAATTCCTGTCGGAAGGAGACTTTATTGAAATCAATTTTGAGATGATCTTTACATGAATAATAAAAGATTCCTACCATATTTAAAATTTTTAGAAGCTATATTTCGAAATTAAAATTTTTTATTGTTAACACCTACCCCCGCGAACCTTATTGGAGGTGATTCATTGTAAAATCCGCTCTAGGATCATTTTTATATTACATATAGAAGACTCTTACTAAATTTGGAGTCTATAGGAGCTAGAGCTTGGAAATTGAAAATTTCCATTGTTAACGCCCCCGCGATCTTCTTTGGGGTGGGATATCGTAAAATTCGTTCATAAATCATTTTTACATCACTTATAGAAAATTCCTA
>CAJNRD030001124.1:4311970-4499556 GCA_905319865.3 Cotesia congregata | reverse complement strand
ACACACACACACACACACACACACACACACACACACACACACACACACACACACACACACACACACACACACACACACACATACAGACGTACGGACATTATCGTAAAAATAGTCAGGGAAGCTTCCTGTGACCTTCAAACGTCGAGATCTGATGAAAACTCGATTTTTGTAAAACGGGGTGAAAACAATAACTTCCCGATTTTTGAAAATCTGAGATTTTTAGCGGGAAGTTAAAAAGTCGGATTTTATAACTATAAAGATATCAAGCATTGCATGCATGATTGATTGTATAATTAATTGCTTGAACCTTGAAATAAATTTAAATTAAATGGTTATTTTTAAAACATTCGCATACTTAATTCATTTTGAAATATTAAAATTGGTTAATTATATTTATGTTAAAGGAAATACTTAAATAAAACAGAGAAAAATTGGTGTCGAAGTAAAATGAACTCTTTGCAATATAAATTGAAATTAAATTTTTTATCTCGCATACAAAAGCTGCTAATGAATTTTTAATCAGTATAATCTTTAATATACATAATTAATATATGAATAAATTATTTTCTTGCTAAAAGAGGTGAGTAAGACACTGATTTATCAATGTAAAATTTATTAAACCATAAAAAAAAATTCGAAAGTTGATTTTTGTCTATAAAATTGATCATAGCAATTTTAGGTTACCTGAATTACGCAATAATCATTATTTAATATCGTCTTTAAAATTTTTTCTCTCCAACATAATTTTGAATAAAGCTGCATAATGAAGACGAAATAATAATAATGACAATTAATTAATAAAACATGTGCAGTGAAGTAATTGGAAAATGAAATAAAAAAATATTTTATTAAATAAAAAATGTAAAATAATGCGATAATAGATCCCACTGACTAGGTATTTCAAGCGTAAACAAAAGGATTGATAACATTTATTATAGAAGAAGTGTGCGTGTGTGTGTGAATATACTCGATTCGATGGACGAGTTAATCGAATTTTGATGAGATGAAAATACTCATTCTGGCTCGTCGGGTAACACCGTAATTTGATATTGTTTTGCCGGTGATAATAATGCGACCACCCACTGTAATATATAATATATAATATACAATATCCAATATAGAATATGTAATAATATACAGCAGAAATAATGATTATAAGAGAGACCATAGGTTAAAAGTTTGGTAAACTGTCGGTGATTAATTACGTGTACTGTCATGTCACAACAATAGATTGATGAAAGTTGAAGTATCCGGATATTTTAAAAAAGATGGTATAAAACTGGGCCAGGTGTTGGAGATTAATTTTATCTCAGCCATTATTAAATATTAATTATCAAATTGTTTTATTCCCGCGTGATATATTGATAACTCATTAGCTCATATTAGTATGAGTATTAGCAGATAATTTGAAAAAGATTTAATATGCATGTGTGTGTGTGTGTGTGTGTGTGTCGATACATTCACAAAGGATAACGAATGAACCAGACTGCGATTAATATAAATTGCGTTAAGAGATTGCAACCTCGTCCGCGAACTTGAACTCCCGTACAAACACATTCACTCAACTGTGCGAAATCCGGTTTGTGGTTTATGAATGTGCATTATCGTTGCGATCAATTAACAAGAAAGTACTAATTTTTTATCGATCTTTTAGAGAAATTTTACTTTTTTTTTTTAATCTGTATTTTTAAATCAGTTCTCGTAAGGAAAAATTCAGAGCCAAAAAATGAGATCAGAGATTAAAAATCTGAAAATATAAATACAATGAGGAAGTGAAGCTAATTATATAAATATAAAAATATATATAATGGACTGATGAAAGTATTAACCGATTTTCGACAGTCGAAAGAAAAGTCCTAGAAAGCCAGATAATCAAAACAGCAGAAAATAATATTAATAATGCAGCCTTTGTTCGGAGAATAAAAATTTTAAATCTACTCCCGCTTTGCAGCGAATCTCTGTTGTGCTATGATAATAATTTCACTCATAAGTTGGTTTAATTCCGATTGAAATGATTCATATCAATATTACATACGAACTAAATCCAGTTTATATTCATATTGAATTCGCAGTAAATGCCAAAAAGAATATAAAAGCGAGTATCAGAGAAGAAAAAGGCAAAACACATAAAAGGACATATCCATTGTTCTAAATTCAGGCATATTTATATCCGAGTTTTCGAATCATCGCTTCATTTTTTTTGTTAAATAATCTACTATTGTTTCACTCATCATCTCTTTGCAGTTTGCAGTACCTCACGGCAGTCTATCGATCGTTATTATTATTTTTTTTATTTATTTTACATTCACCGATAGGATTTAAAGTTGACGATTATATTTCTACGCATTCATACTTTATTCCTTCTACCTCTTCACCAGGTTTTTGATACTCGGTGTATTTCCAACAAAGCATTATACTTTTTTTACTAACGACCTATTTAATACCTAAGCTTCCATTATTTTATTCCGTTTACATTATATCATGGAAAACTGCAAACAATTATATTGCAATGTAACGAGAGCAAGTTTGCATTATTAATAATTAATTTTGCCGTGTCATGGGTAATGACAGACATTACAGATATGGAAATGATGGATATTAATTCACAAAGCAAAATAATTAATTTGATATCTCTAAACGGCAAACATTATGCGCTGTGGTTTATAATATGGCAATATTATAAAATTAAATCGAGTTAAATATAAAGTTTTAGACTCGAAGCGTACAGACAAATAAACTTCCCAAGATGCAATCAAAGTTCAATGAACAAGAAGTTCAATTATGCAAGTTCATAGTTCATTACTATACTAACATTAAGCGCGAGCGCGGACTAACCATTAGATTAGTTGATAGTCTAATCCATTTCCTAAAACTGATAACTATTATTTAATACGTGTGTTAATCTCTAGGAATATATATTTTTATTTCAAAAATTCGCCAATTCCTCGAGTGTAAATGCGAGCTTCAACTGCAATCTTTATAAAGTTTTATTAAACATTAGACGCTTAGACACTCAAATGCGCTTGAAATAAGTTCCTTAAACAAATATAATAAAAAGTACCGAGTGTCATTTTAAAAAAATTAAAAACTTTATCGAGTTATGTAATTTTTAAGATTTTATAGTAAAAATTTATGTAATATAATGTAAAAAAAAAACTTTTTGAATTAAATTTGAGTTTAAAAATGCTTGAATGAACCAAGGCTGAGTAGTTAATAATTAAAATTCGTAAAGTTTGGTGATAAAATATTTATTCAATGTTTTTTAAATATAACTACAAGTAAAATATAAAATTTTTATTGACGGAATAAAATAGAATAGTGAAATATGAAAGGACTATTTACAAAGAAGGACAAACATGACTCATGACCTAACCAGTCCTGAGTTTCCGTAGTATTTGTAATGCCAAAGGTTAAACATTTGTGATGATATATATAGATAGATAGAATAGACATATAGATGTACGACGTATACTTGTATGATATAAACAAACACTTCTAACTAGTCCCAGTGGGCAAACTGCGACGGAAGACCACAGAGGCCCTTGAGTCAGGAATATTCGGGGTGAAAATGTGTAGGTGAGATTACATATGATATGAAACGAGAGACCGGGCACAGCTCAACGACATTTTGAGCATAACGTAGCGTAATGTATATGTGTACATAATACATATCTATAGCGAAAAGTAAAGATGAACGTGAGTAGAGGCTCGAGGCGCATTAAAGGCTAAAGCAGCTTCCAGCTTCTACACACGAATACATAACAGCTGACATCCGTATGTGTAAAATATAAGCAGAACTATACAGTGTAGACCTTGCATGCAAGAGCACGAGGGATTGCATAATGTCGCCTTCGTTAACGCTTTAACGGGCAGAGTGTTAGACTATGTGTTCTCTGAAATTTATGACACTTTTCGAATGTCCAACAGTTCACTGCTAGTTTTCCCTCTTTTTTACCCTCCGCTCTTCCGGTCTTTCACAGAAATGGTTTTACCTTGATTAAAAGAAAAACCTAATTTCAAACTCCTCGGATAAAGTTTTGTCGCAGAAGGTTTTGCCGTTATTTCAAAAAGTTACAAGAAAACTGTAATTATTTTTAGATATTACTCTGAGAAAATAATCCATTCAACTTTTTTAAAACAATTGATTTAAACAACTATTAAAATTCATTATGATCTGCTTTTTTGCTATCAATAATTTCAAAAGTTTGGTACGCGCAATACAATTAACCTGGTTTCCAAACCAATTATTTCTGCAGGGATCAGAGCCAGAGTAATTACTTTTGAAAAGTATATCCGTGTTAAATGTAATTATAGTCCTGTTTTTTTTTATGTTTTTGTTTTTAATTATATTTAATTTGTGTTCCAGTGTACACATCAACAGTAACACAGTTTGAGGAGCCTCCGAAAAAGAGACCTGTAAATGAAATCACTGTTGAAACTCTCTCAGCAGTTGATGAACCAGCAGCCGAGCAGCCTTTAATCTGGCGAAATATTATCGGAATTTTTTTACTTCATGCATTTGCTGTTTACTCATTGGCAACTAGATACCACGAAGCAAAATGGCAGACATGGATATTCAGTAAATAATCTTATTCAACTTTAATACATTTATGTTAAAATAAGCAACGTTGCCCTTATACTCATCAATATCATACACTAGTTTAACTGGAAAAAATTAAAGAACTTTACGGAAAAATTTTTTTAATTTCAGTTGATAAATAATTTATTAACAGAGCAAATATTTGTTATGACTTAATAAATCATTTATTAACCATAATTTCGCATCTTTATTATAAGAGATTATTATATAGACTTCAAAAAAATTTTTAAATGTTTTTAATTAAAAAACGTTTATTAAAAGTTAAAAAACAATAAATTATATTTAATAAATAAATAAATTATTTCGAAATAAATGAATTTATTAACAGTTAATAAATTATTCTATCAGTGTAAAATTTTTCTGTTTGTTAAATTTTCTCCAGTAGTGTGAACACACGATACAATGGAAGAAAATAAAATTAAGCATTGAATATATCAATCCAAACTAACTCTCTTTCCGACTTATTTCCCTCACAACCCGAGACAGTTGAGTCCACGTGACTAAAGTCCTGCATAGAGGGCAGAACGAGAAACGCATTCGTAAAATACATCATTCCCTGGAGGAACGTGAGGAATACATTTTAAGAAAATGAGGCTGCCAACTCGTATCACTCCCTCTCTTTCTCATCTACACTTATTTTTATCTCTCTCGATCCCACAAATTTTCCTCATCTGAGTCTCTCTCTCAAGCTATCTCCACACAGTGGCTTCCAATACTCTCGTCAACATGTACGTGTACAGCATACGCAAAATCTTGACACATATACATGTATACATACATCTCATATATTTTAAGATGCACCATCGCAGCGCTCTTTATATTTATACTTCAACTATCTATTTTTCTTTCCAGCCATTTCCGCATTTCCATCTTCATCTAGATCTTGGCGAATATCTTTTTTACAGAGCTTGAAATGGAGCCCAGAAATCGCTCTTGAATATCCCATCACTTTTATAGTATAATATGCTGCTGAAATAAGATACTTTTTAAGAATAAGAAATATATATATACTACTTATATACTAATAAAAGTCTGGCTCCACGTCCGAAATTATACGACAATGTTTTATTAGATCACACAAATCGTGTTACAGGTGCTATAAAGGCGTGAAAAAAGTTCGTTTTTAAGGAAATTTTATTTGTCAATATTATTCTTTTAAATCTTAATTACATCAAATTCAAAAAATTCAAATTGAAACAAATAGTTTTTTTAATTATTTAAATCATATATATGTCAATTAAAAAAAAAAAAAAAAAAACTCTTATGGAGTTTGTGGCGCGATATATACCGTTTATTCGCCGATAAATAACTGCAGTGTCGCATCGTTTAATAATCCATGCAACAAATGAATAAAATATCCAACCTAAAAAAAACTTTTTGCAAATTTACATCAGAATACCTCTGCTTTACGTCATTGTTGCGTTAATAATGCAAACTGTCGATATTATTAAGAAATAAGATGCAGAGCTTCACCGGAAATTCAAAGCCGGGCTCGTATGAATATTTTATTGTCGCTTCTTTTATCTATGTACCGAGGTTACAATGATCGATACGATAACTAGAGGGAGCGTCGATATAAAATAAGTGGGCCAATGACAGGTCAAGCACTGTCGTTATATTACGTTAGGTTGTGGATAGCTGATTGTAAGTACTCAAACGTTGAACGTGATCGAATAGCTGGAAAATCTCCGAGAACGTCTCGAATTTTTCTAATGATTCTTAACTGCCCAATTGACCTCCATGTCTTTAAATTTTTCGGCAAAATTAGTTCAAGTTTTCGGCATTTAGATTTGTTGGTGGAAAAAATTGAAGCTTGTTTTAATTGATAAAAAGTATGATTTATGTATATGAAATGGTTTTCAGGTCCTCTATGGGGAGTAGCTGCAGGCGTGGGAATCACTGGAGGAGCACATCGGCTCTGGGCACACAGAAGTTACTCGGCAAAAGTACCTCTCAGAATATTGCTGGCATATCTTTACTGCATGGCTGGGCAAGTGAGTACTTTAACAATTATCATAATTAACTAACAACCTTAAAAAGTTATTTTAATTTATATATTTATAACTTTTGAGAATGGTGTAAAGTTTAGTCATGTGAGGAGGTCATTTGAACTTGGGTACTTATGACACTGTTATCAATTTGATATATGGGGAAAGGACTAGGTGGTCATGCTTAGATACTTTACATACAGTTTACAATTTTACAAAATTCAAAGAAGTACAATATTTACTCTCATAAAAATTACTAAAGTTAGTAATTTTTTCATGATGATTCTGTCAATATTCTTGGATAAAATAAAATAATTCAAAAATTAATCTTTTCAACAAGAAAAGAACAAATAATTCAAAATTTATAAAATAGATTCTAGAAGAAATATAAGAATTTTTCAAGAACTATCCAAGCGCCATTTCAAAGGTATTGATTGAAAAAAAATTCAATATTAAAAGAATAAGTTCCATTTGACTTTTTCAATCGTGTGGTCCCGAGAATAGTGAAATTATATATATATATATATATATATATATATATAACACATTATATCCATCGAATACAGCCTCTTTTAGCCAGTCACAGTCACATCTCTATCTCCTTATATTTTTAAACGTCGAAAGTTTCAAACTTCAAGCAGATCTCGATGCCACTTGCTCCAGTTACATACTTTTGTTCTCTTATATATTCCCATATTATCTCCATCTAGCCTCTTCATTTTTTTTGTCCTTTTTATTCATTTTAAATTTTACTTTTTTCTCAAACTTTTATTATATTTCACCGTCTTAAAACTTATATACTGTAATCAAGAAGATAATCCGGTGTTTAACGAAATCCAATAATGATTTTATAGAGAGTGGATTTGAATGTGATGCTTCAATTGGTTTGCTAAGCACTATTTTCATCCTCTTACATTTTATATTTTTCTTTTCCTATTTTCCTTATACTTATTTTACTTCTGCCACTACTTCTTCTTATTCTTATTTTCCTTTTGCTCCAGAGTCTCTAGTCTCGAGTCTGCGGTTGGATTATCCGCTCTGGGATTTGCACGACGACCTATCTCACTTTACGTGCACCACCCACTTCACTTTTCCACCCACTTCCCCAGCTTTTCCATCTCCTCTTTATCTGTCGCTACTTTTCTCCTTTTTCATCTTTTCATACGTGAAAAATTATTTAAGTAATACTTGGTCGTTTTTGAGTTATCAAAATTCTATAACTTCAAAGCTTTTTCTTCTCTCAAACCATAAATCTTTCAAAATAATTACTTTAATAGTAATTATTTTTACATTAAAAACATGCTTGACATACATTCACGTACAAAGTTTGTCCCAAGCATGTCGATGGATGTGTGGAACCTCAAACTAATCGAGCAATTTCATCCTACTTTAGTAACCTGATCTCCCTTGTGGCTTCTAAAGGCTTCCTGCTAAATATCGATATTCGATCAGTCACGAGACTAATTTATACTCGCTAGTATCGCTAGTTATTCAAGAAACTTTATAGCATCCATCGGCTTAGTTATATTTTTTTAAAAATCAATAATCCTTCTATTTAATTTTAAAATTAACTCACGGTGTGTTTTTGATTATACAATCTTTTATTCATTGGATCCTAATATCAGACTTTCTGAAGCTCGAATTACAAATTTAAAAGAATTTTAACTGCAAGACTATTAAATGAAATTGCAATATATTTAGAACGCGAAATTTAAGAGATAAATAATCCAAAGTAATCTTTACAATCTCAATCAATCAAGAATATTTATCTTGAACGTTTGACCTATTTATTTTAAATATAACCCATCAATACTGACAAAATTTTGACATTTAAAAAACAAAAATAGATTTTAAATTAATAATTAAAATCAAAACTTTTTAAAAAATAAAAGACAAAAAAAAATAAAGAGAATCTATTTTACTCAGAATTTTAATTTCTAATTTAAAAAAAATTTTACCTCTGAAAAATTATTTTACAAAATTCTATAATTAGAGACTAAAGTTTAGAGTTCAATGTAACTTTTACACACTGAATATTCATTTATTTATTAAACTGAAGGGTATTTTGAAATCCAAACCGCAGAAGCAATAATTTGACACTTTATTTGAAAAGTTCTGAAATAGCAATACGTGGGTAAGCACATCAGTAAATATAAATAACCTAGTATAGTAAAGTATTTGAAGAGGAAAAAAGTAGCATGAATAAAATGAAGGAAATAGTAGAGATGTATCTGAGCTGGAGGCTATTTCAGTCACGGGGCAAGAAATGTCGAGTGGACCGAGATGTAGGACAAGAGAGAGAGAGAGAGAAGTAGAGGGCGTAAGACACTATCGCACACACGTGTCGGAAATAGGTGGAGGGGTTGCAAACCGAAGCAAATTACCTGGCCTCATCCCTTCGTCCACTTTGGATTATCCCGGCAGCAACGGCGTACACACCGACGTATACAACACACTGCACATACACCAGAACCAGAAACAAGAGAGAGTCATGGTATCGTACGTGCAATTTCGCGAGTCGAAGCAAACAAATATCGGTTACAATAGTATATTACTATGGGCGGGTAACCGCGATATGTTTTACCTCAATTGCTTACGTGTGCTCACGCGGTATAAACTCGATCTGCACGAGCAAATCCCTCTTTTATTCTTGACATATAATATGCTTACCCACTCTCATAATCAAGAATGCGAGGATGCAATAATCGTTACCCAATTTACATACATATGTGTCTTTAAAGGAATTAATAACGTTGCTATTCCCTCATTATTACGGCTTTACAGTACTAATTGCTTGACAAATTGATGTTGTCAAGTATTACGAGTTATTTTTATTGAACAAATAAACTGTAATGATCAACAATTGATTAAGTAATTAAGGTAGTACATACAGACAGCGCAATACTATACGCATAATCGCCTCATAAAATTTGGGAATTTCTTAAAAATTAATTTTACAAAAAATGAATAACTCTTTTTCTTTAGTATGGACAGCAATTGGTCTTAAGCTATTAGACCGATTAAACAGTAGCGACTACCTCCGAGTAAATGACGCTACAAACAAAACAAAGTAGTCTTAACGGTTATAACCCGACATTTATCAACGTCTGAGCATTAAGCGCCAGGTATTAGTTAGTGTGTAGTAACTGAGCAAATCTTTGACATCAATCTGATAGCAATGTACTGATGGGTACCATAGGCTAATCATTTTCATCGTCATAGGTAATCAAGATTGTAGATAGCCTTGCACAATACAGATGTGGGCGTAGTTGCTAGTTGATTAATTTCATTTTCAATTACGCTTTCGTGTTGCTAGATAAACAGACTGTTTATTCAACTCTGCTCGTAAAAAATTCATGTAGAATTAAGTAGCAACATGCAAGGCAGTGACATTTATAAAACTTCAGTGAATATTTCATCAAAGAAAACCTATAATACTAAAATATTATTTCTTAAGAATTTAATCTAACCTAGTTCTTGAATAGTAAGAAATATTTGAGATATTTACTCAATACTGCACGGAAAAAAGTAAACTGTAATATTCACTCGGATTCCGGTTAGTTTTTATAGTTTCAAACAGTAAAGCGGACATCGGGGTGGCAAAAATGTAAATATTACACAACTTAATGTAGAAAGTATAAAAGCCACAATTTATAATTTAATATCCAAAATAAGTGATTAGTAGCTGTCACTATAGTAAATAACGACTCTTTCATCTTTAAAAATTACAGTTTCAAACAGTAAAAATTGCCATTTCAATATATAGTCCATATTATGAAGAGAAGGGGAACTCAGATAAAAGAGAACGGGGTCTCACTCTGGGAGAATTTAACATTTCAAACAGTAAAAATTATACTTTTAAAATATACATTTTACCAGTCTAAGCAAGTCAATAATTACAGTTTGATTTTTAGCGTTGCGTTTAAAATTTACCATTTTACTTTGTAAATATTGACGTTGCTTGTATTAAAAATTTACTAACTTTATTTTATACTTTTTACATATCATAAGATCATTTTTTAGGTACGAAATGATAAATAATAAAGTCTGAATTCTTAATTATTATACTTTAACATTTTAGACATTTACATAGCGAATATTACTGTTTGAAATAGTATTTTCTTCCATGTAAAGAGTAAACTGTAACGTTTAAATTGTAAATATTACAATGTGAATAGTAAAATCACGATTTTACTGTTTGAAATGGTAATTTTTAGCAGTTGATCATTACTTATTATAAATCAACTGTTATTTATTACAGTTTACTTTTTTCCGTGTGTGATTAAAATTCTATAGGATAGCAGGAAGAAATTAAAAAAAGTTTGGAAAATTCAAAATTGCACGCCTCATAATCTCATTTTTCACAATAAAATTGATTAAAATAAAATATAAAAAGCAAAATAATAAAAAACAGAAAACTCTGCTATGGTTTAGTGGCGCCATAACTGTAAGGTGAGGAAAAAAAATACTATAATGAAATGTATAGATAGATATACAAAAAAATCCACAGTCATATATTAGTTTTTCATAAATAATAATTTAACGACAGTGAATTGAACGCTCATATTAATTAGGAAATTCCTTCATGTGTTACTTTAGATAATAAAAAAAAAATTATTCTGGTACGATAATTTTTTCGACCAATTTCCCTGCCACATACACCCATCCATACACGGACGTCTAGAAAAAATTATGTTAAATGTTATTATTTACTATGTTAAACAAAAAAATTGTTATTGAAATATATCTTATGTGCCTGACAAATTATTCGACTTGATACAAGTGTACTCATATTAACCTATAAGTGCGATATAAATAACAAAAAATCAATTTTAGTTTCGAGAAAACTGCTTTTTTTGAAATGTCGAGAGTAGAACACAACCTCAACGCTTCGCTTATGAGGCGTGCAAAAGATATTTAGCACAGCAATAACTATGATGCGAAAATTTATTAACTTCAGTTTTTTTTTTTAAATCTGTTTTTTTCTTGTAGAATTTGGAAAAGTAAATAATTCAAATTCAGATCATAGCTCTAAACTTTTTGTTTTCTTGAGGTTTAAAGTTTAGAATATATAGTAAGGTGGAAGCCTCCTCAGTTTGATGTGACGAACCACTTGAGAGCTTTGAACATACTCTTGGAATACTTCTGTGAATTTTGAGAAAGGTTTCTCTCTTGACTACCAAGCACTTGGTCAGTTTTCATATGCTTCTCTTTTGTTGAACTTCTACTGGCTGACCTAAAGTCAGTGGGTGCTTGCACAGTAAATATACGCGCACAGTTTATCGTTGAGTTGCATCGTCCAGCCACAAGTGAAGTGTAGTATATTTATGTTCAAGTGATATCTGCTTTATACACATGCCAAATACTGCATAGCTATTGTAAAAGTAAAGAAAGTTTGGCAAATTGCTACGCCGGATAACGAGTTTTGAGAATACTCGCAATCAGCTGAAAAGTTTTCATCGAATGTGAGACTAGACCGAAGAGATAATAAAATAAGTGAGAGAAAGATCCTGCGAAATCGGACGATCAACTTTTCAGTTCTTTACCAAGAATGGATCAAAAGAAAATCTACAAACTTTTTTTTTGGTTTTTTATCAAACTGATTGTGAATTACTGACACTGCAAAAATTTTTCTCTATGTATTTGTTTGTTCACTTTCGATGTTACTAATAGAACTAAAACTTTATAAAATCTAAAGAAAACATTAAAACTTGCTACAAAGACTTTCTTTAAGAAATTGACTATCACCAAAAATTATATAAAATCATGAAAATTTTTAAAGATAAAAATATGCCCGTCAGAAAATTTTCTTTGTTCTTTTAATTATGTAATTGATTTTTTTTAGACACACATGTCCAAATGGATCCGTGATCACAGGACTCATCACCGTTACAGTGAAACTCATGCTGATCCTCACAATTCACACCGCGGCTTCTTCTTCTCTCACGTAGGCTGGCTCATGATGCGCAGACACCCCGCAGTGAAGAAGTATGGAAGCAAAATAGACATGAGTGACATAAAAAATGACCCAGTAATTCAATTTTTCGACAAGTACGTAGTTTTGAAAGCGTAAAGCCCAAAATTAGTTGATGAATAGTCTTGTTTGATTAATAAATAATATATTAACATAATACCCGCTTTTTTGCAAAGATATTACACTCCAATTATGCTCTTCTCTGCCTTCGTACTGCCAACAATAATACCTGTTTATTGTTGGAATGAAAGCTGGTCTATAAGCTTCAGAGCAGTAATTATTCGCTATGTTTGGTTGTTGAATGCAACCTTCGCCGTCAACAGCTTCGCTCACATGTTTGGCAACCGTCCGTACAACAAGTAAGTACCTAAGCTAGTTTTGAAGCTGACCCTTGATACCTAAATGAAGCTTCACCGATTCACGGCGATCCTTGTTGCTGATAGCTTTCAAACTCTCTATATCTAATCAATAACTTTCAAGAGTAAAACTATCAAACTTTTGCTATTAAATACTGGATACTGCAGCATTAAATTCAATATTAGAGATACTCTCGTTCAAATTTACGCCTTCTCTTTTTAACTATCATTTCAAATAATTATTTCAGAACAGCAAAGCCCACGGAGAACTCTACAGTGGCATTTTTCACTCTCGGCGAGGGTTGGCATTCATACCATGTGAGCGTTTTTTTTTCTTTCTTAATTACGATTTTTTACTATAAAACATTTTTATTTTAACCTTAAATTTTATTTTCTAACTTGAAAATGTTAATTTAAAATTTCTTCTTTCATCTAATTAAAATTAAACTAGACACTATTGTCAGTCATTTACAGTCTATTTTCTTTTGAAATTGATATTCTTTGGTTCACAATGACTATGATTATTAAATTATTGCAATAAAATGTGATAATGATTTTTAAATTTAAAAAATTACTTGCAGCATACGTTTCCGTGGGACTACAAGGCGGCGGAATTGGGCGCTTACGGTCTCAATGCAACAACAGGATTTATTGATATTATGTCGTGGTTTGGTCTTGCTTATGATCTTAAGAAAGTAAACAAGGAATTGGTCGAGCGAATAAGTCGCAGTAAGGGTGATGGAACTGACAGTTATTGGGGCAACAAGCACACTCACCACTGATTCGTTTCATCAAAGAATCATCAGATTACTATTAATTTGACTATTCAAAATTTCTATCAAAATACATAGCACTACTTCTCAAATACAGTAATCATTTAAATTGTTCGGTAACAAGTGCTTTAATAGTATTAGAAACAGTTGTTCACAACAGTTTATTGAAGATTATTTATCATATTATTAATTACACTATTAAATAGAATTATGTATATAATTATAATTTTGATAAAGTCGGTAAATTTGGAATTATAATTTAATATATAAATTTAATTTAAGCATATTTCGTTAGAATATTTTCACAAAGTGCTTTGCATAATATTGAAGAAGGATAAAAAAAAGTAAATGGTTAATATAATATAAATATATGGTAAAAGTAAATGGTTAATATAATATAATATAAAAAAAGTAAATGGTTAATATAAGTTTTAACATAGATTGAATGAAGATGGAATTTAATTTATCGCGGTGGTTATAATATTTTGTCAAAATCTGAAATTACAATATACGGCATTTTTTTTGTTAACAACCAAACATAAAGATATAAAAGTATTTCTTAATGAATGTGTTGTAAAAATACCTTGTGATAAAAAAGGCTATATAAATATTTTTTAACAAAGTTGTCAATTTAAATGTTGTGTAAACGTGCAAAAATAGTCAGCCGAAAAAAAAATGTTTGATAAATTTATGCGGCAGTTAACTCACATAATAATAACCATAAAAAAATAATAATAAATATAACGCGAAAGAATAAAGTGAATAAACAGTTAAGTAATTCATATGATGCAATAGAGCGGTATAATATATATGTTTTTTAAAAATAGTACATTTTACAGTTGGTGAATACATTCAAATCAATAGTTGCAAGATTCCGTTTCACGGTTACTTTAACAAGTTTCTTGGCGAAACCTCGTGAAATCCCTCAAATTCAATATGCCGGTCAACCGTATGGAAATTAAACTCCGAAAGTTTTCCAGTTTCAGTCCAAATAATTATTACTTTTATATTTTTTTTTATAAATATTATTTTTACTTGATTTTTTTATCGAATAAATAAAATATTTTTTAAGTTTTAGATGATTTTATGAAAATGTATTTTTTTTAAATATATTATAGGAAGTATGTTTATGATTATATATTGTATGATTATTATTACATAAAATAAAATTTTCCCCAAGAAAAAAAATGTTATTTTTATTCTACAACCCTCTGTAATAAACTTGGTAACCATCAAATTGATTGGACTTAATAAATCCTTATTACTTCCACTTGAAAGTATTCGCTCAAAGGAGAAAAATTATGCTTTGTCGATTTTCAATAATTCAATCCCTAAGCTCTCGAATTTTGTAAAGCTAAAAAATACCACTATAATACGCCTCATTTGATACACATTTTATCGTAACTCATTTACATCAAGTCCGTAACTTTAGATCGAATACTAAAAAATAATCCACCTCTATGTATATTGAAGTATAAAAGCGCCCTATTTTTCAGAAAATTGAAATAAATTAATTTAAAAAATAAAATCCTATTTTCTGCTTCTAAATCCAACAATAATAATGACAAGAAAAGAAAAAAATATAAAACTATAATAATATGGAAAAAAAACCGTGAACATTTTGATAAAGTGAAAAAATCCTGAAAATGAATTGGGAAACTGCAGGTAGTTGATAAGATAGCGATAAAACTCGAGTGACTTTCTTCATCACATCACACCCTTTCTTTAACTTGGGGTACTTTTTATATTTTTATATTCTCCCCCGGCTCGTTTGCCACGTCACGAAGCTCTCCGACGCAGAGAATAAAGGAGTAAAAAAAGGAAGAACGTCACAAAGTAATGTGTATAAGAGGGTGAGGAGATCTCGAGGTTCATGGCAAGCATCAGCCAAGTAAGGAATCCCATTTGGAGTGGCTCGGGAGAGTTTTGGCGAGGCAATGGCGAACGGGTCATAACTGATCCCTCGTAAAAGAAAATAAAATTAAAAAAATAAAAAATAACGGAAGCAGGGTGACTGCACAAACCGAGGGTACGGGAAATGACGTCATGAATTTAAAGTCCTGGATAAACCGTTCTATAATCCGTAATTTTGGGAAAAAAATTTAACAAGTTATACGCTCGCTGGTTATAAACGGTTATGTTATCCTTGAAAAAAAAAAAAAAAAATAGTAGAAGAAGAAAACGCGTATATACCGTTTTCTCTTTGTCTTTATACTGCGTATAGCCTCTTCTAAGCTTTTTATTACGAAAATCTCTTGAAGAAAACGATTTTATATGCAAAATTTAGCATTTCTTTTTTTAATTTTCATCCGGCTATGAAACACCTATGAAATTTTAATTCAAAAAAAAAAAGAAAGAAGAATATAAGGAATAAATAATAATAACAACATAATCTTATGAAAATTTAGTATTCTTTTGTTCCTTTATGCCAAGAAAAGTTAACAAATGAATATGCGGTTCTACCAACACATTTAGCTCCCCTCTTTTTAAGCGTATGACCTACACTAGGTACACACAGAAAAGGAGCAAGAGGACGAGGAGAGTACGTAATTAAAACGACGTAGTGAGAAATGCCGACAATGAATCACAGCCTCGAGACATTTATACCCCACGAGTATAAATGATGTAGTAAAAAGAAAAAAGAAAATGACTTCAAGAAGTCTTCTGAGACAGGAGGTTCCAAAAAAGGAAGTCAAAGATATGGCTTGGCACAATGGGCAAAAGAAAATAAAATAAAAGCTACGCTAAGCAGAAAAAAGTGTACCATGCACCGGTATACCGTTCTCATTACGATCGCACGGAATTTATAAGAACGCGATCTTTGAATTCCTTTAGAGTTTTAAAAAACTTCTTTTAAACTTTTCGCTATCGTTTGCCGCGAGTCTCGTGAATCGCGTGGCTCCCTCATTAAAAGGACTTCACCTCAAAGAAATGCGATACTGCGATTGAAAAGCAATCAACGCCACGAACCTGTTCTTCATTGAAAACTTTGAACAAACTCGCATAAAAAAGGAATAAATAATTTCAACTGCACAGGTAAAGTTGATTTTTGCAATAACACCCAAACTAGGGAACAAAGTTCTTCAAAGAATTTCAGTAATTAATTTACAGGTGATGGAAAACTTAATTATAAAAATTTTATTACTTTTTAGTGTAAAGAAGTTTTGTATTTTGTTTTTTTTTTTTTTTTTTACTAATAATTGAATTGAAGATAAACAATTTTTTGTAAAAGTACACTCTTTTTGTTAGTAGAAAAAAAAAACAATAAAAGTTATTATATATCTATTTCATTGCCCACTAGTTTGTCTCCTTTAGGTTTATTTCCGATTCATTTCACTCCCTTGAGGCAAGTTTAAAAAGAATAAGAGCTATAAATTTAATTCCACGCAATCGCCCTGGCGGCACTGCCAATCTTTCGTGAAAATCCTCCACAAGATCCACGGTCCAATCAGTGGTGCAGCAAGCTCAGCAGAAAAAACATTCTCAGTGAAAAAAACAGAGCTCGATACTATCAACCGTATAATAAATAAGAAGAAAAGAAAATAACACAAACAGCAAAGTTGCGGAAGAAAACAACATTCTCAAAAATAAAGGGAAAAAAATATCTAAATTGAGATGGTGTAATACGAATAAGTATGTCGGGTGTACTGCATCTTCAGTATTTCTCCATTGTCAACTAATACACTGCGAAGAGTATCTATGGAGTACGTTGTATAGTTTTCCTAACAAAAGAGGCCGATATTCTTTTTTTCGGTTCGAATGCAACCTCTTCCTATTGTGTACATTTCAAGAAAGATTCAATTCTCAACACCGTATAGAAATTCCACGGGGAAAATGAAAAAAAAAATATATATTATCCAATGTAGTTTGTAGCATACCACTACAACCTCTGTTTTTTTCCTAAGTGTCTTGAATTCAAGCTAAAGAATTTCTCAACGAGACGAGATGTCGTTTGTAAGTAACGAGTTTTTGTTGTTTTATTTTCTCTGCTCAATTTTTGATAGTATTTTACAAACCGTGAAACAATTTATCAGTCTTAAATAACATCGAGTCTATCAATTTCAGCTAAACAACTCAACCGTGTTTATTATTTTATGACAAGGTACATCGCAAATAAAAGTTATCATGTAATAAAAAATGTTTTTTGATCACTGAACAGGATATTGCCTTTAAAAAAAAAAATTTATAGCTAACTCAACCAAGAGCCAGAAAATTCTGTAATGACACAGTTTTTTTAGAAAAGCATCCTTATCTTCTAATCGCAATGTAGTTTTTTTTTATCTATGAAAAAACAAACATAGTAATCTACAGAGATACAATAAAATGATATAAAATCGAACATAACAGAACCCTGGTTATCTTAAACCAATTTATTTTCCAATAATTACTGTTTACTACTAACGATTTTAACAATCTTATTTATGAAGCAGGCATCCATTATTCTCCATGCACTGGTAAGCAAGATTAATCTTTTTAAGCAGCGACACTTAAAAGGCTTTAATGCAATTAAACAGAGCTCACTTTGTTTTAATATACTAAAAAAGTAGATCCGTTAGTCAAAAGCCATATCACAAAATAAGCAGCTAAAATAAAAATGAAAAGTATAAATGGGCAGTGAGCAGGCCAACATGAAGCTAAATCTCTTTTAAATCGCATCGTTCAAAAAGGCGTTTGGTGTTGGACCAAATGCCACGATAACACTTGAAACCGCAGAAGCCCCATCGTAAATGGAATCAGGAAAAAGGGGCCAGTGGGAAGCGAAAGTTGCGGGTGCGAAACACCCTCACATCGATCCACTTTGAAAAATACATAACCGATATACCTCGACATATATACATATACATATGTATGAACGTACTCAATATTTATTTATACACGTATACATGAAGAGAAATGTCGGTTTAACGCGTTTTCACACAGTCGTTACACAGAACCCGACACATTTGGCAAGTCTCCAGCCTCAATTGAATGCTTGGTTTAAATGTCGCGGTAGTTTTAACGTTTTACTATGGCTTCTTCCACGAGTAGAGGAAACAAGTGCGACGGTGAACAGAAGTAACAAATAACAACAAAAAAATACAATAGAAAGGTAAGTTAAAAAAAAAAGTACAGAAAAAGGAAAAAAATAATGCAGAGAAAATGTTATGAGAAACTTCCGAGAAGCTGCAAAACGTTATTATTTCCTTTTTGCAAAAAGGATTCTTGGTTTTCCTACTCACTCACTAGAGCTACTACTCATTTTGTCTCTTTTACTACACTATGAAATCCGCTCTCTCTTTCTTCTGCTCTTGAGTAGGTTTTCCAGGTATTTTGCAAAGTTACTTAGAAACTTAGAAGTTGCACACACTCTTGGTGTCAAGAAACGCGGTGCGGTTTGTTATTTGGCATGTTGATCTTGCCGCAATATATTGCCAGGATTCGGATTGAAATAGAGGGTGCGAATGCAGATTGAAACTAATTACTGATCACAGCTTTTAAGAGGACTGAATCGGGTTGGTGCAATTCAGCACACACTTATACTACTCAAATGCTCATTAATTTATTTAATTGGTTGACACTTCCATTGACCCGGTAAATTTCTTCTCTATAGAGAACGAGAATTGCCAAAAATAGAGAAAAACGATCGTACCAGTTCAGTGATAATGCTATTTTTTTTTTTTTTTAGAATAATTAATTGATAACTAACAAGATCAAATTAATTTTGATTATTATTTTTCTTCTACGCTGAAAAATGAGCAATTAAAAAATTGCTTTGTTCTTTTTTTTGTGATAATTGCTCCAATTATAATTGAATATTTTTAATAAATAATGTCTATGTGAATAAATATATTAATAAGCTACACACTAACTGAAAAATATGTATTCAATTTTCTGTTGTCGGTAGCAAGAACTGATTCAAATAGTGAGTCAAGAATAACAGAGTACGCAATTTGCAATTTGCCTCGCATAAAATATATAATGCAACATTAAATAACGTAGAAAAAGAGAGAGAGAGAGAATATAAATAGGTTAAAGGAATGATAAAAAGTAAATGAAGCTATATCTAAACTGCCAGAGAAAATAGTTGAGCTCGAGTAAAAGTAAAGAATATACACGAGAAAATATGATAACGTTGTATATAACGAGATTGGAATAGGAGGAAGGCTCACAAATTCGGTGAGATCGTTTAGCTTCCGGGATATAGCATCGCCGAGTCCCAACGGCAGTCACCGAGCCGGGTCATGAAGCCGATAAACGCAAAATCCCCGCGACACTCCCGGGTAGATACCTATAGCTACAACAGATATAAATATACAGATGTGCGTCCATATAATATACATATGAATATGAATATCTATGTCCTGGCTAAAAGCTTTGCACACCATTTGATGTGTCAACCATTGTCGACTATTTCCTCGTTCATTTATGTTATTTTGTTACACCGATGTACAATAACACACTTTTCTGCATCCGACTCTACCATTATTTTATCGTATGCAAAAATAATAACGACGATCGTTTCACCGGTAACAGGACTCGGTTTACTCTACTGCTGTCATAAATGCACAAGAAGACATTTATCACACCCTCGTAATGTGTCTAGTTATTTTTACTGTTTCAGGAGTCGAGCTGCACTTAACTTTCATTACCTCTGAGATCTAAAACGCTTGACGCGAATTTTCTGATGCGCTATTAAATTTCATAAAATATACGAAGAATATGAATATGTGTTTCTACTTCAATAAAATATATTCTCAATTGTTGGAAAAATTTATGAATAGAGTAGAAGACTTTAAAATCGATAGTTAGTAGTGTACTGATTAAACTGAGATTTTTAAGTTATCGAAAATTTTATCACTGATTAAGAACAGTGTTGCTTAACGAGACACCGTGAAATTGAAATTCTATGAAAGTTAGATAATTGTCTTCTCGATCAATTGTATAATTTATTGAATTAAATACACGCTGCTAAGTAATTGAAGCTGTTTAATTTAAAAGCTTTTAACTAATTATTAAAAGTGATTTTACGTCGACCTATTTTAACAGCATCCGATCATACACGGTGAAAAATCATTTTTATACTAAGTAGTGCAAATTATTAGCTGTGAAAATTTTTATCGTGATCTATTTTATAATTATAGAGTGAAATTAT
Organism: Cotesia congregata; assembly: GCA_905319865.3. Classification (NCBI taxonomy): domain Eukaryota; kingdom Metazoa; phylum Arthropoda; class Insecta; order Hymenoptera; family Braconidae; genus Cotesia; species Cotesia congregata. Next base: position 4,478,733 of record CAJNRD030001124.1, on the reverse strand, counting down.
AATTCTAAAAAATTGAAATTCAAATTAAATGGGTTAAATATTAGTTAAATTGGCTAAAACCATAAAAATTTAATACCATCCATAAAAAAAAAATTTAGTTTAAAATATTTTCACACAAAAATTTTCTGTACTTTTACAACAAAAATGACAAACAAAGAATTTAATATCAGTTTTTCAAACCAAATCTAAAATTATAATGGGATTATATAATCAGATATTGAATTACCATAATCTCATGACTAAAAATTTCTTTGTGGTAGTGTGAATATTGCTAGAAGAAAAATGGACTGATCGATTAGAGGATTGCGGAGCAAATAAAGAATTTCAGTGAGAAGTTTCGAGTTAAAAAAAAGTAAAAAATGGAAAGAAAACAAAAGTAAAAGAAAGAAAAAATGAGAAAACGAGCGATGGAGATAAGGCTATGGTAGCATTAAGAGAAAATGGTGTAAGAGAAGAGAAAATGTCGGGCGTCAGACTCTGAAGCAGAACACGTCCGGCATAATCGCATTAGCGTTAGTTACAAGCCAGCCTTCGGACGTGAACTGAGACTGGGTGTGCATACCTATCACCCCGAGTGACACGATGTTCGTTTGGTTCTTGCTATATTACCCTTTATTGGATCTCATCACCATTTTTTTCCGGATTTTTTTATTCCGTAATACGTTTCTCGGGGAGTAAAAAATAAAAATATATTGCGTTCCTTATTATTGTCTTTTTTCTTGATGTTTCAAACACACTGCGACTCCGACGTTCACTTACAGTAATAAGGAGCGTAATTTTAAAATTGTAAAAAGGTTAAAACCTTTTTCTGTATTGCTACTTAGCTCCGTTTCAGTGCAACGACCTGTCGTAAGTTAAATTTTCTCGGAAACTAATCTAAGATTTTTTCATCTTGAGTTTATTTCTTTTTATAATAAATAAATTATTTTATTTCTGTTAATCGAAAAAGTAAGTTTTTTAATTTAAAATAAAGTAAAGATTAATTGGTTGTTTATTTGATTAACAATGGGATGTTTGATACCCAACTTGGTGAACTGTAATTAAATTATCTCGCGTGGTGTCTTTAAGTTGAGGTAAATGCCTCTATTCTGCACGATAGATATATCACTTTATATATATATATATATATATATATATATATATATATATATATATATAATATATATATAATGTGTAGAATAGCGTGGAGTATTATAGCGCAGAATTAGTTTGCGATACAAGTCACGTCATGTGTGTAGTGAACATCCCCGGGAAACAAAGTAAACAGCGACTAAACTAGAAGCTATACAACTTTTCAGTATCATATAATCCATTTTAGATTGCTATGCTAGTAGACTACTCTCATCCCGACATCCCGGTACAGGTTTCCAATATTCTTACAAACCCCCTCACTACCTACTGCTCCAGAGGCGAGTGAATAACTCGACGCAGTTCACTCACCCCTCGATGTATCCCTTATTCGCTGCATATCAGTAAAATATTGAGTATCATATCCCATATTCGAGTTATCTATTTCTTACCAGAGTATAAATAAATAAAAACCCTCTAATAATTTATAGCAAGAGTATTTTCAAATTGACAGTTCTTTTAGTTACATTTCAGTTGTCTTGTTTCGTTGATACTAAACTTCGGCAGCATACGAAGTGAAGGAAGAAAGAGAGAATGAGAGGAAAAATTTAAGACAGTCTAGACTGTACTGCAGTCACTCAGCTACTATGGAGGCTGAGCTTATTAAATTTTCATGCCTACGCTTCTGCAGTCTCTACACTTTCATTTTGTTGTATATATATTATATATAAATATAATACGCATAGTTACGCTTTGTGTCAGTAGTCAATTCAACGCTTTGATTTGCCAGGTTTCAAACTAGCGGAACTAATAAGCAACTTTATTGCGTTTTATGCAAACTTTCTTATTGTTCATTTTTAATTAATAAACACTTGTAATTTTTCTTTGCACTACAATATACTTGTGAAAAAATTTTCTATTCATTTTCTATTTCATTTGGTCGAAAAATTATATATTGACGGTCTAATTAGCAATTTGTCTAACTCCTTATTTTTTAAAGGGTGATTTTTTAACATTTTGATGTAGAAATAGTCCAATTATAAATTATTTGAATGATTTAAACCAAAATATTATACTTTTATTAGATATTAATGATATTAAATAGTTTTTTAAAGTGACAATAAATTTTGAACTAATTGTTTTTTTCGTACAAATGGAAGATTCTCTAAAATGGAGTTAGACAATTTGCTAATTAGAACATCGATATGGTTATATACGACCATATCAGGCCTTATATGGAGCTATTAAATCATATAAAAAAGTATAGTATTTTACCGGTAGTTTTTTTTCAACAATCTATAGTGTGAAAATTTTCTGATGTAAAAATAAATTTATCTTACAATAAAAACTATCACTTTTCTACCGTGTAAATTGTAATAAATTAGATCTAAAGAGTACATGTTGAATAGCAGATAAGAGTGTGATTCGAAAAGGATGAAAAAATCAAAGTACTTGTCGGCGATGTCAAGTAGCAAATCCAAAACTGTTTTCAGGCACTCGAGTGAACAGAGGTAAAAAAAAATTCCAAGTGTCCTTACCCCAAAGTGGTCGCCTCCTCCTCAGGATCTGAAAGCAGGAAGCAGAAAAATAAAAAATAAAACTAACGGGAATAATGAAAGTATCTATAAACTCCCGGTCCATCGTACGGTCTGACGCAAAAGATCAAAAATTTTATAAGACTGTATCTATATACAAAAATAAAAGATAAAAATAAGAAAAGAAGCGGGTACTTCTTTTGGAGTCGCTCAAAAGAGACACGATGAAAAGGAAAAAAGTTGAAATTTTGTATAGAACTTTAAAGGATTTTACCCTAGTAATCTTAACAAATTAGTCCCAACGCCCAACGTCCTCCCCTCTTGGGTCTTAATTACTACCCCGTCTTTTCTGCCGGGCGTCTTTAGCCCACAAAAAAGTTATGAAAAAAAATCACAGTTAAGACAGTTTCTCAAAGAACGTTTTATTCATCACTTGCCTTCCTCTCTCATTTTTAGCGAAATGATTAAAATTTAAAGTTCATCGTAATTATTCAAAGATCCCACTTTATTATACGCCCAATATATGACAGCCTAACATTTATTAAAATAACCTCAATAAAAATAAATTATTCTTAAATTTAAATTGCAAAATTTCTGTATCTTTTACTTCCTTAAAATTCCAGTTGAGATTTCACCATGTTTTTATGCCTACGCTTTGCATTATGCCAAACACGAATTTCAGGGAACGATAATAATAAAAATAATGATTATAGTTGTACGACTTATAGCAATTAAGAATGGAGAAAAAGGGTGTGTAATTAAGGAAGAGAGCAAATTCATGCCGGGTTGGATCGAGCTTTTGCCAACGTCACCTTCTCTCTTTACCCTTCCCTTCTCTTTTCTTTCCGCTGCTTTCCCACTGTTGGTGAAACGGCATCCACTCAGCTCTCCAATTTGTCCCTCGTTAGCGAGGTATCAAGAAAAATTCTCCATACTACCATTATCAACATTCTCTTTGACAAATTATTATTCCACAACAAAACCTAAAAAAACAATACCTTAATTTGTTTATTCCTCCCGACTATAATCTCCACAAAGTTATTAATCAAATCATATATATAATAACTCATACAAGCAACAACATTTTTACTTTCATTAAAATTCATTAATAATTGCTTAAATTTTCGTCTGTATATATTCAAGTACTGTCTTGAATAAATTAAAAAAAAAATTGTTAGTATTGTAATACCTTCCCGTAAATTTTAATCGTGATTATTTACTCATGCAAAAACTCGAGATTGAAAATTAAAAATCCATAAAATCGCAGCATTAATTGCAAGAACGTTTGCAGTTTTTCCGCATAAAAAAGCACTCTTTCTCTTTTAATTCGTTAATAATAATTCATTAAATTCAATACAGACGAAAAAAAAGCAATTTATTTACAATTTAATTTTATAGATGTAACCTACGTTTATTAATACTCAAAAAAAAAATTGAGTGCACGGTAATAAATAAAATATTAATCAGGTTGATTTCATTTTATCGTTGATGAATATTCAATTTAAATCACGACAGGATGATAAATAAATGAAAAAGAGAAACATGATTGAACAAAAATGATGATGAGTATATAGAATAATAATGATATATATATATATATTATATATGTATATGTATATACAAAGCGATATCAAAAGCATAAATCTAACTAAAGAGTATGAGGCTGTAACCTCAATTTCAGTTCCACGCTGAATGCAATCGCATAAATATAATTTATCCTGTACTTTATCGTGTTTCTACTTTTCTCTTTATGCCGGCGTCCTTTTTTATCACTTTAGCTGCATATGCTCTCAATCGATATTCGATCCTTTTTTATCAGATATACATCTATTGCGAAGCCTGTATTTTGCTCTTACTACTTCCACAGTAGTAATACTTGCTTTGCGATCAAACATTTATTTTCACTATTTTCAATACATTTATTGAATACTGATGGATAATTATTTGAAATATAAACATTAAATTTAAAAACTTTTGCTTCTATCTTTGAAATTTAAAATTAAAATTTCAAAATTTGTAACTTTTTCGATCATTTTTTTTCTATACATTATTTTATTTTTTATTAATTTTATCAATTAATTTCTATTAAAAATAAATTTATCGGTATCTATTACGACAAAATATTTGATGCCATTTATCCAATTAATCTTTTATTAAATCAAATTTATGTTCAATAATCAATAATATATTTGTAATACGCACAACCGCGTATTTTATGCGATCAGTCAGTTATTATCGGATTAATATTATCAAATCATTAAATTATTCAATTAATAAATTCAAAGCAATATTTAACATCATAAATATATACTAAAATAATAAACAATATGAATTATAATCATTATCATCATATCACATAATTCAATTATTCACGCTTAATCTTCACGTATGGGGGCACAAAATGCCGGCACAAGAGCGTGTAAATAGAAGATTTCAGTCATCAGTAGTACAAATAAAATAAAAAATAATAATTTACTATAAACAAAAATGAAAAAAGTTTTACTAACTAATACCAAGAGTTACTAAAGATTACTTTGGCTCTCTCTCGAGAGATTAAAGCAAAGATCCCCGTTCAAACAGTGAGTAAAAAGCCCGTTCGAAGTTTGTGGTAATTGCAGCCAAGTGAAATTTTATCGGTCTCAAAAGATAAAATCGTTAAAATGTTGTAGCAACTTCTTGCCATATTAAAGATTATTATTATAATTACAGTCTTTTAATTAAAGTTTAATGGGCATACTTTTGAGAATTTAATATTTAATAAAGTTTTAAGACCCGGCAAACATTTTTATCAGAGTCGTTATCATGTATGCTTACATCTATGTGTAAGTATATAAGTATTTATAGTTATATAAATGTGTGTTGTACGTAACATGTAGGGTGAAATAATCCCCAGAGTAGACATAACGATAGTAAGGATGTTCTCCGTACAGGAGCAGACTCCGGCTTCTATCTAGTAGCTTCCGAGATGAGATGGCCCAGACAACCCTAACCAGTCACTATAATAATACAGTTTCACAGGACATCCGGCCACTAATAACTGTACGCGTGCTTGGACAACAACACGACTCCTATAAACAAGAACAGGGTATATTGTTCTGTTAGAAGAGGATACACATTCATATACATGTATACATGTGCGATATATGCATTGAGAATAGCTTGGAGAATAGAGATAAAGGAGAGGAAGAGATAAAGAGACATCAAATATACATATATATATATATTGATATAGATGTAGATATGTATATTATATATACAACATTTATACACCAGTGGTGCTTGCCAGCACGTAGAGAAAGTTTATGATTGATCGCTGTAATTAGTGGGCCGGCAACAATGCAAAGTGAGTACCGCCGACGAGGCAGCATTACGAAAATTTATTACTATGGATTGGACTTGACTTCTATATAGATGTCTATCTATATGAACGTATGAATGTATGGAAGTATTTATAAAATAAGAACGTGTTTTAGTTTTAACATCAAATAATGATGTTTTAATGGTTACTAATAAATCGAGATTTTTACATTGAGGGAGAAAAAATATTTTTTGAATAATAATTAATTTTAAATAATAAATGTATTTAAATGAACCATTTAATTTATTAATTTTTTCATTAAATTCGAACAATTTTATTAGACAAGATAATATATATTTTATAATTATTTAAATATGTTCTAGTGTCAAAAAAATTTTCTCAATTAATAGAAGTATTTTTTTTATCAGTGTATACTTGTACATTGTAATTATCCATTTTTTTTATGAATAAAAGAAATAAATTTTTAAAGCTGAAAATTATTTTGATAAAAAATGGATAGTTAATTAAAAAATAAATTGATAAATTTTCAGAGTATAAAAAAATAATAATTTTGAAAAGATAGAATAATAAATAAAGTCGGGTGAATTTAAAATAAGTTTTTCACTAGAGCTTAATTCAGCTCGTTAAAAATTTTCATATTCAATTTTGGTATAATAAAAAATAGATAATGAACCTCAAAAAGGGAAGATGAGAATAAGGTAAAGGGGTTTTATTACCTGGAGAACATAAAGAAATGGGAATAAAGACTGTAATTAATTCTTATGAGCGCATGTTTCGGATTTAGAGTGGACGGGAGAATGGTACCAAGCAGAAGATATAGAGATTACTTTTGAAATGGGACGCGACGGAGCCTGCAATTAATTTTCAAGTGAGCATTATGAAGCCGAGGTGCAGTAGTGGATGGTGGTGGTAATGCCGGTAGAAGTAGGGGTGCTGTTGTATGGTGAATAGAAGAAAGCTTTCCTGTCCTGCTAAACTATCTCCAGCTGCTTTCGCACATTGTAAACTATATTAAATTCCTTGCTGACCGTAAAATAAAACGTCCAAGACCCTGCAACTACTTCTCTCATTTGGCCCACACTTTTCACGATACTACTTCAACTCTAATGCATATATATGTACATTTCTGCTATATTTCAAAAATTAAATACAAATATAAATATATTTATACGTATCCATAAACTGAGAAATATATTTGTTGATATATATAAACCAACAACATTAAATCGTCATTTAATAAAGCTTCTGAAAATGCTTTTTACTTTTATTATATTTTATTTTATATGCAGCCGTTAAAAATAAGACCGTTTAAGTCTTGCAAGCAAATTTATTCTGCATAATAATAATTTTCTTGATATAGTATTGTATTTTTTCACTGGTCTGGATACATTCTTCTGAATAAAAATGTAAAGTAATAACTCGAAAAAAAAAAAAATAAAATTTTTTTAAATAAATGATCCTCAAAATAGTACTGAAATTAAAACAAATTTTATAATTTTTTTAGTTAATAAATTATGACAAAAAAAAATTAGAAAAAAAGTTCCACATGTAAAAATTGTAAAAACTTTGAGTGCAATTTTTTTTGAATAAACTTCTAGAACAGTTTATTTAAAAAAAAAATTAAAAATTTTCCTCTTGAGCAAAACAATACTTGGAAAAATAATTAAAAAAAACGATAAATGTCCACACAAATTATGAAAATAAGCATGGAATTGTCTATTATAAACGATATTTACAGCATCCACTAGACTGTGCTAAAAAAAATTGTCACAGCATAAAAAAAAGTCTAAGCCCTCCTGAACAATCAAAAAAAAATTTTAAATAACAATGCCGACAAAATTGATGTTCCTTCAGTATAAAAAAGTTCTGAAAGGATAAAAAACCGGAGATAAAAAAAGAAAGTAAATGGTAGGGCCGCTTTAGGGGAAGGAACCACAATAAAATCAAACATGGCCTTGTATTCTCAAGTATCACTTTGAGAACATTTGCCCAGCGGGAAATTTTCTCCCGTATCAGTGACTCAATTTTTTCACGAAACTCTATCTGAACCCCAGTAAAAGAGTAGATACGATGTATACACAATACTACGTAATACTACATACTTTTTGTTACTCCTTCATCCATCCGCTTCCTAAAACGCACTTAAATCTCATCGTGATTTTATTATTGTCACTGTCGGTGTTCTAGGAGAAAATAATCTTATGCTCGGAAAATTCTGTCGAGATAAGAGCTGGATAAAAGAAAAACAGTGAGACAAGACGAGACGAAAAGTAGGCAACGCAATTCAATTCCGGTAAATGTCAGGCAGGTACTAGTACTTCTGTACTTCTGTACAGTATAAGTAAGCCGCTCCCAACTTCCGTACTATACATTTATTTTATTTTATTTTTCATTTCATTTCATTTTACTTTATTTCATTTATTTGGTTATTTACTTTCTTCGCCTATCCATGAGTCTTATAGCCAATGTTTACATGAGTTTCGGTACTGAGAATGAACTAGAATAGACTATAGGTATATATGCGAGCTTTTGTATTAAGCTTTTTTTTTTATCTCTAAGCCAATTCGGGTTAGAGAAAAAGCATAACGGATATTACACTTTTTTTCCGCTGTACTGTCCGATTAAACTACAGTTTATTTTCGCAACGTTCAGTTTTTTTTGCTATCCAACAAAACCTATCGTTTTATACATGAAGTTAATGACGTTTACTGACTGCGGGATTTAGCTTTGCTTAACACCAGATACTCTTATCTGGGCCATTTTTAAGCAAACATTTTTTATTTAATTAATTTTTTTTAATCGAAATTTTATGAATTCATCAGATGCATTCTCTTAATATATTTTTAATTAGATAATATACTGTTAATTTGGGTTATTCAAAACTATCAAGAGAACAACAAATGAAATCCTACTGAATACCTTTATGCTTGTTATTTACGCACGAATATTTATACGTCAAAGAGACAAATTGTGCGGAGGGGAGTCCCCCAATTTTTTATTCTTCTATATTATTTCGATTTTTTATCGACATTCTAAACATTGAGCGACTAATTCTATTTTGTTTTTTTGCATTTATGTTATAACAAAGTGAAATATTTTTATCCCGAAAATAAATATTCCACTAATTCAATTAACTTTGTCTTTATTTCACTCTTGATTTATTCATAGCCAGCCTTTTGTGTGACGAAAATTTTCGATCCGCTTTTAACTTTACTAGAATTGAATTTTGCGCGCGCAAGCGCGCGCATAACTATAGAGTTTGCATATATTTTCATGCTTATGATATATTCGACCAATCACGTTACGAATAGTTTGATGCCACATACATTTCATCTCAATTTTATATTAGGATAAAATCAAATCTATTATTTAATTATAGTTATATACGTCGAGTAAATTTCAACTGGATTTATTGGAAATGGATATCATTCTTAAATAAATTCTAGCAGATTTAATTAAATAATAAAATAAATACCGTACATTTCTATATTAATACTCACATATCTTGATAACTTGACACAATATCAATTTCTAGTTTCGAGTAAAAATATGAAAAATATATTAGCTTAATGTAATTAAGAAATATCTATTTCCATTAAACGTCATTTTTAATTTAAATAATCATGAAATTTAAACTCCGAGCTGAGCAGATCCACGGAGATTAAAAATTTATTTAATGTTAAGGTGATCGACCGCTCTAAAATCACCAATTCTCCTTATTTTGTGCCAAGAGGGGAGAATTATTGCTCAGTTACTTAAAATCTTATTAGTTATTCATAATAACCGTCAAGAAAATTCACCCTCGAGGGTCAATAACCGTTTATGAATTCTTTACATAGCTGACTATGAGGAACCAAAAATACAATGTAGACGTGCATTCTCAGATAAGTAACAATCTTGTTATTTATAAAATTGCTATATTAATATTGATTTCCTTCAACAAATTGTTATTCACAGTCAATAAACTTTCCTGGAGCTAGATAATAAATTAAATTTGACGAATTATTTTGGCATTAAAAAAATAAAATAATCTAATTTTCGAGTAATAATGTACTAAATAATAATTTCTTACATTTATATTATTTTTAATAACAAAATACTATTTTTTTCTAGACTTAGAATAAATATTTTTTAATAAAAAAAATATTATAATAAAATCTAAAATGTAAGTAAAAAAAAAAATGAAATCACTTTAAAATTCAACACGCGAGTTTGAATTGAAACTATTCGCGTCTCTAACGCGAGAATATGTGAAAGCTGTTTCCTCTAACATTTCCATTAGAATAAATTAAAATGAAGATTTTATTAAAAAATTATTAAAACTAAGAGGCTTTTATATAATATTACATTCGACTTTTAATTTTTCAATTTAAGTATTCCGAAAAAAATATATTACATTTCTTTTGCAAAAAAAAAAATTATTTCTTATGTATATGTTAAACTGTAAGTACATAGTTTAAACAAAGTTTACTTTAAAAATAGCGATTCTATTCTCTATAACTAAACGATAATACTCTTCACGGCCATTAAAACAAAAGAAGCAGACCTAGACTGAATAGAGTTGGAAACGATTCCCTAAGTGCAAAGCGATTCTATTTCAAGTGCTACGTGCGATTATAGGAGTCTTGATCGAATCGAAAATATCAAGCGAACGATGCCAATATGCTGGCTACGCGGTTTGTACAATATACACACATTACACAGCTAAACATCGACATTGCGGCGATAAAATGTCTAAATAAGGACTTTCTGAAACTTTTATATCGGGTAAAAATCCTCGATAAAGTTTACAATTGGTATTCCGCTCTTCACTAAATTGATTCGCTTGATTCGCAAATTATTTTCCGGCAATTCCCGATAATAAATCAACTGTCAACAATTACTTTTATATTGAATAAAATTGACTATTGAAAAAAAATAAATAACACACCGGTAGATAAAACTTCATTTCATTAATTCATTTTTTTTTTAAATTCAATAAAAAACTGCTTAATAAAATAAATCAACGCTGAATAAAACGAACGTATCTTTTCAGTTTTATGATAAAAATGAAGTTAATTAAGATATCGATATCGTTACAAACTTCAATTAAAGCTGAAGACTAAGTAATATAAAAAATTATAAAAATAGAATATCGGTGAGAACTCTGCATTAATAAATAATAGTGTATTGATTAAATAAAATGTCAGTACAGTAAAAATAAAAATAGTTTAAGACTGTTCTATGTATATGTGTATGCATATTAACGTCTCGTCATCGTGACATAACGTATCCAGCGTCAGACAACTGGGCGTCTCGTTAAACATGTATAGCAAAGAGGAGGAGGCTACCAGCTTTACCTATTATATATACATATACGATATATAACGTTTTCTCAAAATCGATATGCGGTAATTCCTGAATCGCGGGATAGGAGGGATACAGTAGGAACAAGTTCTGAACTTTTGACCTGGCCGCTTCAAACGACGACCATTATGCAAGTCCATTTTATTTGGTGTACATTGGACAGATATATGTATGTAATGGAGGAAAAAAGCAAATGTATATGTATATATACGGATACAAATGTGCCGGCAGAGAGTGTAGTGCAACATATATATCACACATATATATATATATTACACATATATATATTATCGAGTGTGTTGCTTTACCGAAAAAACGAGCTCGCAGACTCACTCAGGGTATGTGCGCAATGTGACCGGTTAAAAACGACCGGTAAAAATGCAATAAAAAATAAGCCCAAGCCCCCTCCCCTCACAAGTTTCGGTGAAAAATCGAATCGGCCGTCTCCTACGACAATTGAACTAATTCTAGCCAGTTTAACTCTTGGTATCATGAACGAAAAAAATCTGAAAAAATCACTCCCATCATTTTATTCAGGTCCGCTGACTTATACAACACGGTGTTTTATTTTTATTTTACTATTTTTTATTTTATATTATTTGTTTTTTTTTACGTGAATTTATATTCTGAATTATGGAACATTTTTTCCGACGCCAACTGAGCGAACAGAGTTAAACGAACGGTGAAAAAAAATATATGTATATGTATATTACTAACAAATATTTAAAAATATTTATTATATAATAATAATAAATAAGTCGTTTTATTAATGTCACTTTATTTTTATGAATTTTAAATTGGCTTTAATGATTGCTTTTTAAATGTAAGTTTTATTTAAAGAATTAAACTTCTATTCGCAATTTAAATAAAAGTGTAATATATTTTTTTTTAATCAAAGCGAAAGAATAAAAAAGTGAACGAGAATAAAGAAGTAAATAAAAATCTTGAGATAGTCTTGAAAGTATAGTTGATTTGAGAAAGAAGTTACACAAAAGTTTTTCGAGAAAAGCATGACCCAGAATAAAGAAAAGAATGAAGATGATAAAACATAAAAGAAAAAGATACTGTTCTTGAAAATCAATCATGACAACGAAAAATATGAGGCTTAAAGTAACATTTCTGGTGCCAATTTTAACGTAAAATCATTGATATTACCAAAAGGCTATTTTTTCTATTCGCCTTTACTAAATTTTTTTTTACTTTATTTGATATTTATTCATCGCTGTTTCTATTTTCTGAGATATATTACTTAACAAAAAATAAAGACATTTTTCTTAGAAGAACGCGTGAATGTTTACAAGTACTATAACGCTAATAGTAGTAGTAATAGTAATAGTTATTTATTGTTCTGAATATTTGTGTATTGTATAAAAAATGTTGAATTTAAAAAAGATACATATTCAAAACTGTAAAGTACAACGATTCTCGTAACTCAGATCTGCCTAGAGTAGGCGAGCAATAAATATGTCGTCGGTGGAAATCCCTCATGAGAAACATGAGTTACGAATTCATACCCGCCGGAGGCGAGTTCCTTCCGTCGCACCGACGACCATCGCCAATCTTTTATTCTGCAAACTTTTTCCCGGTTACGACTTGTACAATACTATAATTCTTTGTCAAATAGTATTTTCAAATTTTACAACCCACCGTGTACAATATTTTTACTCTTTTAGTTAACAAATATTAATATTTCATCCCGATTTGAAGTTTTAATATTTATAGATCTTCAGAAACGAAATAGAAAATACAAAGCAACATCATATCAAAACTAGCCCTGCAGCCAAATTTCTTCATACACGACGGATAAAAGCGTCCAATGCTCTTTAAAAAAAATTATATTGGAAAAAAACTCGGCTGATAACAGATGAAATTTTTTATCGCGGTCATAAAAAAATAAATAGAAATAAAAATAAAAATTATGAGCCTTGAAAAATAATATTTTATCAAAGTCAAGCAACGTACGATGATTTCCGGCTCTCTATAGCCGACAAGATATCGATCAGCTCAAAAATAAATTGTCAAAGTAAATACAAAAGAAAATAACAACTAAAAATAAAATAATTAGTGTAAAACAGAGAGTACATAATTACCATCGTTTTTAATAAATCATCTCGTTAAAGTACTAAAGTTAACTTTATAATTAGACACTGTTAGTTGTTGTTTTTTGAGAAAAAAAAAAGACTTTTAATTTTATTTTTTTGTCAAGCTTCACGGTTACTGTTGAAATAATTGACTTTGTAAGAGAAAAATTATTTGAATTTATATTAATGTTATTTCTGCATTTAATTGAATTCTTAAGACTTAAGCTGATTTTTTAAATTTTAATTTTAGTTTGCGAAAAAAAAAATACTTATATTAAGATAATTTTCTAGGCATAATAACATTTTATCAAAAATTTTTGAGTATGTATTTTTATGTTCAATCAATTTGCCGAATTCATTAAAAAAATGATTAAAGTGAAGTTTAGTATCGAAATTCTCGAGACTAATCAAAAGAATGCACCCTGATTCTTTCTTCGATTAGGATTATAGAACGCGCAATATAAATTTCTAGTTGGCTTTATTGCTTATTATTATTATACTGATAAAAAAATTAATTTGTTTAAAGAGAGAAATTTTCTTGGTTTGAAATTTTTTCTCTTCATCAAATTAACTTTTTAATTAGTATAAAAAGACAAATATTGATATTCGTTTGTCAATAAATTCCATCTAGATAATAATTTTTTTTCAAAAATTTAGTTTTAGAATTTTATTTCGCAAAATGAATAAATATGATTATAATATTATAATATTCCAAGAGATACTTCATGAATCGGATGTTACGACAATAATGTATTTAGTGTCTCAGCATCTGTCGACGACTGGCCCTTCAACCGTAACGACGTCAAACACGCGACGAACACGAGACATGAGCAAACAGGAAGAATATTCACGGGTGTTCACAAACTATGTTCGTATGTATATATGTACAGACATTTATACATACATATATATATATATATATATATATATATATATATACACGATGTGCAGTGAATCCTTCAACACTTTAAGCTGTCGAACCATACAACTCAGCGTTAAGCTTAGCAGAGTTTGGGAGCTCCTTGGATCAATACCGGCATTCTCTCTATACCACTTCGCCAAAATTTATTTATTTAAATATTCTAGTAAATTATTGCAAGCAAATATTTATCGAAGAAATTAACATGCTATCTGTGCTTTGGTTCTTCAAATTCATCTTCAGAATCTCAACACTGAACTGAAAAAAAAAATTAACTTGATGCAAGATAAAAATTCTTAAGCCAAATAAAATTTACGGAAGCCAAGAAAAATTTCTCTGTTGAAAAAATTTTCAGTTTTTAAATTATTTTCTTGAATGAAAAATTTTTCTCTCGAATCAAATTAATTTTATTGTTAGAGCAACTACTGCAGCTCGTATAATAGCAACTGGGCAGTAATACGCAACATATATTTAATATAATATTCACGCAGAAAAAACAACAAATATAAATTTAACCACTAAAAACGAAATATAAAAGTAAGCTGAAACGCTCATCACTTTTATAACTTCACTTGACTTCGTATCAAGTAATCCAATAAAATTTAACAGAGAACGTGACGTCATCGACGAGTAACACCCTTCACAACCTTAAAGCACTTTCATCCCAAGCCCCAAGTCTATCTCACTCTCAATTTTCTCCGTCACCCCTTATCTTCTCTAACCAACCCCAGAGCGTCGTCCCGTCTTCTCCCAACAGACAAAACCAACTACGAAGCCCCAGACTAAATTTTGCGGAGATGAGGTCATCCAACAGGGGCTGCGATCGTGACTAAGAATTTCGGGGTTATGCATAGTAATAAGTTGACCGGGCTATCAATCGATATTCCCTTTTTTGCATTTTAATTCACGGTCTAGTTGATCAAGCACAAACATTATTTTTGCTGATTCTACAAAATTTCTAATACTTTTTTTATGATCATTATCAGTTGAAATTTGTAATAGTAAAATTTTTAGTCAAAAAAGTGAATATTTTTATTGCTATAATAATATAAGTTTCATCATAAAAATAAAAAGTTTAATGAAACTCAAATTATTTTTCTTATTATATGGACAAATGCAACATAATACAACTCACGTTATTATTTCCGCCACTTCCTCCGTAACCATACAAACATATCCTCGCTTATCAAAATTAACTCTATTCCCCTCCTTCGCTCATACTTCCTGAACATTTTCATAATTAACGTCCTCGGTAAGCTCAAAAAAAAATCCATATAAAAATAATTATTTCCCTTCGCTTGTCAAAGTAATCAAATTATAATGGCTTATCAGTTATCACTCACCAACCCCCAAACAAATTCGTGAAAATAAATCCCCCAGTAATGCCAGATAATCCCCCAAAAATGACAATCAACAGTTAATATCCTCCATAATAAAAAAAGAAATACAATTATCTGAGTATAATAGTTGAAGCGTAAATTTTAGTCTCGTCAATTGATAATAAACGATCTAGTAATAGTAGCCAAAAGACTTTTGTACGATAACGAGAGGACGACCAGCGCAACTTTAATTGTGTGGCTAACGAGCCAAGTGGCAATTAGTAATCGGATTAATTAATTTACCTCGCCCTTTCCTCTGCTGTCTCTCTTTACACTTTTCTCGCTCACTTCTTTCCTTTTTTTCTCTCTCTTTTACGCGGAGGGCAAAATGAATTCAATGCATATTCACGGAGTTTGTACCCTACCTGACTACCCTTCTCACATGTCAGCCTTCTATTCGAGATTACTACTGTACATAATAATAAATATGAAAATAATACGCGTACTGTGATACTTGTAAAGGCGAGATGCTAAATTCTTTCGCTTGCTCTTCATTCGCTTTATTCTGGATCTGAATCCTTTCAACAGATCTCAATCTCATTATAGATAAATTATTTTTGTGATAATGTCGACACTCTGCATACCACATACATAGCCCATTGACAATAATATACACTCATCTATATATATATATATATATATATATATATATATGTATATGATGAGTGAGTATTAGGGTGAATAATTGTGTAATGCACTCGACAGTCATTCAACTATACTAGCGTGATTCCTTTCAGCGTCTAAACAATGGGCTATAATGCGCGAATGAGCACCCACGTCTCCGTACATCCTTTCTCCTATTCGCGCTTTTTCATTATTCCCTTTAGCTCGTTATCTTCTTTTTTTACCACTTGAATAAATAAGTCGCAGGATCTTAATTTTTAAAATACTCAGCGAGAATCGGAGTTGAAGAAATTTTTAAATTTATTTCTGAAAAAACGAAAAAATCAAATATATGCATTAAAAAAAAAAAATTATAACTAAAAAATAGCAGACACGGAAGAATAAAAAAGGGATGAACGTGACTGGCGGTATTGTAGGATATATATATACATTGTAGAGAGGAAGGACGAGAGATAAAAGAGGCGAAAAAAAGGGTGCGCGTTACAATAAATCCGGAAAAGGGCTAAATTCTGGTGTTTCTTTTTTCACCTCGTTTTGTACTTCTGGGCACAGCAAAGTATGTATGTATACATTGGATATCTCTGTAATTGTTCAGCCGTAACACATCAAATTATGGTATACAAACACGCTTCACTGAGTAAACAGTCCTGCAATTTACGGTATCAAGAGAATTAAAAGGTGTATGGAGCGAACCGGAAAATCGTACGCAAGGTGCCCTTATCATTCAAACTTTTGTTTATTTTTCTTTATTTTTTATTCGGTCGGATAATTGGGTGGACTTGATATAAGAGAAACAAAATTTTAGAGGGCTGAAATTCTCTAAAATAAAAGCTGAGAGATTAATTCAGGTTAATCGATAGTATGATATAAAATACTAATCTTGAATATTCAGTAATAAAAGACAAGACTCGGCAGAGTAATAACCTCTGGAATGAAAGCGGGAATTTTTAATTTAATTTTTATATTAAACCTGTCTGAGGTTTCTCTATTAAAGGTGCATTACATTTGAGGATATTTTGCTTATTAAATTTTAATGATAATCGTAAAATTCAATTTTTTCTCCAACGTTTTTACGGTAAACACAAACATGTTTGAACATCTGTTGCGTTTATTTCAATTTGTGCGATGCGTTAATTATTTTTATCGCTAATTATTTGACTCGCAAAGAGAAAAATTTATCAGTTTTAATTAATTAATTAATTAATTAAATAAATAAAATAAAATTTTATTTGATATAAAACGCGAGTCGTGGTAAATTATTAAATAAATCTCTCAAAAGATTATTGAGAGCAAAGTTAACTACACCTGTAATGCGTTATACGATCTATGCATGTAGGTGACATAAAAAATTTTTCTTAACGTCGACACGAGTGAAAATGAGTTTTATTGGAGCACGCGATAGCCGCCGTGAAAATTTATTTGGCAATTAACTTGGCGAGTGTAGTTTTATCTCCACACGAGAGACGAGACATCACGGTTGGCTGGTACGAAAAGAAAAGGATAAAAAAGATAAATCAAATAAAAACGGGTAAAAAAAATAAAAACAACTGAGACTGAGAAGAGTGAGAGGGTGTGAAAAGAGAATGCCGGACATAAGGGAAACCTCGAGTGTACGCCTTTTTTTACTTATTCTTGATTCCTTCCTTCCTCACCAGCTGTTATTACACTTTTTTTATCACTCGCCTCTTTATAACTCTTTTATTTGACTAAACTTTTTGCTATTCTCAACCAAAACAACTGCACTAGACAAGCTGACTCATCGACTCATTGTTTCGAACCTCCTAAACTCGATCTACTAAATTTACGCTTACAGTATCCACGTAATCTCTATTTATAGCTTTTTATTTATTTATATACACGGAGAAAATAAAATAGTAATATTTACCACTGTACATAATTATCAGTTTCATTTTTTTTTAATTCTACTATATAAAGGAAAGTTTATTACTATTTTTTTAGTCATAATATTGATAATTCCAAAAAATATTGGTTATTGCTCGTGACAGGAATTATATATTTTGAAAATTGTTTTTTATAATAACTGATTTGAATAATATTTAATTTTTGTTGTGATAATTTACAAAAAATTTCATTTTATTAAATTTACCTTGATTTAATAATGAAACTTATTATTAAATCAATTTTTTATTATGAAGCTGTAATTGATAATTAATAATTAATTTATTTATGATTATTTCTAATTTTTTTTTTTTTTCAAAATTGATTTATTGATTGAATCTCTACATATATAGAGACAATAAATTTATTTAATTGCATAATTTTTGTAACATCTTACTAATTGAATTATAAATATATGATATTTTCATTGCTTCAAACCTCAATTATAGTTTAAATATTTTCCAATAATTATACAAAAGTCTGTTTGATATAAATTTAATAAATTATTGCAATCAATAAAGCAAATGAAAAATCTCGAAAGTAAACCACTGAATCAATACTAACTAAACAACACCAAAGAAAGTCCCTTTCAGTTAATTAATATTGCGTCTAAGGAACTAGCCGTCTAGCCTGAGCTGAAAATCAAAGCGAAGGAAGTATCAATTTAGTTGGAAATGGTATAGTGCCATTAGAATGGAACCTAGAAAGTAGTTTCTTAGCGAGAGTAATGTACTTAATACCATTAAATTGACCAAGTTCAGTCGGTGAAGTTTGCCAGTAGAACGTCTCGTCGTTTAGCCCGTCTCTTACATTACATTAGCTCCCGTACTTATACCAGACTCACACGAACTACGCTCAACTCACACCCTTGGCAGCCTATTTGCCCAAGAGAGGGAGTCCCCTCAGCAATGTCAGTAAGTGTCCGAGACAATAAGAGACATGTCGTAGCAGTTGACAACGACATATCACGAACAAACGGACCGAGAAATAAAGCCAAGTGGAATAGAAAAATTTCACCAACGACTCAATGGACTTGACACTTCATTTACTCCGACCTTTTTTTTATTAGTTATTTTTAAAAAACCATTTCTTAGTCCCGAAATCTGTTCAACCAATTTTCAAAAATGAAAAAATAAATTAGCGCCAAATAAAATATCATCCTAAACGTTCATTACACATTAAACCGTTTTAAGGAATAACATACCTATTGTCAAAGTAGCTTTTATGTAACAATACCTGTATAATGTGTCCATACAATATATATCCACGTAGTCAAGCAAAACGATTGCATTTTAACAGTTCAAAGTGAAGAAACTCGTTTACGTGATGGCACGATCTCATTGCTGAACTCTTTTTACGGTGAACCCTTTCTATTTTCTTTTTTTCCTTTAGAACTTTAATCCCAGTCATTTCACCCCTCACCTACATTTTTCATTTTATTTTATTTAGTTATTTATTTATTTAACGTTTTTAACCTCAGTTCATTCCGACAAGCCTTTCAGTCGGTAAAATGAGGTTTCCTTTACCAGAAAGTGTGTCTGGGAGACAGAACCAACCGAGATGTACACATATACACAAAGTAGAAAGCACAGAGCTTTGAGCTTGAACGAGTAAACAGCATTTGCTAAATTAATTCATCTACTAACCCTTCTACTGTATTTGCCCAGCAAACGAATACTCACTTTCTACTGGTGTAGAACGTACCTGCCAGTGTTAAATACACGTGTACATACTTTCGGCCTTTATATATTTTAGTGTAAAGTCTAAAGTGTAATCGTATTATATAAGGTTAATACTTGTTTTCTTTGATGAAATATTCATTACTCCTTATAACGTTATTATAAGGTTGCCAAACTTGGTTGGCTTTTATAAGCTTCATCAAACACTCTTGTGTTAAACTTTATGTTATGGTTCAATTAAACCTCAAATACTTGACAACTTCTCCATTATACATATTTTAAATATATATGGATATGTACGTGAGAAAACTCAGTTTAAGTTAACGGGTCAATACCTCAACTTTGGTTTTAATTATTGTTATTATCAAGCATACTAAGTAGTAAATGTAAATCTGCAGTCTGACGCACTCACGTTAGAGAAGTACATTTGTTTCCTTTAGTTGCTGGTATGTACGTAATAAAAGTTATATTTACTAATTAAATATGAAAATAGTATTTAAATTTTTAAATACAAAAAATATTTTAATTTTTTGATGATCAATTAAGAACTTGTATTTATATTTATTCAATAATAAGTTCTAAGTCTTTAAGAAAATTAAAAAAATAATTTTAAAAAGCCAATGAGAGTAAAATTAAATCGTATTAAAAATTTGGAGCAAAAGTTTTAATTTAAATTTCCTCTAACTCGTTAATAAAATTGAAATATGTATGTCATTTCCGAGTAATTGGACTTTGAAAAAACAAGGGAGCACTCTAAGATTAGCTTCAAGTTAATTACGAAATTTTAACGAAAAAGAAGGGAAATTTTAATTCAAGATAAAACCAAGTTTATTTAAACTTTTTATAAACGAATTCATCGGATTTAATTAAATTTATCTCTTTTAAAAAAAAATCGATTCAACCATTAATACGTACACGCCAAAAATCTGATAACTAAAATTTTACAACTTTCATTTAATTATTTTGATATGGAAATATTAATAAAAAAAAAATAAAGCTCTAGATTATTTCATTCTCGTTCGCAATTTTTTTAGTGATAGCGCATGACACACGATACTGTTAGTAATCTTTTTTTCCTCACGATAGTTTGAAATTTATAGCTTCCGAATAACAGAATTCGTTTGTCTTTCCTCCTCTCTATCAATATTTACTCGAATAAAAAAGTTTAATAATTTTTTTGGAGAAAAACTCGTCGGAAATAAACTCGCCTCAAATATATATATATATATATTTGTTTCAATTTGATTAATTAGTAATTTGATCTCGAAAAAAATAACTTTGCATTATTCACGGCTTCAGTAATAATAATAACATTATGTATAACTTATAAATTATACGCTAAATTGTATGTATAAAAATAAAACACGAGAGCATATTTAGTGCGGCATAATGACCCAACAAAGCAACAAAGCCGTCTTATCGATTGGTGCGTCTAGTATGTGAACTCCATTACCTACGACAATACAAATAAAATAAGTAAAATAATAAAAGATAAACAGAAACGGAAAAACAACAATGTTACCTTTTAGTTTGCATGACATGAGATGTTAAAGTTGGCCCGAGCCTCGAGTAGAGCTTTTCCTCCATAATTATTAAACTGAACCGGCAAAACGTTGAGTAACTTATGCTGTACACACGCGAACAACATATCCGATGCAAAAACGATTATCAGCTACATAATATGTTGTTTAAAAGTTTAAGATAAACGATCGTGCTGTCGACAAGTTGCACGATGCCTCTGAATTTCATTTTAATCAATAAATCATAGCACATGATTTATAGAATATAAAATATATGTAATCAGAGTACTTAATAAAAAAAAAATAGAAATGAATTCTATTACATTTATTACATGATAGCAGACATCTGACAGTCTTTATAATTTTTCTTAAGACGTAAATTATTATAATAATAATAATAAATTGTTTATTAAGAAAAAGTAAAAGGAATATTTTAATTTACGCGAGAATTTATTTTACATATGAATAAAAATGTCCTACCGAAAAATGATGATATTGAAGTTAGGTAGCAGTCGCTTGACAATTTTTTAATTTTTTTTAATAAATAAATTTGCTCCGAAAAATTATTTCTAAAAAATTGGATTTTTTATTTTTTTAATTTTCTTAATGTCAATTTTTTTTTTTTCATTTTCTTTGACATAATTTATTTATTAAAAAAATTCTTAAAATTATAAAATATCTGCTAAATTAATGTTCATCGAAAAATGACATTAAATTTACCAGCTGTCACTTTACAATTTTTTAACTTTCTTTAACAAACAAATGTGTTCCAAAAAATTTATTTTAAAAAAATTACATTTTTAATTTTTTAAAATTTTTACATGTCAATTTTTTTTGCCATGATTTATTGGTTAAAAAAATTCCTAAAATTATCAAATATTTGCTAAATTAATTTTCATTACTGAAAAATAATATGTCTGCTAACTCGCAATAAAAGGAAACATAATTACAACTCCGTCGACTGTTGCAAAAACGTCCGCCATTTTGTTGATTAAAAAACGCGGGAAGTTGGAGACAAAAAATAAAATTAAATATCGAGAAAGATAATTGTGAATAAAATATAAAAACTTACCACTAGAGCTCGTGACGATAGTTATCCCACTAAAATGTTGAACTTTTAAAACTGGAATAAAATTGATAGAAGGAAAAAACTTAAAATATAAAAAACAAAACTCGACGTCTTGTGTATTACACTAGTACAGAGAAAAAACAGTCACTACTCACAACACTTGGAACACGAGTGAAAGCTATTTGTTAGTCTGTATTACTACTATTACTACGGCGAAAAAACTAAACAAACAAACGACCGGCTTGAGCTGCCGTAATATCGCGTGACAATGACGCTGAGAGAGAAAATTACAAAAGATTAGTCACTGGTGGAGCGCGAGCGCGTAACTGCGGTGGTGAGCAGCGTACTCAAGTTAAGCTGGCTGTCGCAAGGGTTGACGCCTGCGTACTGTCAGAGGGCGCAGGTTTTAGGGGGAACGGGTGCCCGGATTAAGAAAGGGAGTTGCATTAAAACGGATGTATCAATGCGCACTCAACCTGCGCAATTTTTTTTTACTCATTTTAGGTTTTTAGACGACAAAGTTCGCTGTGTTTATGTTGACTGTCATAATACTTCTCAATACAATAAATCCTTTAAGCTCCGTAATTTTATTATTTTTTTCGCTGTTATATTATTATTCTCATCAAAATACTGGAGTCTGTTGTTTTATTATTTTATTATTATTTGTTTTAGTCTTTGAGTTAATTTATTTTTGCTAATTAATTTTTTTTTTTTTTTTTTAGCTATAGAATAATTTGCAGATTTGTTTATGTTTACAATTTTACGATGATATTTACAATCTAGGGTACTCTTTTTGGAATTAATTATTATTGGAAGTATATATGGGACAAAAATCACTGTAAGTAAAGAAAATAATTAATATATTATAGATTACTTATCAACAATGTAAGTATATATTGTTGGTTGTACAGCTATGTGTAAAAGAACAATTGACAGTTGAGTTCAGTTCTATTGTTCCATCATACTAGATACCTCAATTCTGAATGAAAATTTTTATGATTTTTTTTATTAAAAAATTATTACAAAAAAATAAAAAAAAATTTTTTCATTTGTTAAAAACTTCAAAAATTAATAAATTATGCAAAATAAAAAATGTCGGCTAACTTTATTATTATCAATTCTGAATGAAAATTAAGTTAGCCGGCATCTAAAAATTTTTAGAATTTTATTATATTGAAAAAATTATTATAAAAAAAAATTTCATTTATAAAAAACTTAGAAAACTATAAGTGCAATTTTTTAAAAATGTTTTTTTGTTATAATTAAATAAATAAAAAAAAACTTAAAAATTTTGAAATGAAAATTGACCAACATTTGATAATTTCTTAGTTATAATTAACAAATAAATCATTACTTGAAAAATATTAAAAAAAAAACTATTTATAGACTTTCAAACCCTTAATGTGAGTTTTTTTTTTTCTAAATATTTTTATTATAAAATTTGTAAAAAAATCTTACAAATTTTATTCAACTTATCAGTTTTTGATTTTAAATATTTATAATTTTTGCTGGAAAATTTTTTTTACTATAAAAAATAAAAAAAAAGTTGATGAAAAATCTAAAATTACATAAGTATGTAATGGAGGAGTTGTTAGTTAAAGAATCTTCCATAATTTGTGAGTTTACTCAGTAAGTGTTAAAAGTTTAAAAGACGCTTATATCTTTGAAGTTTGTTAAACTTATGACCAGAATTATGGACTTATATCAACTTGTCTTCGGAATGAACAATAAAAATGAAAAAATAATAAAATAAAATAGAGCAAAAATTAATAAAGTTTTCTCTGAAAGATTAAAACTCTATATGTAACTTTTATCAGTCTGAAATCTTAATCGTAAGTCCATTAGCAGAGCAAGTATGAAGCCCTTGTGGTCACTTCCAGATGGGTTCTCTAGTTGAAGTGTTACAAAAGGAAGCCCCATTGAATGTAGACGAGATATAACAACGAACGACGATTGGAAGTCAACGTGTCACACTGACAGAGAGGCCCTTCTCATAATAGGTCATGCTAGAACAAAACAATGATCAAGAGAGGATTGGATGTCGATAACAGATATATTCACCTGACCACTACACTGCAAATGAATGTCATAGTGGTAATAGTGGGGTACTGGTAGTGGTTTCATGACGATTGACTCGCACTCATACACGTTTATTTCGCGTACCGTAAAATCACCTCAACTACTGTCAGTCTCTACATCATCACTTTATTATGGAACTCGAATAGTCAATGCATTTAAATTTCAAGTGGTCCTGGTGTGATTTTCAATACAATAAATTTTAATTTAGATTCAAGAACCTCTCACACAATTACTGTTTGTCATATATTCCGTTTAATTCCATTTTATTTTATTTTCAATATCACATCGGTTATTATTATTTTTTATTAATAAATCTGTAAATGAATATGATTTTAAGCGGAATATTGACGATGATAAAACATTTAAGAGATAAAATGAATTTTAGAGGAATAAAATTCTCCCTTGTATCAATAAAATTTTATTCATTTTTTTATGTCTCTATAAAGATTGTAGTAAAATCTCATCTTGGATTATTGCGATCTATATATTATTCACAAAAAGGTCAAACAAAAAATAGAATATTTATTTTAATATGAATAATTTTAGGAGGATAATAATAAATAAATCAAATTTATATCTTTTATTATTCCAATTATCTTAGAATTGAATTTAAAATTATTCATTTATAATTGAAATTTTTATATTCTTCATTTATAATCAATGAAAGTTTATTAAATAATAACCAATCAATAAATTTATATCATTTTTTGTAAATGTAGAGATTGAGTAAAATATTTTTAGCTCCCTTTTATGACATCAGAAGCTTGAACTCGGTAATCGATAGAAAAGTTTTCTGTGCTTTCAAACTGATGCAAAAATAAATTTCTCTGTAAATTTCAACAGTTAATTTTTGTACAAAATTTACCAAAATTAATTGCAAGCATTATTATAACTAGTGAGACAAGAAATAATTGAAACACAAAATATTCTTTTGTAATAATGATAATTTATTTAATAATACATAGTCAGCATAATTACTTACTTTAAATAACTATAAAGTAAATTGCGAAAAGAAATGTTGTTGAATAAATTATAAACACACAGTAGTTAATACATGAATTTCTTTATTTAAAATGGAATGCTTGGGATTGTTAAAAATAATTAATACTTATATTTACAAATGTGCTGTAATAATCAATGGAAGAGCTTAATAATGAACATAATAGTAACAATTATTGTTTTATTATTATTATTATTATTATTATTATTATTATTATTATGAATATTATTATTTTAATAATTATTAGCACAGAGATATATGATGTAATTTATATGTATTCGTAAAAACCCGCACATTCCATTGAATCAAAGACATTTAAAATCAAGTAAAAGAAAATTCAATGTTAATTTCGATTTAATTAAACATTTCGATAAATTTAAAAAACTCCTTTACTTCTCCCATTGATAAAAAAATTTATAGACAATTCATCAAAATTTAAATATTTAAACGCTTATAAATGCTAGGTTTTTCATAAATAAATCTTTGAGCTTATTAGCAATAAACAAATAAAATAAAAAAATACAGTAATTTTGTAGGTAGTAAAATATCGTACGAGCCTTAATTTGATAATCGTAAAAAATTGATGAATATTATTTCTAGATTCCAGTCAATTGTGAGTTACAATGAGGTAATTAATAATTATTTCAGTTTTTCTTTTCTGCAATATTATAAGTTGTTAATATCGATGTTGGCTCGTCATTTTTTTTTTTTATTTATAATTTATTTATGCCATCCGGATACTCTGTATAATTTGGAATATAGCTGAAAAATAAATAAAGGCATTTTATTCAACTTGTAAACTTGACAACAATAACAATAATAATGATCATAAATAAATTATTAGTATTTAAAAAAATTAAATATTAATACAAAATTTTTTTCACTAAATATTTTAAAGACAAGAAAACTATCTAATCAGAAGCTACATAATTGAAAATTAATCACTGAGGTCATACGATAATTATAACTCCAAATTTAATCGACCATCGAAGTTTAAATTTAATTGTTTATTTTATTGATCCCGTGCTTTAAAATTTTAGGTCAATAAATCTATTTGTAATTGTAATATAGTTAAGTTTCAATGAATACATAAAACATCACAAAAGTGGAATTGCATAATATCAAATCTTGGAAGATTTATATCTCATTTTGAAAATGAATATTTGTTTTTTAAAAAAATTATTTTTTCTATTGAATCACATGAATAAACAGTATTATATATTTATATTGTTGGTCATTTTAAACAAACTATTTGTACAGATATATAAATATTTACAACATTGATAAAATTTAAAAGTGATCACTTTAAATGCATTTCTGATAATAAAAAAAGCAATGATGATCAATGCTTCAGAAGAAAATGAATAATTTAGATTTTTTATTAAAAATTTGGAAATTTTTAATTAAGCCAATTAAATTTTTCTAAGTATTCACAACTTTGGAGTACACGTAAAAAAATGAATTTTTTATTTATGCACAAATACTTTGTAAAAATATTTAATTTTAAATGACCCATTTTATTTATATTTAAATAAATATTACCTGATCCACAGACAACAAAAATGAAAAGAGCAAGTAGCCAAGGTCCCACTGGTGATCCTTCTTCTTGTGGTTTCTGCCAAATAAAATATATAAATGAATACATACTCCAATAATTTATCAACATAAAATTATTTACTGAAAATTGACTCGATAAAAAAAAAAATTTTAGCTAATTTTAAAAGTTACAAAAATTAATAATTATAATAAATAAATATTGTTACTAAAAAATCAAAAAGTTCAAACGTTTTAACCTAACTTTTAAAAAACCGAAATGAATGAAAAAAAAATTATAAATAACAAAAAATATATATATATAAAGCATGTGCACATAATAAATAACAATAAATAATTATAAAAAGTCAAAAAAGTAAATTTTGATAAGAGCACATGACAACCAGCTGTTGAGTATGATATTATAAAAACTAGACTTCCTTATTACACACATTAAAAATAGTTACTCACCGATGATTTAGGAACATTACCACGCAAAGTAATGTTCTTGGTTGCTTTTTCATTAGCAATGCGCATTCTTTGTTTAGGTGCCATTATAATTTTAATAAAATAAATTAGCGTTTAATATTAATCAATAGATTGATAAATTAAACACTCGCGTGTCGTATGGTCAATAGAACCAATTAAATATGTACACCCGTATCTACGGCAACTGATTGTTCCTTACTCTTTACCCACTTATCGGCTTTTACAAATTCTTATATTAATTTTTGTCGTTGTGTTATTTTTTATATATCGAGATGTGGTGGTGTCACAAATATAACAGTATTCTGCTGTAGTGACGTTTCTCTACATACGTCTAAATCTGCGCAAACGTAAGCGCAATCGCGTTGACACGTGAAAATGTTTACGTCGGCCAACTTATTCCACGTTTAACACTACGTTAATCAATTAAAATTATTTTTTATTATTATTACAATTATTTTAATTGTAATAATATTATTTTTAATTGTTATCATTATTTAACAGTGTCAAGTATTGTGTTTTGAATATTTTTTTAAATTATGGTACAAAAAAAATTTTTTTTATAGTATTATTGTTAATTTATTAATTAATTATGTAATAAATAAATAATTAAAATAATTATTTATAATAATTTTAAGAAATTTAAGACATATAATTAATTTTTTAATAATTAAAAAAGCAAGAATTTTAAAAAGTGTACAACGTTAGTCAAAATAACCTTACTTAGTTATTTTCAAACGATTTTTTTTTAAAATGATGACTAATTATCATTGAAATAAGTTTTTTATCAATTAATAATATCAGTAATGTTGATATTACGGCTATTTAAGCTCCAAAGTTATGAAAATAAAAAAATAATTACGATGGAAGAGTCATCTTGAAAGAGTTCAGTAGACTAAATTAATTTTTTATAGATGTAAACAAAATTCCGAGTATCGAAAAAAAATTTTATAATTTTAGTATTAGAGTATTTATATAAAAGTATTTAAAGAAATAAAAAAATATAACCAAAGCTTTAAGTAGTCAATTTATAAGTAATCAACGAATTAGAAGAGTACAAGTTCTAAACTAAAAAAATGACAGGCCACAAACAATCTACAGAAGGGTATTTATTCGGAATATGTGGCCTAATAGTGCATTTAGTAATTTTATGGGGTGTATTGGATGCCAATTTTTATTCGCCAGTATTAAATGACTTGCCAGTAGTTGAACCTCTCTCAGGAGCACCAGCCAAACGTTTGTTTTTATTTGTCGCCGATGGAATGCGGTACAGAACATTCAGCTCGGAGCCGGCACCTTTTCTCAAGTATTGAACGTCTTGTATTTATTTTTATTTTTATTAAAAAATTATAAATTTTTAATTATTTGGGGTTTTTTAGGAATATCATTAAGACACAAGGAACATGGGGTGTATCTCACACAAGAATGCCGACAGAATCACGACCTGGGAATGTTGCGATAGCTGCTGGCCTTTATGAAGATCCAAGTGCTTTATTCAAAGGCTGGAAGGAAAATCCAGTTGATTTTGATTCGGTTTTCAATCAGAGTTCTATGGCATGGGCTTGGGGAAGTCCTGATATTATTCCAATGTTTGTCAAAGGTATTTTACTATTTTTTTATAATTAAAGAATCTGAAAAATTTTGACATTACTTGAAAACTTGATATGATACTGAAATTAACAGATGAAACTAAAATTAGCCGATAATTTTTTACTAATTGAATTTGCAATAAAAAAATATTTTTAAAAAATTGCACATATGATTTTTCAAATTTTTTACATGTGAAATTTTTTCTTTTAATTTTTTTGTGATACTTTTATTAATAAAAAAAATTCTGAAAATTGTCAGCTGTCTGCTAATTTTATTTTCATAATTAACAGACGTTTGATAATTTTTGGAATTTTTATAACCAATCAATTATTATAAAAAACATATTTTAAAAAATTCGCACCAATAATTGTTTGAAATTTTTACATGTGGAATTTTTTTCATTGTAATTTAATTGTTATAATCTAAAAAATTGTTAGATGTCTGTTAAATTCAGTGTCATAACTTGATTGATTATTTTCCGAAAAGAAATAATAAAATAACTTTGATAAAAAATATTTCAATTAAAAAAAAATTAATTTTTTCTTATTTATTTAAAATACTTGTCAAAATTTTTGAAATTTTTTTAATTAAATAAAAATTAATGATTCTAATTTTATAAAATAATTTCCAAATAAAGGGAGTCATTTAAACGTACGCGGTGACAGCTATCCAGCAGAGTGGCAGGATTTTGACAAAGCTTCCAATTCTCCAATAACTCTAGACTCATGGGTTTTCAAAAAGTATTTTGAATGGCTGGATAGAGATGCAATAAAGATAAAAAGTAGAAAAGGAGTTCTTCTATTTTTCCATTTACTTGGTTGCGATACTGCAGGTCACGCCAGCAAACCCCATTCAAAGTACGTAAAGCTGTAATTATTTATTACCAATTAGCTAGATGTATTTAATTTTTATCATCACAGACTATGTTGTGCTTTGGATTCAGAGAGTACAAAGAGAGCTTGAAATTTGTCGACCAGAAGATTAAAGAAGTGGTGAAAAGTGTCGACAAATTTTTTGGAGACAGTCGCACTGCTTACATATTCACTGCTGACCATGGAATGACGGACTGGGGTTCGCATGGTAGTGGCTCCGATGACGAAACTGAGACACCTTTTATCGCTTGGGGTGCTGGGGTTAGTCATCTGTCAGGTCGTCGTGATATTGAGCAAGCAGACATTGCACCTCTTGTTGCATCGCTTCTTGGAATTTCTATTCCTGTCAATAGCGAAGTATGACTTACCATTTTACCATTAAAATTAATTACTATGAAAATAAATTTTTAATTACTGATTTTTTTTTTTTTTTTTTTTTTTTAATTAATAACAGGGAGTTTTACCAAGATTATACTTGCAATCTGGTAATCAGGAATACGGAGCACGTGCTCTATTGAACAATATAAAACAATTATTGAACCAAGTAAAAGGAAATCGTTTGACTGCGAGTGGCGAAGGTTCTTCATATTCAAACTGGCGAGAACGTGAATTAGAAAAAATGATAGATAAAGTTGAAAAACTATTACATGACAATAAAGTAGTCGAAGCTATAAGAGTAGCGGAAGAAACTATTGAAAAATGTAAAAGTTATTTATATTACTATCGACAGTATCAAAAAAATCAATTAATTGTTTATTTAACTTTGATGTGGCTTGGATGGATTGTTTTGTTGGTACTAAAAATAACTGGGACTCCACGAAGTCACTTAAACAATACTTACAAAGTCAAAAGTGCATATCATACTCTACTTAATTTATCATTTTTGATCGCTTTAGTAACATTGATTACTGAACACTTTTGTAAATATCAATTTTATTTTTTTTAAAATTACAATAATACAATAGTACAAAAATTACTAATTAATTTCTTTGAAATTTAGTTTCAGGTAGAAAAGACTCTAGAGTTATATATTACGGCATAGCAGCGCTTATATTTGTGTGGCTTGGATTTTGTGCCCCGTTGGTATTAGTTCCAGTGTATCATGTCAAAAAAAATGAACCAATAAGAATAATAATCGGCGGTACAGTTCTATTGTTATTAACCATGTCTGCTGGTTTATTTAACAAATTATTCTTTAGCTTGGCAATGGTAATAACGGCTATAATGCAGAAGTTGACAATTAAAAAGCCTGATAAACTATTAATCTTAACGGCTTTAGCGCTTGCTATTTATCCGGCATTGCCTACTGTGAAACCAGATCCTCAGACTGGAATAGTGTATGTAAAAATAATTATTTTAAATCGTTCGATTATTTTTTAATCAACAAATTCAATGACCGATTTAATATTACAGACTGATAAGTGTGGCTGTAGCAGCGGTGGCTTTGGTGATACACAATTTGCCATCCCATATATTGATAATTGAGTTGTTACGCCTAGCTCTGACAACCTTAATATTGACTGGTGATATAGACGGTAGAACAGGACTATCGTGGATTATTTTAGCTTCTAGTCCAATCAGTATATTTCTACACCCCGCAGATGATGTAAAAAAGAGATTAACTGGGGTAACTTACGGCCTATTTTGCCCATTAGTATTACTCTCAGCTTCTTATGAGCCTCAAGTTTATTTACTGCTTGCTATTCATTTAATGACACTGCTGGATAACGACAATAATGATGAGGAATTAAAATCAACTGGACATTGCAGAAGATCATTGAGCCCATCTGATCTCGTTACAGCTGCGTACTTTGTATCCTTTTTAAAGACTCATTTAATTTAATTTAAATTTTTCAATCAAGAATTTTATTTTCTTCTTTAAAGTCAGAAAAATATTAATCCTTAATTTTATCTCTCAGATGCTGTACATACTTCTGTCATTTTTCGGAACAGGAAACATGGCGAGCATAAGTTCATTTGACCCGATGTGGACCAAACATTTCATCACACTCTTTTCACCTTTCACGATGTCAGCATTGATTTTATTAAAACTAGCGATTCCATTGATTCTAGTCGGATGTGCGAGCCGTGTGCTGGCGTCATCTTCAATATTCTTAGCCGTTTTGCTGCTAGGTGACTGTCTGTCATTGCCGCTGATATTTACCGTAACGCCTCAAGGCAGCTGGCTAGACATCGGCACTGCAATAAGCCGTTACGCTATCGCAGTAACACTTCCATGTCTCTTTTTAGTCCTCTACCATCTTTCGAGTCCGCTAATGACTGTTGACTTCTCATCACGAAAAACGCTGAAAAAACATCTAGTTTAATTTTTTACATTAATAAATCCCCTAAAAATTTTATTTTTTATTGTTTTTTTTTTTCAATTTTATTTTTTTTTTTTTTTCTAATCCAATAATAGAACTTATTACACGATAAATAATTGTCGACAAACACATATAAGTCTGAATTAAAATTTAAATTCCTTGTATTTTTTGGATGATTTCGCCTCAGATTGTCCTTGCTGGCGCTTCCGTTTGCTCTGTAACAAAAATAACCAATAAAATTAATGATATAGCTCAAAACAGCTCAAAAAATTTTATCTATATTATTATGACATTTTTAAAGATATAAGCTCATCCCTATGTTACACTCATCAGGACCTTTCATTTAAGTACCCACATCAATTTTTCATATATTTATATATATGTATATATGAAAAATATATGAAAATGCATGTGGGTACTCAAATGAAAGCTCTCGACGAGTGTAACATCGGGATGAGCTTATATCTTTAAAAACACCAATAGTTAAAAAATTACAGTGCAATTTAACATAATTAAGAAATGACCTTGCATTTTGTGAATTATTGACATTTATAAAAATATAAGCTCACCCCGACATTGCACTCACTGAGACCTTTCATTTGAGTACCCACATCAATTTTTCATATATATATATATATATGTATATATATGAAAAATATATCAAAATGCATGTGGGTACTCAAATGAAAGCTCTTGATGAGTGTAACATCGGGATGAGCTTATATCTTTAAAAACTTCAATAATTAAAAAAAAGTACAGTGCAATTTAACAAAAGTCATTATTTAATAAAGCAAAATTTTACTTATTCATAGTTCATAAGTCACGGAAGTTACATAGTGACTGCAAGGTTGCTAGTAAAAATAAAAATAATAAACAAAATACCTTTTGTCGTTGGACATGATCTTGCAGCATGTCAGACAAGTCTTCGCGCCGCAAATGAGCCTGCCTGGAGCGCATAGTTTCTTCATACCTCGAAGCCATGGCTTCTGAGTCGAGATCAAGCTCACTAGGATCTAGAGCCACTTCGACAGTACCATCTTTCTCGACCCTCGACTCAGAAGCCGAGCCACTCATGCCTCGTCGAGCCGCAGCGATGACAGACGGCGGGGCTTGCCCACCGGCTCCAGTCATATCATACACATGAGTACTGCCCATCATGCTAGCACCCAGCCCTTCAGTGCGCCTTTCTTGTAGCACCGTGTACAGTGCCGGAGTATCACCACCCTCCATTTCACTCTCAATTTTCTTCTTTCTCAGCTCAATAGTTTCTGGAGTTTCAAGACCCGCTGGAATAGAAGCAATACCACTTGGAGTGATAAGTCCCTCGGCTCCAGGAGTAATCAGACCACTACCATCACCATCGACGTCTTTGCCATCAGCATCACCTTCCTCCTCGCCATCTTCATCCTCGTCTTCTTCACCAGAAGATTCAGACTCCGGCTCTCCCCACATTCCACGATCGACTTCTTCGTCCATAATGTCACCACCAAGAGGTCTGGCGACGCCGAAAACGTCTCCGTAGAGCGGTCTACCAGTCTCGTCAACCGGAGGCTTACCCCATCCACCAGCGTGATACCCAAAGGCACATCCTTCTGGAATAGGTGCGTTTAATCCTGGAATTTTCAAGTTTGGATAACTTGGCGGTGGTCCGTATCGCTGCATAGCGATC
The DNA here is from genome assembly GCA_905319865.3 of Cotesia congregata. NCBI lineage: Eukaryota > Metazoa > Arthropoda > Insecta > Hymenoptera > Braconidae > Cotesia > Cotesia congregata. The sequence continues at coordinate 4,444,742 of CAJNRD030001124.1, read as the reverse complement.
AACCATGGCGGAGGAACTTTATGGCAATTAGGACCAACCGGCATACCTAAAGCAGTCCTCAATTCATCAGACAGCTCACCAGGTTTCTTTTCTTTCAATCTAGTCTCAAATTCTTTGCCTTCGTAATACAAATCCCCGTGAATGGTCATACGCGGCTTTGTTTGCCACTTGAAAAAAGCATCATGAAGCTTTTGATAATCAATATCAATTTTACCCAACTTAGGCCGAGCTCTTTCCCGCATTTTGGCCTTGAGAGTACGCCCGTCATCACGCTCTTGAAGACTTGCCCGCATTTCAGTGATACCAGTCCGTTTAATAAAGTCAGGAAGATCAAACGGAGGCTTTTCAATACCTCTCTTTCCCTGCAAGTACTTTCTCTTGAAGCACCAATGACGTGGTACAGGTACAGTATTTCTGTGTGCTTTAAGTTGGACTAAAAGCTTAGGATCGATCTTCATTGCCTGCATTATTATCAAGTGCTCGAACAACATCAACTAATGAAAAATTACCTTTAGCTTTTATTTCGGCGACCTAAATCATTAAAAAAAATTTTTTTTAGTATTTTAAATTTTACTATTAATTTCAAATTATAATCATCTTTTTTTTTTAGCAAACCTTTTGTTGCCTGAGTTGAATAGCACGAGTGACACTCGTCCAAACATCGCCTTTACAGGCGCGCAAAACTTCTTTCGCTTCAACAATCGATAAAAATCCAATGTCATTTTTACAATCAGGCATTTCTTTTCCCCTCGTCGAAACGAGAATTTGAACAGTTTCAATGAGATGTGGCCACTGATTTATAAGCCAATCAATAGGATTAACAGCGCCTTGTGCCAGTGCCACTTGAATGTCATCAGCTGAAAATCCTTGACGTTCAGCTTCACGTAAAAGTTCAACAATCTCCAAGCCTTGACGAGTCAGAGTCGATACACTTGGAGACACCGGTCCAATTGTTGGCGAGTCTTGATGATATCTCGATTGATTAATGTCCTGTAACAGTTTTGTTTTATTTAATTTAGAATACTACTTTACATTTACAAACGCAAAATAAATTCTTTTAAATCAATTTAAAGTTATTGTAATTATTCTATGATCACACCGAGGCTACGCAATTAAATCAAGTACAAACAATAAACAAAAATATAAAAAAGCATCTACTTCTGGATTATAAATAAAAAATAAATAAATTATTAAAATAATATAAACAAAAAAAGGAAAAAGAGGAATTATAGTTAAGGAAAAAAAGGTCACAGTTAATTTTTTACCCTAGAATGAAAATAAAGATGCGTTGAATCAATAGAATTTCTTCTTGTTCCATGAGACGAAGTTGGTTGATTAATATGCTGATAATGGACTCGAGGATACAAATCTGGACTATTTGTGTATCTTATTTCCTATAATAAAATCTCACTTCCAATATCAATTATAAATATTGCAAATAGTATGTACTTTTTAAATTACTTATTTCAATAAACGTACCTCGCCATCACTTTCATCTTGATAAATCCCTTTTTGATCGCGATATTCTTTGGATTTTTTTCCAACTCCATTATTTTTAGGTGGTACTTCATAAGTCTAAAATATTAAAAAAAAAATTCATACGATTAGATATAATTATATCGCTTTATTAATATAATTTCAATGAATAAATCAACCGAAGTAATACAAACCTGAGTAGCGATACTTTGAGGTGGAGGTGATGTCCCCCTTTCTATTGAAGCAATCGAAGGGACGGGTGAAGGTCCAACGTCAGGAGTTTCTGAAGCTCGAATAGGAGTTGGCGACAACACAGTAGGAACTGGTGGAGGGACATTATCTTGAGTTTTTATAACTTCAGAAGTAGTTTCTTCCAACTCCTTAATAGGAGAAGTGGATGTAGATATTGAAGCATGAGTTTTTATGTTTTCACGAAGCGATGAATTTAATACCGACTCTAACTTATTTGTTTGATTGTCTTCAACAATGTTTGAATTTAATTCTTGGTCATTTTTTACTATTTCTACATCTGCAATAAAATAAATAAATTGGTAAAGGAAAATATCGTCAAATGTAGGATAGGAATTACTTGAATGAATAATAAAAAAAAAAAAGAAATTTTCTTTATGTTTCAATTTTTATTCGAATATTTCTTTATTATTCATTCAAGACACGTTACTACATAGCTTTTATAAATAAAATGAAATGTTTAAGAATTTTTAAAATAAATTATGAAATTTAAATATATATATTAATAGTTAATCTTCTGATATTTTTAAAATAGTTAACTCGTTCTAAACTATTTAAATACTTTAGTACCAAAAGAAAAGCTTATTTTTCGTCTCGTTCTACCTTTGCTTTGGGTAGTCGCAGTGCTGTCCCCGCTTTCTTCGCCATTGGACATTTTTATGCTGGAAACCTTTGTTGCGGGTTCAGGTGTGGATTCTTGAACGTTTTCTGAAGATTCTGGAGTATTCTCCGGATTGGGAGGGAGTGCACTCCGCTTTGTTTTGCAGCAAACAATACAAACCCGTTCTTTAGCTTCATTTATAAACGTACAATGTTCACATGCCCATTCTTTATCTTCTTCAGTCTTTTCTTCTGCTGCTGGTTGTTGAGAAGTTTTTTTAATCTGAGATGCCGAAGATTTCGCTTCATTAATTTTATCTTGTTTAATATTTTCATCAGGCTGTACTTTATGATTTTTCTCTGGAGTTGGTTCTTTTATTGATTCTTTAGGAGTTGGTTCCCTGATAACTTCTCTTTCAACTGACTTTCTTACTTCTCTCAATGGAGATTTTTTTATTTCCCTAACAACTGATTCAGCGCGTTTATTATTACTATTATTATTATTATTAGTCGTAATTAATTCGCCAGTACTATCAGACGAATTGGCAAATCTGTTTCGCGTAGTATTTGAATTCGTTTTTTTGTTTAAAACTTCACGTTCGTATTCAGCATTAGACTTTCGACGACTCCGTAATGTCCCATTATTTTTCATCAGTTTCTCATCATTATTAAAAGATTCTGTTTTGCGTCGCAACCTATGATCATCTTCAGTCTCTGAGTTATGCCGAGAGGACATTAAACGCGATCGTGAGTCTGGATTAACATTTGTAGGCTCAGTACGTTTACGGCCACGGCTATCATCAGTTTCGGAATTTTGTCGCGAAGATAAATAATGATCCATTGTATTTCTTCTTCTGCGAATATCGTCATTCTCTGACTGCTGTCTAGAAGACACAGAACGAAACTCTAAATCTTCATAGTCCAAATTTCGTGATGATGAAGAATTCATTCCGTTAATTCTATCCTCAGATCTCCAGTTTCTGTGAAAAAATTAAAAATATTAATATTAAATAATTAAAAATAAAATCTACATTAAATTAAAATTAAAATCAAAACCTACCCTCTACGACTTCGAGACATTGTCGACCTATTGTCATCAACATCATGATATCCCGTGATTCGCCTCGAGGATACATTGCCCCTCCGAAGATTTCTCGAGCTTCTGGACAACTGATCATCGAAATCAGAGTCATCAGATTCTTCAGAACTCGCGTCGGTCGAATTTGGTGACCGCCTTACTCTCGACACTACAGATTTTCTAGACTTTTGGCTGAACGACGGCGAAGCAGCTCTACTGCGTCTGCCAGACTTGTAGCTTCTCGCTGGACTAGGGCACCTGGATACATTAGCCGACGGATAATGAGGAGGTAACATTGCTTGATTATAACCCATCGGATAACCCCACATTGCTGGATGATTCAAACTCATCGTGGAACCACTGATTGGATTGTCCCAGGGACTTCCTGGTGGTGGGTACCACATCATCGGCATACGCTGAGTCAGATGAGCCATCGACTGAGCCTAAAATTATATTATTTTGATTAAATTTTGAAAACTAATGAAAATTTTCTGACCCACCATTTTTTATTCTAATTAGTATTAAATGGAATAAGTTTATTTATAAAATTAAAAAATTTACATGAAAATGATTGATGAATTACCTGTTGCATTGCTGGGTTCCATAAATTCTGAGAAGACAAGTCACAAACACTCGACGATTGCATCATTCCAGTTCTTGGAGGTGGTGGAGGTACCATCAAATTACCTCTGGAACTACCAAGACTCACTGGTCTAGGACTTGGAGCTTCTCTAGGAGTTTCTGGTGTGGGAATTCTTCTTCTATTTGCATCCTGAGCTCTCATAGCTTCCTGATACTTTCTATATCTCTCCTATCAAATAAATTTAACTTATAATTTAAATAAAGCTAATATTTTATGATAAATATATAAGAAATAAATTAAACCTGAAGTGTTGACATTTTATCCATGCCAGCTCCATTGGGATCATTAGCATTATTAGAAGTATTAAGCGACTGGACGGACTTAGATGCAATTAACGATGATTCTGGCGCAGACGGCAACGGTCTTCCTTGGACATTGATGCTGTTTCTTTTCAAACTTCCAACTTTATCGGAAAACGAGATGCCTCCTGGATCCTGATTAACCGACGGCCTTGCCTAGGCGCGTAAACCTTACATTTAATAGCTGAGGGATCTTGATAATCATAATTAATCTTAATTTTCAAAAGTGTGAAAGCCAAAAAATTGATAATGATCGCCAACATTTACATTTACACTCATTTGGTTGTGATTCTTCGTGTCGATGATTATTTAAATTTATTTATGTTTATTGTTTGTAATATAAATTTTTATATATAAAAGGGTTTGAGGTTCAGGAATTAAAGCAACTATTTGTGATAACTATTAGCCCTGTAATGTCCTTTCAAGTCGACTTGATTACATAAATTATTTGTACAATCAATAAATAAACAATTGTCGCCTCGGTGTGACATAGAATTATTAATATTTATCATCGTTGTAGTGACTCGACTAAATAACGAAACTCTGCGTAATTTATAAAAAATAAAATTTCTTCTTTAAATAAATAATTTTCACATAAATTAATTTAAGCACACTTTCAATAAATAAATAAATAAATAAATAAAATAAATAATGCAGAATTTCGTACAAAAATATAATATTTACATATACAATTAGACTTCAAAGGATCTAAGTGATCAGGATAGAGCGCATCCTACCTGAGTATTTCTACGATTTCTTCTCGGCGGTGGTACTGGAGGATTCAGTGGAGTTTCGCCTTTGGGTGGTAATGGTGGTCTAGTACGAAAATTCATTTGGTTATGATCAGTTACAATTCGTCTGCGTACATGACCACGTCGTTTGGGATGTTTATGATTCATGTCGTCGCAAGTCTCACAAAAATTTTCATTGCACGCGTCACATCTTGCGAATAAATTATGCGCGCCGCACAGAGCACATTTATTGACATTATTATTGTTGTTTGTTGATGTTATTCTTGTAAGTTCTAATGCTTTTCCGTTATTATTAGTCCTCGAAGTCTGCTGGGGGTTTCCTGTGAACTCGATTACTTCGTAGTCGGGATCGCCGCAGTCCCCGGTTAGAGATGGTGGCGGGATTTTAGGTGGTGTTGGCGGTCGTCGTAATTTTTCTGCTGATTTTGATTGTTCTTGTGCCTTTTGAACAAAAATCAATCATTTTTATCATCATTTAATTTTTGATTATTTAAATTCTACGGCTGATAAATATGTAATAAAAAATACCATAACCCAATGAGGCATTGAACGCGCCATTCTTAAGCGTGTTGATGGATTAGAAATGGCCATTGGCCGCCACTTTTCTGCTCCTGACTTCTGTTTGAACAATTAAAATCAAAAGACAGTATCTGGTAATTTTAAAAACATGTTACATTATATATATATAATTGCGTTGAATTAAGTACTGTTATTAATAAAATAACTATGAATTATTATAAAAGAATGACGATGATTGTTGTACGTATTTTATAATAAGATGTGGGAGAGTATTATAGCGACAGAACAGGATGAGATGATCAGAATCTATTTGTGAAACTAAGGAAAAAGCATTGCTCTCAGCCAAAAATAAACTAAGCATCGTGACTACACATTCACTCGTTGAGATCTAGCTTATGGCAATGTTTCTTCAGTCAACAAACAGATCACATCTTAGTTTATAGTCTCAATACATTTTTCAACACGTTAACTTATTGAATAATAAAATAAAAAATAATAAACACACACAGATTTATATCCATTTTTAATGCAAAAGATCCAATAAAACAGTATCAAAAATAAATCGAGCTTGATATATATATATATATATATATGAATAAGAGGTATTTTAGTTTTTATAAGTGTTACTCGGGATGGGATTTAAAGAATTAGAAAAAAATCTAGTAGGAGTTAGGAGTTTTATTATAAAACTTACGCTCATGTGATCCAGGAAAAGTGTCCAGGATGGCGGTGAAACTCGAGAAATTTATCCCGACTGCAACCGATGGAGAAAATATTTTTCGACCGGTCTCTTCTCGGTTCACAAAACTTCTTCGGGGCTTCTAAGCCGCGACAAACGTCTGCTGCACTGCTGCAAACCTCAACCAGCAGCTAATGTAGCCATTCTATTTTGGGATTCGAAAAGCTTGGATTGCTGCCACTTTCTGCCGAGTATCCGCGATCTTGTAAATATATCGGGGTCTTTATAATCACCCGGAAGTGTCAGAAGACTTTTTTTTCTCACTCTGTCTATTAAAAATAAACTTATTATTATAAAAATGGATGTCTAGGTATACATACAAGCTGGTAGTACATGTCCAGTTTTAATTTCAAATAAAATTTAAAATTTTTAATTGTTTTTCGTAGAATTAATTTACCTGAAGGCCTGAAACATAATAATTGTTAAATTGTTAGTTTTTTTTTATTTTTTATCCGCATATATTTTTATTTCTTCTTTTTTTCAATTAATACCAATATGATCTTCATTCAGATGAGTTTTTGAAAAAAAGTATCTTGAAGATAATGCAAGCACAAAATAGATTTTTAAAAGATCCAAATTTCTTTATTTATCTTAAATTGTCATATTTTTTCAATAATTATCAAAATATTTTGACATTTGAAATATTTCCATCATAACAAAAAATAAACAACAAAAAAAAATTAGTAAATCGATAAGTTACCAGTAGAATTGCTGATATAGTAAGAAATGTCACCACCAATCAATAACACAGTACAGCGCAGTAATTATTAACTAATAATTATTATTTTATAAATATTTTAAAATTAAATTAATTAAAAATTAAATAAATCCAATAATAAGGCATTATGGAGACTAGACAAGTGACCAAACTCCATGTTAATAAAATTATTTTCAAATGTTCTAATTCATACTTTGGCCAGTGGTGTCGCTCGAGTACCAGGTTTTAATCTAAGAGAAAAATTCGTGGTGGGAAATGTTGTAAAAGTTTGTTACCGACTCGAATAGTTTTAGTTTTAGTGAGCGTTCAACGTTTTTAATGTTCTTGAGCCATAAAAGTTCGGTTTACTGTGTGTAGTCTCCAGTAAAGGTACTATTAACCAACTAACATTACTGAGTATTGACACAAATAATCTGTTTACTGTCCTATAAACTTGTACGCATGGAAAAATAATATATAACTGTAAACTAAAATTATAAATACATTCTAGTGAAACATTAGAATTGAGTTAGTAAACGGCGTCGTCTCAAATCCATTTTATGTATAAACATCGATTTTAATCAGATCGATATAAAATATTACATTACATTTCTGTTATATGTGGAATATTTAAATAATCCGCCTACTATTATATTTTTGTGTTTGGTAAATTTTTTTTTGTTTTTAAGTTTTTTGTATGTATTGTCTACATTGTAATTATTGTACTGTAATTATACTGGAATTTTTTTTAACTATTGTCATATATGTGAGAAAGTTTAATTTTTTTTTTTTTTATTATATATTAAATGCAATAATTTAAAAATACTGTGTATTAGGTCATCACCATTGTAGTATTGCAGCATCTCTGTTGGTAGTAATTCTCATGAGTTTTTTTTTTTTTAATATCTCCTGCTAAGATCATTCAGAGATTATACTCAACGTAAACTTACTATTAATTAATTTATTCATTTTATATTTATAAATAACGTCACTATTTATTAACCATCAATTTAATTGTAAAATTATTTAAAAAATGTTATTTTGCTTTTCAATAATTTATTTATAGTATCTCATATTTATTATTTACTCTGAATATCTTGACAGTCATATTTAATCATCGATATATTTATATTAATTCTTATCAAAGTTATTGTTACCATTAATTTGACGTGTTCTTTTCACATTGTACGTAGTAAGATGACAATTTGATTGATAAGTATATTTCTTGATTAATTGACTGACGTTTATGTATCAGTTATTGATTAACAAATAATTATTTCTAATTTTAGTTTTGTAATACCGAATTCTTTTATTATATTAATTTTTGAGGTTTTTATGACCGAGATAATCGATATTTAATGACATGATGTTTGATGCTAACGCCCACACGCATTGTAATTTACCATGAATTGAATTCATTATTCGTTTTATAGAATTACTTCATTTCTAAAGCTATCACTATTTAAATTTAAAATTCATTTCTATTAAGTAATTTATAAAATTTATTTTTATAGGTAAAAGAATACAAAATAAAATAAAAATGGAGCAAGGGTTTCCTGGACAACACACTACAACAACGACGACGACGAGTACGTCAACGTTTCAGCAAAATTTGAGAATGGATCTTTCATATATAAGAACATTCCCTGGAATGTTAAAAATTGGACGAATGGTAATCATTTTTAATATATAAATTTTTAAATAATTATTATTAATGATTTAATTATTCGTGTAATTCAGGTATTGGATTTATTGGGATTCATATGTGTATCAGTTTCCAGTTACGTACAATCAAGTCGTGGAGCATGGTTTAATACAGTTGCAATGATAGGATTTTGGTGTACTGGAACTCTTTTAGCTCTTTTCATATTCCACGTAATTGAAAAATTCCACAAGATACCATGGACCACTATTGTGAGTATCGAATTCTATAAAAATATTTAACTATAATTTTTTTGTATTCACTTTCGTGTTTCTATGTTTCTAAAACACTTGACTTCATTACACAAAATACTTATAAATTTTTTTAAATAAATGCTGTCATTACACTATAATCATTTTCATAAACAATTTATTTTTCCACTGGTTTTAACAGTAAGGATACGAATAGTAACAGTCAGGTATGTAAGTCCTCGACATTTCCGGTATTAATTTTTAATTTCCTGTTATTGATTTTATTTAATAAACTAGATATTAAATTATACTTCTCATTTATAGTAATATAATTTATTCAATTTTATACTATGAATCATTTATTTAGTTAGTGAAACGTTGAAAATTGCTTGACTTTGACGTGTTGAAATTAAAGCACTACTTCAAACGCATCGCGTTATGAGGTGTGCAATTATTTATCCTTTACTTTAGTAATAAATTTAACTGAATGTTACACTTAAAACAGTAGTATCACGCACCAAATTTTAAGTATGCCTATAGCTTACAATTAGTATAATAAAAAAAATTATTTGAGTTTAATTAAGACATAAAATATTTTATTTTACATAGAAGTAAACATGTTTCAAAAAATTCATACTTATGCACACTAGCGGTTGTTTAGAACGTTCTTATCGATTTTTATATGCTCGTGTTTGATATTTTGATAATTATTTTTAATAAGTAAAATTATAATACCATCATTTCTTCCACAGGAATTAATTTTCTGCGCTATAATGACCCCGTGTTACCTACTAGCAGCATCTCTGGCTGCTGACTCAGGACGAGCTATTGAAGGATTCCGAGCTGCAGCCGTAAGATTTTTATTAATTGAATGAATTTGAAAAAAAAAAAAAAAAAATTTGAATAATTCTACATTTAGTATGTTTTGTTTTAGTTTTTTGGATTTTGCGCTATGCTATGCTATGGTTATGACGCTTGGCTCAAATTTCGAGCTCGCCGAAGTGGAATTCCAGCTCAAGGTCAACATGAATCCCAAAAACAAGTGTCGACAGTAACAAGCCCGGCTTATTAATTGTTGATTTTGCAAAGCTAGAATTGTTATTTCATTAATTTATCGAGAATCAACAGGCCGAAAGAGTTGATTCATTAAAGTTCATCATATACACAACGATATATTATACCTACCTCTACTTATTAGAACATTGCATAATCAAATTCATGAAATGTTGCGTAATAGCAAGTTTATTGTTAACGTTAATTGTTAATTACATTAACTACAGATTGATAATTATGAATTATAGCAGTTACTTTTATGAAATTTTATTTTGCGTGCTGTTGATAATTGTCCGTTATAAAAATTTTAAAGTAGATGATAAAGTAAAAGTAATTCAAAATTAATTTAAAGAAAAATATTTATCATAATTAAAGCAAGTATTAAATATAAATATTTATTTAATATTATGTACATATTTGTATATTATTATGTGCACTTTTTCATTTCATTTAAAATAACTATTTTTGGACGCGTTTCATTGAATACATGCTTATTTATGACAATACTTGCTTCGTTTAAATACAATAGTATTTTTCTATAATTTATTTTTTATAAAATTGTGTATAGTTGTTAATCATTTAGAGGTATTGTATGATTATTTACACATCATTTATGTTTCATATCATTAATCATTGTTCATCTTATTCTCGTTAATCAATTCAAAAGTATTAAAAAAAAAGTTTAAAGTAATATATTTCAAATGTTACACAGATTTATGTTTTTAGCGTTATCATCAATTTCTTTTTATATATAATTGTTTTACTAATTATTAATTTATAAATTGGAATCTAAGCTATTAATCTATTTAATATTCCAATCAGTGTTTTCTTTTTTATAAATTTGCACTCAGTTTATTTTTTTTTATTGCTTACTGCTATTTTCGTCATATTTGCTTAATTAAAAAATACATGTATGTAGTGTAAACTATAAAAAAATGGATGCACTATATATACTTACCTAAAGAAAGCCGATAAATAATACTAATATTTACAATTTACCTTTTTTTTTATTCGCGTACTCTTAACGTACGGTAATTTCAATGGACCAAAAGATTTAGCTAGAATCCCTAATATTACAAGCAATACATTATTATATGTAGTAATCTACTAATTATTATATATATATATTGATAACACACAATGATAATATAATAATGAACAACATTATATTGACACGTTGCCTTGTATGATGATGAAATAATTTAAAATATAATAATAATAATAATAATAATAAACAAACGAACATGTATGCATTATAGCAATGACAGATGAAAATAAAAAATAATGGAATTAGCCTGAGGGAGGTAATTGTCTTATTTCTAAACTAAAATATTAATAAATGTAACAATAAGCAATAGAATAAAACAAATGTTTAATTTCTGTAAACATGCTGCGGTCTACGTGATTGTTTTTTGCCCATACTAGACAAGTCGATGGTTTTGCCGTTGGGGAAGACTAGCTTGTTCTCTTGATAATCGACAAATCCATTTAGATCATCCTGTAGCTCCTCGTGTTCTTGTTCATCGCACTTGATACCAGTCACGTATGTGTACTCTCTCTTGATACCATCTAGATCAATGTAACCATACTTACCACGTGTTATACAATCAACACCAATTACCTCTTCTTTATAAGAACCGTCATCGTTCTCATATCCCCATGTTATTGACCCGTCAGAATTGTCTTCTCGCCATCGTCTAACAACCTGCGCAACAGGTTTCTTCTCACGATACTGCGCCTTCTTGCTTGATTGTTTGTTAACTGGTTGTTGTCGCCACTGGTCTGCTTGTGGCCGATATTGCTGTGGTTCAGATATAACTTCAGATTGTGAATTTTGCTGCTGTTGATGCTGATGCTGATGCTGTTGTTGTTTTCGGTGTTGTTTTACGGGAGCACGAGTTTCTTCTTCATCAATGGGTTTGCGGAATTTGACTGGCTTTGGCGGCCGATATTGTACTGGAGCAATTATTTCTTCATGAAGATGTTGAGCTAGTGTCGTTTGCGTCACTGGAGATGGGGTTGGTGTTGGAGACGGAGTTGGCGTTGGAGTTGGAGATGATTGGTGGTGCTGTTGTTGTTGTTGTTGTTGTTGTTGTTGTTGTTGCTGGTACTGAATTTGTCTTGGAATGAAAACCGGCGAGTTGAAACCCGGACGATATTGGAATATGGGTTCTGGTTTTGGCGTTAAAGGACTTGAGAATAAACTACCGGTCGGTTGAGGAAATGCATGTAATGAATTTAGTTGCTTAATGAAAGATTGGTTAATATCTTCCTCTTCCTCTCTGGCTTCCTCGCTTACTGGTTTTATCGGCTGGTCTTGTTGCAGCAATTGAGGAGGCGGAGTTGATAGATTCTCCGATTTCAACGTTGGAAGAAATGTAGGCTTGGCACGTGGTAATGTTACTTGCTGGATTTCATTCGCTTCCGATGTCGGTCGTGATCTATTCATTCATAAAATTATTATTATTATTGTTGTTGTTGTTGTTGTTGTAGTGCAATTGAATTATGAGATTTTTAAATTAAATATAGTGCAATCTAACTAGCAATAAATAATTACTTTAATGGTATTGGACGACGTAAACGTGGATTAGGTACAATAGTCGGTGTTACTGCACTAGATCGAGCAGCTTGTCGAGGAAGAAAACGTACCGATGTCCTCATAGTAGGTAGTCGACGTGTTGGTGCATTTCCTCTATCACCATCTGGAAATTGAGCTCTCGCTATTTCCACTGTACAAATAAGTAGCTAAAAAATGAAAATATAAATAAATTAACTATTAATTAAAGTAATGAGAATAACTAATAGTGTTGTTGTTGATTGATTGATGGAAATTACAGAGTGGTGATATTGTTATGGTAATTATTCATAAGAAGACTTTCTTTTGTATGTATCAAAGGTTTTAAATTTCTATATAAACATGTTAACCATAAAATATATGGCACGTGCTGAGAAAAATTTACATTACTTTCTCTTAAACTCTCTTACGTTGATTCTAAAACATTCAATTTAGTGGTGACCGACCACGCCACATTCCACTATCACTACTTTACTCGACTTCCAACGCTCTTGTTCTTTCATCGACTACCTGCATCGAGCCAATGAACATACTTGATAAGAATTTTCTCATGAATTATACATAACATGTACCATAATTATTATTAATTTATCTATTTAATGAACCATTGCATTACAATTATGTAATGAACAATGATCAGCAAATGGATTAATATATAATTTATAAAAAAATTTTTTTGGTCATTTTTAAAGGAAAAATTACATATCGATCTAAAGACCCAGTGAGACATTAACCGAATTTAATATTCATTGGTGAGATGTGAAAAGTTACACTTTCTCTTTCTCTACGTTGTGGTCACGCAATAAATACGCAAGTTTTATTTTTTTTAATTCATTTTGCTTTATGCATCAAGTATATTCTCGATCTGCTCATGTAGCAAGTGTAATCTCAGTAGCTTCACGCAGTTAACTTCTTTCGTAAACAAATGTTTCAAAATATATGACAATTTTATAATTTTCATACGACTTATATGCCATTTATGTGAATGAAAATTACTCTTTTTGCCGTACTTTTTTAATTACTTTTAAATTACATCACGATCTAGTTTACAGCGACGTGTCTCTTGCAATCTCAATTAATTGCATGGATACATATCTCGGAGCACTATTGCTCTAATCTCTTTTGTTAGTACATTTTCTAATATCTAGAAAAAAAAAAAAAGTAAACTAAGTTAATTATTTAAACGTATAAATATCAGATTAACTCTAATTAATAATTAAATTGCGATTAACTTGACCTTTTTGTTAAAACAAAACAATTTACTGATTACCAATTAAGTAATTCTGGTTTTGATATTCATTACTCAACTTTCGTAACTATTGTCATGCATGTTACCATAATTATTAATTATGAAAAAAAAAAAAAAAAAAAAAAAAAAAAAAAAAAAAAACGTAATTATAAAATACTTACAAGCAGTTTTAAAAGCACAGCCATATCTTTAAAACACGGTGTAAGACTGGGTGTGGTGTATTATACCGAACTATCTCGAGCAACTCCTCGTGTCCGTGTTCTTATACCTATATCCCCGTTAAATTGCTAAAGCAGTCGATGTTGTTGTAGAGTCCGTCCAACTTTCCTTCGATACAAGAATATTTGTATCGCACGATGCGTGCTGCAGAGTTTTTAAGTAAATCGTCCGCAAGAATAACAATCATTCACTTATATACATTTATGTTAACCAGTTAAAAAAGACTTTATACTGTTATATCCTACTTTTGATGTTTTGTAGCTTGAGAATTTAAACAAATACCTCAAAATTTAACTATTTAAAATCTTTTATGATTTATTTATATTTTAAGCAGCTCTTTAAAGATCTATTCAGTCTATTCAGCTTGAGAGACTCAATAACACTCTGGTAAGATGTATGAAAACCAGAGCGCAAGAACAAGAGTAAGGAGTTGCAGTCTTTTTAGCCGCAAGGTGTCAAGCCCCCGAGGATGCTTTCCGACTCCATATATCTCTTGTCTCTCACATCATGCTTCATGTCCTGTCGACGCAACATAACTATTAACCTCCATTAACCATTTTTTAAAACCGCAAGATTACCTTAATGCGGTCACCAACAATAGTAATGTGTAGGCTGTACATGCAATACTTGAATTATATTAATTTGCGGTGAAATGACAGACAAAAGGCCTCGAAGAAATAGTCTCATTTCTTCTCTTACCATCTCAATGTCATATCAAGGTCACTCACGATCCTCGCGGTAATTGTCTTGAGCTCCGTGATTATATCTCTTTATTACACCGTGGCTTCTCTCGCAGAGTTATTTTCATACCTACAAAGACAAAATAACTACAATTAGCAATTAAATAGTAAATGTAAAAATAACTTCAATAAAAATAATTTCATCTGTAATATTGATCATTTATATTACCGTGAAGGTCAAATTTATTAGAAAAGTACTTCAAATAATGATACAGTTTAATTCCTTGGATCAAATATCAACTATTTGGTCTACTATTACAATTTATCTGAAAATTAAATCCTTTTATGTTTTATTAATTGTTATAACCAATTCTCGCCTTTTAATAAATTGCATAATAAGTGCGTCATTTATAATACACGATTATTGGAGTAAGTGTTTCAGTGTAATCAATTCCAATCGGTTGACATTATAGAGATCGACGTAATAAACCTTAGAGAAAGTTTATTAATAATAATAAAAATTTCATTATAGATTAATCATATTTTTAGTGCGTCGACAGATTTATTTAGAGTATAATGTAACAACGATGCAACATTGTTTAAATTTTAGAGTTTTTTATTTAAATAGAAGTAAAGAAGCTATATTTTTATTATCCATTGTTTAGTGAATTGCCTGCGATATTGAGTATATTCCACGTGTCTGCGGGTTTTTTTTTCTACCGGTGAATATAGATATATAGATATAAAAGCGTATTTGTAAGCAAGGGGGAAAGAACAAGTGCAGTTGGCCGTTTTGCGGATACTATTTTGTCTCACCTGCCACAAGTATAGTCGTTACAACTAAACCTGACAAAATTAACAACGAGTATGAGAGAGTGCATAAAACTTTGATGGGAACAGTGTGTGAACTAGGATCTTATTAGCAGGTGTGGCGTTCTGTTTCTACATTTAGTTTTTTATTTTTTCAGTTTTATTAATTTTTTTTCTAGCATTCGTAATATCAAAACGTTCTTTTATTTAAAAACTTAAGATATAGTTTTTGTATCCACCTAACTTTGTATTGAATTGGAAGTAGAATTGAATTGTGAGAAATATTTCAGTAACATATATTTTAAATGCGAGGGGTTCTTTGTTTTATATATATATATATATATATTATAAACTTTATATTAATTGTCATGCGGATAATGCTCCAGGTGTTTTGTAATCATACGATATAAAACTAAATAATTTATTTTTAATCGCGTAGAATTTTTATTTTTTTTTTTAATTTATTATCATCCTGAATAATAAATTATTTATGGTTAAATCATCTTCTTGTTGATGCGCTAATCCTTTCTATTTAAAATATATGTTAATCAATAAAAATTTCTCTGTTTCATAATGATACCAGAAAATATCATTTTTCGATGAATATTAATTTTATGTTCAATTATTGCGAGGATAAAAATGTGAAGTTATGATTTGAAGTCTACGGAGTACAAAGCTATAAGAAGAATATGAATCACAAAAGATAGAAAAATAGAACAATATTAAATCGTAAGTAATTATTTTTTCAATTTAATGGCTTGCAGAATAAATTGAATAAATATTTTGATAAAATGCAAAAGTAATAACAAAAAATAATTTTCCTTTCATATCTGAAGTAAATAAAATGATGGATGATTGTATATAGAAGAATTCAGGACTCACAGAAGTTAGCCAGACAGATGATTTTGCCGAGAGGCTGGAACTGCCCTCTGTGAAACCGGTTCCTGCATTTTACTTTTTTAACTTTTTTATTATTTTCTTCTTTTATTCTATTAATTTTATTTATCCTTTCAAACTACAATGTAGTCGCTGAGGGCGGCCATTTTTCGCCACCACCAATAGATTCTTTAAGAAGATGTACCGACTATTGTTCTTGACTTTATTCCTTTGTTTAACTTATTCAACTTATCAATTTATATGCTTGACTACCATCCTGCCGGTCGATAATTAATTAAAACATATCCTTATCATAAATACTTAAAGCAATACATGAATATAATAATGCAGTTGTACGTTAAGTATATTTTAAGTGGAAGAAAAAAAGCTTACATTTGGTTGGCTGGAAATCAACCAGACGGAAAGCACGGAGTATCCAAGAAGTCAAGGGGAAAAATGTAGTCAAGGTCGCTCGCATGAATTTTGCCGGCATACTTTCCAATTCTCCTTTCAAGGGCTCCAATGGTTTCCTTCTTCTTCTTATTTCTTATTATTATTATTCTTCTTCTTCTTTTTCCCTTGTATCTCCTTCTTCTTGTTCTGACCGCCACGACGCCGGCTTCCTTTTCTACCCTGGTCGCTCGCAGCCCTCACACGAGTTCGCGATCGTCGTCAGTGCTAAGCTTCACCTTCTACACTTCAAATACACATCCAACAATTTAAACTTTATCCATCATTAATACGTACTTAATACTACTTTTACTTGCTATTATTTGAATACAATACCACCATCATTCTAATTACATCTATAATTATTGTGCTAACGTACGTATATAATTTCGCAATACGTGTTTTAATGTGAAATAAAATTCTTCATCTCGGTAAGTTTCAAACAAATTACTGCACTTGAAACACCTTAATTATTTTATAGCTGTAAAATTATTTTAAATTTTTAAGTATAAATTATAAAATAATTATATTTTAAATATAAAAATATAATTATAATTTATAATTAATAGATTTCAAATAAGAACCTTTATTCTGACTTTCAGATCAAGGTTGTACGAAAGTGAAAATTTTAAATGGAAAGCGAAGACTATATTTTCGCATCCTTATTATACTTATCGTAATCTTCATTATTTACTCAACCATTCAAATGTTTAGCGTTCCATAACAAATTCGTCAGTAATTTCATTTATACTATATTCTTCTTAAAATTAATATTTTTCAATAAAAAATAATTAAGTTTATTTTTTTTTTTTTTTTTTTAAACAAAAAAACTGCAAACTGGTAATTGAACAATTTATTTCTTCTTTTTCATTATTACGACAATACTTTCGTATTTTCCTGCAACAATATTGTGACAAAAATGATTTAATGTGATTATGGTATAAATGAAAGTATATAGCGCGTAAAAAATGTACAAAGAATCCTTAAGATTCGCTAGACAGCCTTACCTGGCCGCTACACACGCAGGCTCCGGTCAAGGTCGTACGATTGGCGTTCTTTTTTGCACGTTCCACACTACACAGTTCTATCTGGTGTCTCAAGTGTACTATACAAGCGGTACACACAGACGCATCATAAGGAGAATCCTTACATGGTAACATGATACCAAATTCACTGAACCGTCGAGTGATAATAATACTAATTGTTAATTTATATTTCCAGGAGTATTGAATTTCCAGGAATGAGGCCAACGAGATAAATATATTAGAATACTGAAATTGAAAACAAAAAAAAATAATTACTATACTCTATAGCAAAGCGTCAAAAATTGGTAACTCCACCACCGTTGGCGACAATCGACAGTCAATGGGGTAAGAGTTGCCGCTTTTTGATACTAGTTACATCGATTTTACGATTTAATAATTTTTAAATAACTATCATATAATAAAATATAATATTTTTGTTATAATTAATAAACGTTTTGTAATAATGTAAGATAATAAATAATTTTTTTGTGTTTTACCTGTTTTATATTTTTTTCTATGAAATATTTTACGTAGAGAATGTTATCGGTAAATATTTAATTAATTTTTATTCTGTTTGACTTCTATTAATAATCGGTTATTTTATAATTTAATCTAATATTACCATTATTATATTAATTATTTTAACCACATTAGTATAAATATACAAGTTTGATATCTTTAGGACATTCATAGTGTATACTTGACTCTCTTTTGAGACACTCTGGGTGAACGAAACAGATTAAATTAGAATTACTTTGTATTTAACCTAGTAGAGTAATCATTAAATAGAATCGAGGCTGAGAAAAGATTTCACTGAATTAATGCGACTTGCTTGAAGAAATATTTTAATGGCCGACCTGTAACACAAATTTATGTAATTTTTATCATTGCTCATAAAATTGAATTTCAAATTTATTTTTTTTCTTATTAACTTGACATTTGAAACAATTTTGAAAATTAATATAAAAAAAAAAATTAAAAAATTGTTAAGCCAGTTATTCGATTTAAGAAAATTATTTTTTTTTCTCTAGCAGACATAGAAGATGAAACATGTAAGAAAATAATTTCAATCATATAATTTATGAGGTATTTTTCAAAAACAATAAAATAAAAAAAAAATACTTAACTCAGATGGGCTTATTTGATGCAGAGTGCCTTTTACGCTAGTTAGGAAAAAACAAAATTTCTGAAATTCCTTCGGTACCGCCTATCCTTGAAGATAAGTGTAACTGTATAAGGTAAAGATTTGTTAAATTTTTTTTTTTTACAAGCAGATACAAGAAATGAAGTTTTTTTTAATACAAATACATGTATTATGAATTATACATTATTAGTAGTATTTTTCAATTGTAGAATTGAAAAAAAAAAAAAAAAGACAATACATGTCTTGAAAACTAAAGCAAAAAAAATTGTGTAGTTTTACTTAATTTTAATCGCTTGTTAAATTGCATTACATTAAAAGTAAACGAGCATAATTACTTAGGAAGATTACAGTCAATTAATTAAGTAATAAATAACGTAGATTAAAATTTTTTCATCGCCAAGATACAAATAACGAAGCAATAAGTAAATTGCAACTATGCTAACGCCATCTCTTGAAAAGCCGGTAATTACACTACATATATAGTTTATGTATGATATTGTAACCATCAGGCACATCTTACAATTTTTTTTAGATTTTCATGATAATTAAATTATTATGAAAAAAATGAAGTGAAAAAATTCCACATGTAAAAATTAAAAAAAATTATAAGTGCAAATTTTCAAAAATATTTGTTTTATCTTAATTAATTAGTTATAAAAATTTCAAAAGTTTACCAATGTTTACATATAGATTATAGAACACAATAGAGTGTATAATCTCTATACTAATGTGTTTATAATAACCAGCATCTCAACCACCACAACAATAGCAATCAACACCTATAGACGAAGTATGTGTACACAAATTTAAAAATTTAAAAGTGTTATTTGTTTATATTATATTCGAGAAAAGATTATCGGATAGTTTTAAAATTCTCTCATTCATTTGTCATTCATGAATAACGTATTATAGGGTACACAATGCTACCTTAATATTTAAACATTTTATTTGTATACTTCAGCTGACGGCATCAACAAATTTTGGAAAGCAGCTGGCTGAGATTGAGTTAGCGAATAGAAATTGTTTTCAGTATTGAATAGACCTTTGTCTAGATCAGTCTAGATTTATAAAATTCTCGCGAATACTTTTTGATACTAACAAACATATATACTGGATTTTATGAACTATCAAGAAAACTTTAGAATGTGAGTAAATCTTAATTATTAATAAAAATATTTATTATAAAATTTTTATTTCATACTTGGAGTTTCACTTTCATTTATTTTTAATTTTAAGGTTAGATTTAGACTAATTTTTAACAAGAAGAAATATTTATAAGTTTTTTTTTTATCACAGCAATGGATATTCGCGAAGAATTAAACAAAAAATTAGTTTTAGAAAAACCAGCTCAGGTGCCACAATTCAAAACCAATAAAAAAAAGAAAAACAAGAAATCGGATGATAATAAAAAAGTAAAAAGCTACGCTAGAAATGAACATGTAAGTTTTATTTACGCTTTTATTAGTTTATTTTTACCTAAGTGAGTTTATTATTTGTTAAATAAATTAATTAAAACTGAAACTTTTTTTTAGTTATATGAATCACTAGAAAGCGACATTTCTGATTTTGATACGCCTGTCAAAATGAAGACGGAATCCGAAATACGGTCAAGAATTCTTGAAGTATTTAAAATAATAAGATTAACACGTTATTAATTATTTTCATTAATTTTATAGATCTTTAATATAGATATAAATATTTTTTCAGATCAATGGTGGCAAACTTGACGATACTGGCATAGTCAAAAAATGGAAAAAAGCCGTTGATGCGGATGGTAAAGACACAGATATTGCTAAGAAAAGCAAGGAAAATTATTATAAAAGAAATCCACTAATGAGAGGATTATTGGATAAAAAATTGGCGAGTTTAAAAGTAGCTGACATTGCATCATCAGAATCATCATCCAGTGGTAAGGGCACAAACAATATTGATGTGAATAATGAAGACGTTGAAATTCCTTATTTGATGCAAAGTACTGAAGAACCTGATGTTTTTGTTCTGCGTGATACGACAAAGCGTGATAAAGATAAAGATATAGACAATGATTTCAAGTTTTCATATCGAGGTATTAAAAAAACCACGACTCCTAGACGTTATGCTATTTATGAACTAACTTCAGAGGATTTTGCATTCACTAAAAAGTAATTATAGTATTCTTTGATTTTTATGAATGTTTTTAAATTGCTTCTTTTTTTTATCACGCAGCTTCAATCAATTGTGCAATCCAATGTATTTTATTTTTATTTATTGAACTGTAATTGAGTTTTTTTTTTTTTTTAACTATGATTCAATTAAATTTAACAGTATAATATTAAAGACGAAAAAATAAAGATAAGTAAAGGTGATATTTTGACTTGTCTATTTTTTTGTTCGTAGGTTGTTAATGGTGAAAAATTCTTCGTCAGATCATCTTATTGATCAAGCATTTGTTTTAAACTTCAATCTTATTAATTTGCACTTGATCTCATTTGATTAATGTTGATCTCAATCAATTTAAAAAAGTGCCTATAATAATACTAATGATTCTTTTTATTGTTCAAACTGATTATATATTTTATAAATAATCATATTTTTAAGTCAATCCTGAAAATTGACACTTATTTATATCACTAAAATTAATAACATTGTAACAACGAAAAAAAACATTATTTTTCATGTTTATATATTAACAAAAACCTCCCTAGGAGGTCGACTTTCAGTACAAGCCGAATTAAAGACTCTAACTAATGTATTAATGCCATAAGTACAATTTTTGTACCAAAGAGTATTCTATAATTCAAGGATTTTCTAGAAATAAGATTTTTTATTTCAAAACACTGCAAGAATTTATTCAGTGGAAAATAATTAATTTTTTTGCTGATTAAACAGTTCAAAAACAAATGAAGTAATAAATATTATTTTTTGCATAGTTTTGAAATAAAATAAACAACTTTTTTAATAAGTATCCTATCTAATTATAAGAAATTTATAATTATTGTTACTTGTTATTAAAATTTGTTGCTATAACAATGTTTTTATGTATTCAATAAATATTGTCATAAAATAAATCATTAATTATTTAATTTGATTTAGTAGTAAGCATTTTTTTTTAATCATTTATCTTAAAATAAAAAATAAATAACTAAAATAGCAATTGTTCGACATTTCATGATTTTTATTGTTAGAAAAAAAATTTATTCCATGAAAATTTAAAAAGTTTTTTCTATTAATTATTCTTATCATTAAATTGAAATTAAATTATGACTAATATTAAAATTATTTTTATGTTGAAAATGAAAATTAACTGATCAATAAACTTACAAATAAATTTTTAATTAGTAGACATAAATTTGTATTAATATAATTTAAATAATAAAATAAAATTTTTTTTTATTAAGAAAAATAATAGTAATAATAATAAGGTTAATTTCATAATTTGCCCAAGAACTTTATCTCACTTAGACAGTAAAAAAAAAGTTATGATACTATCAAACTATAATTGAATTGTTTTATGCGATAGGTTATAAGTGATAGATTAACATAACTAGCATAAAGAGTGTAAATACGTGAAAGTTCGGATTGTGAAATGTCAAAGCGGAATCTGGCGTTGGAGTAGTTCATAAAACCAAGAAAAGTGGGAGCGTGAGCTAGCGGCTACTCACAACTTGTTACATTACACGTGAACAGTGAATACAACAACAAGCAACGGGGAAGGAACAAACAAGTTTTTCTCTTTATACCTGATAAACCAATCATAATAACAATATATAACGTGATACACATCTAACCACACTTGACATTTAAAAATCAATCGTTTTCCTGGCAACTCAACCGGACAATGAACACATCATCAAATGTAAGATGACTTTTGTATTTATAAAAAATTTTTTGTATTTACATAATGTAATTATATCATTGATAATACTTGTACTTTTACTAAATATGAAAGTTTTTTTTATGACGATGTCACCAATGAACTTCAAAGCTGTCAATATTTAAATATTATCACTCATTTTTTTGCAATTTTATCTCATGATTTTAATTTTCAGAGTGATTTCGCGAAAGATGATGAGCTGGAGCTTTTCAATAGCAGCTTGCTGACTCGTTTACCTAATCTGCCAAAAGAAAATGGACTTTTAGTAAGACCGCTACGATCTACAGACTATGATAAAGGTAATTTTATTTTTTATTAATATTTATAGCACTCAGTATTGATGATTGTTGTGATAAGAATAAAGTATTACGTCTTATTGTTAATAATAACTGATATAATTCATCATGCTTTGTTCTAGGTTTCATACAACTGCTAGGACAACTAACAGATGTTGGAAATATTACTAAAGACCAATTTTTAAGTAAGTAATATTCGTTCGGTAAAATAATTCTGTTTGTAATTATCAAGAGAAGATTCCATTGGATTAAAAATAATTTTTCAGACAGATTTTTTAAAATGAAAATAGCTGGTGGCTACTACGTTGTCATTGTCGAGGATTTGAATGGTGGAGAGGTAGTAGGAAGTGCAACGTTAGTTGTAGAGCAAAAATTTATTCATAATTGTGCGTTGGTGAGTATCAATACTATTCATACACCCAATAAATGATATTTAGTACAATAATATTACATAATTAAATGGAGCAGAGTTATTGACATGGTGGATTTTAATTTTTTAGAAAGGACGTCTGGAAGACGTAGTCGTAAATTCAAAGTATAGAGGTAGACACCTCGGTAAATTATTAGTAAGCACAATATCGCAATTGTCTCGAAGTTTACAGTGTTATAAATTATCACTAGACTGTCGTGATCGGCTTATTGGATTTTATGAGAGTCTTGGATTCCAACGAGAGGTTGGTAACGCTAATTCTTTAAACATTCGGTTTGAGACAACCCCCGAGCACTCTCGTTTATGATAATAGCTCTCATTATTTCTAATTAAAAATCATACTCGGGGATAACTTAATTATGAAAACAATCGTAATAAAGAGGAATGAATATTTGTACAATATGAGTAATAATAAATTAATGTGTATATTTTTATGCGTTTAATAAAACTTGTTATAAGATATTTTTGGATATGTGTAAATCTTTATTTTTATCATCATTATTGTTAATAATAATAATAATAGTTAACTTTTTTCTTTCGTTTACATATTCACTAAAATCGAGTTTTATAATACAATAATTAATTATAAATTGCGTTAATTAGATTAAAAAAATTAATTAAACTTTCTTAGCCGGAGCAGTGGTCCGTAATTTAGTGGCTCTTTTAGCTTCCATTTGTTTTTGGCGTGCTAGTTTACGTTCTTCGCGTTTTTTTCGTGCCTCGTCAAATTTATTATTCGTTCCAGTGACTCCTAAAAAATAAATCAATCAGTTATTTTAATTAATCAATAATAAAAGATCCTATTAGTGGGACCTTTAACCCCTATTAGTGGCCCTTTTTCTTTCAATTAAAAAATTTTCTACTTGGAATAAAAATTAAAAATTTTTTTGATCTAAAGGTCTTAAAGATTAGAAATAATATATTCATTATTGAAATTAATGATTTCATTAATTGAATAAGTACCAAAATCAAAGAAAGTGTCAGTAATGTGGTCCTCGCCACTAATGAGGTCTTTTACCCTATTATTGATTAATTGATAACGGTGAAAAAATATACCTGGTTGCTCTATCGTTTGAAAGTCTTCCAGTACTTGGAATTCTTGATCATCCCAACCGGATTCAGAGCCTTCATTTTTATCAGCAAGGTTCTCAGCGGCTTCGAGCTCCTAAAATAAAATTAATTTGTCATTTACTCTTGATTAAAAAATAAGTAAAACTAAATCATTGAAAGCAGACTAACCGGTTCTTCCTCTAAACTTGTCCAGTGGTCATTTGGTTTAGATGTATTAGCTGATGGTGTCACTGTACTAGCGGGTGCCGTGGTCGTTGACGAGGGTTGTTGCTCCATGTCTCCCCAGTTATCAGCTTCCCAATCCCAGTCGCAGTCAGACTGAGTGTTTGCGGTGTTTTGCGAATCGTGCTCATGATCTGGATCCAAAGATGTCATACTAGTTGCGCTGCTTGTTGTAGCTGTGGTGCTAGCGCTGCTTTGTGAGCTACTTGCTTGTTCTAATTAAACAAATATCATTACATTATTGTTATGCGTTTAGAATAAAAAAAATCAGAATAGATGTATCGAGGCTACTATACCCAGAGATGCTGGTTTATTAAGTAAAATACGAGATGTAGTGTGAGGATTGGAAGACTTTGGTGTATCTGATTGGCTTCGATAAAATTTAGCAGTCATTGTTGTAACAGCCCATCCAGCCCACGTTGCTGCTGCATTACTTAAGCTAGGTGTTGCAGTATTGACGTCAGCCTCTGAAAAAAATAGTTTATTCATCAGTAAATAGTTATTTATAAATCAATAATCAGTATTGATTATTGATTATTTATAAAAAATATTTACCCATTGTTTCTCTTAATCCAGGATCTTCTGATACTTTTTCAAGTTTAAATAAAAATCCTCGTATCGTTCTGAATGCAGTGTCACGTACTGTCTTATCAGCATCAGTGGTAAGAGTACACAAAGCCGGTAAAATACGATTAGCAACTTCTTGCAGTAAATAATACTGCTGAGTGATTGCTAATGCTGATACACTCGCACTTCGTGCTGGAGGAAAAGGATCACGAGTTCCGCGAATAAACGCTCCTATCAGTACCTATAAAAATTATCAATACATGTTTGTTTTAGTTGTAAAAGATGTACAAAAGAATATCTTATTATGTTGGAAAAAAAAGAAACAAAGTAATATACCTTTTGGCGAATTTGAGGATGAAGATGTTGAGCTATTTTACCTAAACAAACTGTAGTATTAGTTCTAATTCCACCTTGTTCATCACTTGATTGAAGTTTTGCAAAATATCTCAACACCTCAACATTTAAATTGTTGTAATCAAGCTTTGGTGCTAAGTGTACTACTGACTTAATTGTTTGCTCTCGAACCGCCGGATTAGTATCCAAGAAACCGCGAGCTACCTGTGGGAGTTAATTAAATTTATCTTAGTAATTATTGTTACTCTAATTAATATTAATTAGCAACCTTGCAGTCACTATGTGACTGCCGGAACTTGCGAACTATAAATAAATAAAATTTTACTTTATTAAATAATGACTTTTGTTAAATTGCACTGTACTTTTTTAACTATTGAAGTTTTTAATGATATAAGCTCATCCCGATGTTACACTCATCAAGAGCTTTCATTTGAGTACCCACATGCATTTTGATATAATTTTCATATATACATATATATATATATATATAATACATATAAATATATCAAAAATTGATGTGGGTACTCAAATGAAAGGTCTCAATAAGTGTAATGTCGGGGTGAGCTTATATCTTTAAAAAAGTCAATAATTCACATAATGCAAGGTCATTTCTTAATTATGTTAAATTGCATTGTAATTTCTTAACTATTGATGTTTTTAAAGATATAAGCTCATCTCGATGTTACACTCATCAAGAGCTTTCATTTGAGTACCCATATGCATTTTCATATATTTTTCATATATACATATATATATAATATATATAAATATATGAAAAATTGATGTGGGTACTCGAATGAAAGGTCTCAATGAGTGTAATGTCGGGGTGAGCTAATATATTCAAAAATGTCAATAATTCACAAAATGCAAGGTCATTTCTTAATTATGTACCTAGAGATAGAGAATTTTTGAATGCAGCCTAAATACTTATCATCATAAATTGACTATTGATGACAATAATATAAAACCATGAAAAGGCACAACTCGAGGTCAAGACTTTTTTAACGATACCAAATTTAATCATAAAAACTCATTTTATCATATAAATACACTGGCCACAAAATTTTGCTTATTCTCTTAATAATATAGATTATGTAAAGTACATTTAATTAATAATACCTGAGGGAAGATAGCGTCGTTAACAGTAGACGGCTGAAGATGACTAACGAACCGATCAAGCTGTTGTAAAAGTCGTAATCTAGTAGCACGGTCATTCGATGCGAATAATTTAACGACACAGGGGACTACTCGCTTTTGATACTCCGCGTCTGGCAGCTGGTTACCCAGTTGCAGTAATGGAGGCAACACAGCACTGCCTGCATCTCCAAATTCGAAGGCTGCCAGTAACTGGGGTAGAATTTTGTGTCTTCCAACACCTTCAGGGAAACTGTCCAGTTGGCTCGCGAGTTGTGAGAAAAATCTTCCTTTTTCTCCTTTCTCCTTCATCTGAATTTCTTCTAGGAACAGCAGCGCGTCAACCAGGTCGTTTTTGAAGAACCCGCTGTTGCTGCGACACCGTGCTATCACGTCAGCTGGATTAGGTCTTCCATCAGGACTCAAACTCGTCAATTCTTTGTACACTGTCAGCAGTTGCTTTGGTATCTAAACATAAATATTTTTTATTTTTATTTAATGTCTTTTGGAGTAATTAAAGAAGTAAAAATATCAAACCTGTTCCATGCTTTTGAGATTGGCTCTCTGTCCTAGTGGCCCATTGAAAGCCTCCCAGATCAGACACCCGAGACCCCACATATCGACTGAGCTGTTCATATTTACTCATCAGTATCACAATTTTAAAACCTAGATATTTTAATATACCAAAATATTTTTTTTTCCACGGAAATTATTAACAATCTTCGACTACAATAATTACCATTTTGACGTCGGTTTTGCGTTCTCCCGCACTTCTGGAGGACTGTAAGTTTGTAGTTCATGTGGCAGTATCATGTATGGCGCATCAACGGTCGTCATGTACTCTACACATCCTAATTTCCACTCACCACTCTCCTCATTTACAAAAACTGAATATAAATTTACATTGTTGTGTCTTAAATTACCGTCATTATTTAAAAAACTCAAAGCTCTCTGTCAACAAATGAAAATTTTCTTCATTTAATTTTATACTTACAATTAGACAGTTTAATAATTATAATACTAAGTTAGCCAACTTTTTTAATTTTTTTTCATTTATTAAATTAAAGCTAAAAAATATTTTTTAAAAATTGGACTTATAGTTCTTTAAGTTTTCTATGAATAGAATTTTTTTTATAACAATTTTTTTAATAAAAAAAATTCTAAAAATTTTTAAATCTCGGCTAACTTAAATTTCATTTAATAAATATTTAAATAAAAAATTATACAAACAATTATTTGAAATATTCCCCATGAAAAGTATAATTCTTTTTTGACACCTTCACCGATGTCTATTTTTCGTAATAATCTACTATGCAGTGGCTCTATCCTCTCAGTCGCCAAGTAGATAACTTTGTCAGTCTGAAAAATCATCAATAAACAAAACAATTAATTATTCAAGATTCAATAATCTTAGCTATCGATTGTTTAGATATGACACTGAAAATAATCGACAAGTAATAATATTCATAAATTATTTTATAATACGGATATAAAAACTTCTATAAAATGTCCTCTAATTTATTTTATAGATGTGTATTGATATGGTTACTAAATAATAAATCAATTGTCGAATAATTTTTTTCACAGCTTAAATTATATCAATATAAAATGATTAAACCTCAAGGCTATCGACGTAAGTGAGTACACTTGGATGTCTGAGAGTTTTCAATCTTTTAACTGCATTCCTTGCTATCTCCAATTGTACTTCTCCACCAGCTTTTATGTCATAAACAAATACAGATACGTCATCTCCATTTGAAGTGCCCTGCAAATAAAAATAAATAAATTATTTATATTTGTATAAACAAATAAAACAATTGAATATGTAATTGTTTTTTAACAAATAAATAAACCACAAGAAGAGGTTACCTTTTTTTTGGCTCTATAAAGAGTCCAAATACTTTTACCATCAAATCCATCAACAACTTCTCCTATTTCGTAGGGAAAATCCTTAGCTGGATCTCGGGAGAACAGCGACCACATGATTTATTTCGTTGAGTATCTTCTATCGAAGTAAATAATTGGAGAATAACATTTCCAGCTAAAAAATAATAAAAAACTTTTATCTCCACTAGCACTAATGACAGCACGGCCACGCATAGACTATCTATACGTCATTACCGACGTCTTTTAGCAACAAAATCGAATACTGCCGATGACACCCGAACAATAAATTATTGTTATTTTTTGAATTTTATTAATTATTTATTTACATGAAAAAAATAGTCATTCACATTCAGACTAATTAATATTTATAAGATTTTTGTTAATTAAAATAAGAATTTTTTTTACTAAAAAATTTTGATAATGAAGCTGTCATTTTTTTTTAATTTTTATAAAAATTAAAAAAATGCTTCTAAAAAATTTCACTAATAATTTTTTTTCAACTTTCACACGTGGAATTTTTTTATTAAATTTTTTTCATAATAATTACATTGTTACAAAATTAAAAAAAAATTTATAGTGTCTGTTAACTTCAATGTCAAAAAAAAAATTGAAAAAACTTAAACTAAAATTTAATTTTTTATAAAAAATTAAATTATAAGGATAAAAATAAATTGAGAACTTTAAAAATAAATTAATGAAATGTTCTATTCAATTTTTATTGTTGTTTATGTACATAAACAAATGTATCACTATTGTATTGTATAGTATTTATTATCAGTTAATATTAAATTAACATTATTTTTGAAAACTTATCGTACAACCGTTTGTTATATACAAGAAAAGTACTTAAAAGAAAATAAAAAAAAACAATGACTAGAATCTTTAGAAAAAAAATTAATTTCAAAGATTTTTGTCCGTATAAATTTCTAGTAGCATAAAAAACGTTCATATTTCATATTATTGTACTTATAATATTAATTATTGAAATAAATAACCAAAAAATTGAGATTAATTTTCTTAACTCCTAGTTCCTTTAACATCCTTCTCGTAGTAACCAAGAGCTCGATGAACAACTGATTTATCATCAGGACTTTTACGGCTCAAGTCATCAGGACTATTTGTATCACTACTAGGTACTAGCTCAACAGGTTTTAATTTTTCTAAATTAATTTTTTGCTTAGGGTTTTTAGCGAGTTCTTCTACGACAGTTGTTAAATATTTTATTTGTTTCTCCTGCTCTTGAGAGCTTTCATGTAACGCTTGGATGTCATCTGTGAATTTTTGTACTTGAGCTTGTCTGTCAGCTTCTTTTTTAGCTTCCTTAACCGACTGACGGTTGTACTCAAATAAAATACATCCTCCAGCAACAGTGAAGATTATAACTTCACCCATTAAATTAGCTCCAAGCTCAATTGCCATTTGTTCGTTTAACTTAGCAACCTTCGTTGGCTTACCCAAGTTCATCACATACATTTTAGCTTTTACTTCAGCCCAATGATAAACTGCAAATAATAATTTAATTATTTAATAGAAATTTGGTTTTCTTAAAAATGTTTCATGGGTATTAATTTTAATAATTACATTGAGCCGGTGGAATAATAAAATATGTCCTAAATACTGGATGATTTTTAGCTTGTGAAACAAGAAGTTTTGCTATTGGTTTACTTATTTGTTTCAAAAACAAAACTCCTAATTTAAATGCTGGAAAAACTCCTACTGCCATGATTGCTTGTCCTCACTTGTTCGTTTTTTTCGGTAATTAAATTATACTCTGAAAAAAAAAATAAAAATTACATTTTAATAACATATCAAAAAATATTGCAAGGTTCGTGGTTGTGCAAGACAGTCCTTGATTGGTTATATTTGCATATTATTCAACACAAGTCATGTCATTACTGATAATCACTAAAAATAAATCATCAAAAATAATGAAATATATTTTTCATAAATAATTTTGTAAAAAATAGATATTTTAATACTTTTATCTAATAAATAACAATATCAAATGTAAATTATTATTTACCTTCGGAATGTTTAATGACGATACCTCCGTAGAGTCATCAGTTACTCGATTTATTCTCGGTATAAATAATTTGTCAACAAAGTATGTATAAAAATAAATTTGGCCGATTAAATAAAAAGTTAATTAAAAATCATTTAATTATTGTTTTACATCAAAGTTTTGTTAAAAAAAAAAAATATCCGTCAAGTTGCAATGACTTTAAAAGCGTCGTTCATTGAAAACCACCACTTTGTTTCCTAGAAATCACAATTATTTTTTTTTATTAATAAACAAAATATAATAATTAAAAAATTAAATCCTTTCAATAAAAGATCAACTATTCAGTAATTTATTTAAGTTAATTACTGTCAGCAAATGTTAAACAATTAAAAATAAAAAATTGTTTTTTCAAATATTAATTGCCACTCGCGCACTCTTGTGTGAAAAAAAGTAAGCTCAATAACAAAATGGCGGGGACGGTGTTCTATCTAGTTTTGAATAAATAATCCTTGACCAATTGCGTGCGCCGTTTTAGTTTGTGCGTTTGTGAGGCGACCGGGTATTGTGTGTGCATCCCATCACACATATAGAACGAATTAGATACTATTTTCCATCGAATAGTCAACATACCTGAAAGTTTTATTTTAATTAAAAAAAAAAAAATAATTATTTATATTGAAAAAAGTTAAATAAAAAGTGAAAGTGAATTGGAAAATAAATTTTGAATTTTTTAGATACACTATCGTCAGGCATCCTGAGGTAGCTTGACGGTACAAGAATTTTTCGGAAGAAGGTAGACGGCGTGAGGTTGATAACCAATAATTAGTTATAGAGTGGTGGATAAATAGAAGCATAAAGTAGCCCTGAAAGAATCTACTGGATAACCGAGTCGTGGTTGGTGATCTTGGTCGTCGTCGTCGTTGTCGGTCGCTGCTGGCTGGTGCCGCCGCAGTCCCTTGGTCCCTCTTCTCTCATGTCGGCGGCGCTGTAGTGCGAAATTAAAATGGCGGTGTTCCGTTGAGCGAGGTCGGAGGCAAGCACTCAGACGCTCGTAGAACACACGACTGTTAACTACGCGTGGACATTATTAAATACCACGAGTTATATCTTTTAAAAACGATGCTCGCGGCAAACACGTGAATTTTAAACAGTAAGTTTATACATAGTTTTTTTCGTTACTGTTTATTTAATAATAACAAATAGTAAGTTTTAACAATAAATAATAAACGCGTGTGTTTAATAACAAAGAGGAGAGTAGTTTAAAGGCGGCGAGTTTTATAGTTGTAGTTGTAGTAGTACTAGTAGTAGTAGCAGAGTAACCCAGAGGAGTAAAGCCAAATGATTTTGGTTGTGCGCGGGTCGCAAGACTACTGTGTTGTTAATAATAATAATAATAATAATAACAACAAATAAACATTATTGTTTGTTTATTTAATTTACTATTTATTTATTTATTTATTTACTTTGTCACTAAGTTTGATGAATATTTTTAAAAAATTTTAATTAAATATTTGATATATTTTATAAAATATAATTAACTAGTGTGGAAAAGTGCTCGGACGACAGTACAACGTCGACGGGTTGTGGGCAATTAGTATTTACAATAAATGGAGTACAGTATTTAGTGTTGTAAGATATACATAATACACAATACGCTGGCGGTTGATATCATACGGCTGCACTCTCGATGTGCCTCAAACAAACACGATGGAGTGTGACACAGTCAAGTGTTGACTCTTATTAAACGTTTATTTCTTCTTTTCTCTCCTCTTTTTTATTCTACTGGATAACCTGCGTTCCTTTTCTCGCTAAACTGTATACATAGTATAAATACGGAGTAGTATTTGTAACTGTTTTTGTTTTTTTTTTTTTTTTTAGCCTCGTGTTATTATTTTTTTTATTTTTTAAACCTGAAGAGAGTCGGAGAAGTGACCGGTACCTCTGACTGTGAGTGCCGCGGTCGTGAGGTGATACGTGTCACCGGGAAGAAGACGCGTGAAAACTTTAAACAAATACTGGTTGTTAAAGTTGCTGCTGCTGTTGCTGTTACTACTACTGTTGGTGCTGATACCGTTGCTGAAGAGTGTAAAAAGTGCGGTAATTATAATAACAGTAGTTTAAAAAAAAAGATTAAAAGACGACGACGAAGACGAGAAAGAAGAAGAAGAAGAAGAAGTATAAGGGCTGATACCCCATGCCAATGCCGGCGGAATACCACGAGAGCCACGGGAACCACGAGAGCGCAAATTTCGGGCTCGCGGCTACCGCCGCACAGGACGCCAGCAACATGACGGCCAACATGTATCGGGTGGGAGGTAACGTTCACCACTCAATTATTATTTATTTTAATTAATTATTTTCCTTTTTTTTTATTTATTGTAGCTCGTTTTCATATTTGCGAATAAAGTATACTATACTGAGAGTTGAGCTTATAAAACCGAGAAACTGCAACGGATTGTTGTATTGTTGTCCTCGTGGACGGACCGGTGAATTATAAACTCGTACACAGATCGGGAAACATATTACCAATGGACAGTCGTCTGTATGACTAGAGTATCCACTCGGCAACTTTAATTAGCCACTGAGAAATTAATGTTTGCAAATGGCATCACGATGGCGTCCCCTGTCCCCATTTTTCCCCCCTGACTGTTCCCCAGC
Organism: Cotesia congregata; assembly: GCA_905319865.3. NCBI lineage: Eukaryota > Metazoa > Arthropoda > Insecta > Hymenoptera > Braconidae > Cotesia > Cotesia congregata. The sequence goes on along the minus strand of CAJNRD030001124.1, from coordinate 4,411,242 downwards.
TCTTACCTCTCCTCATCTGGATCTTCCCCCTCGGTCCCCCCTTCTTGGCGTCCCGTACGTCTGCTCACACTCTTATTCACTCACTCACTCACTCACTCACTCACTTGCTCACTTACTCATACACACTCGCTCGCTAACTTGTACAGCTATCTCCATCTCTTTCTCTCTTTAAAAGTTCCCCCCCGTCTACTCCCTCGACTGTTCGTTTTTCCCAGGTCACCTCGCTCCCCCGTCTCCCCCGTGGTAGTATCGGGCCAACACACAACTTCCCGCGTTCCTCTCTTACCCCGGCAGGTCATACTAATTCTTCGAGCGATATCCATACCCATGGATTCCACCGATCGGCGACACCACACTACAGTACAGCTACTATCTTTTACCACTTTCTCATTTTTACATCCAACACACGTATAACCATAATACACATCTATACAATACATCCACACATTTATAATAATCAAATCCCACTTTACCAAATATGTAACTCAAAGATATACAGAAACTAAATCTTTTAACAATTCACTGCTGTACTTTATGGTCATTAAATTCTCTGGGGTTTTATCTCGAACCCGTGAGGTCACTACCAATTCCGTTACAATCAACCTTAGACCTCGAGATGACTCGATATCAAACCGTCTAACATCCGAGTCTTAATATTTTTTTTATTCCAAATTACTACTTGCTGTTTTAAGACTAGTATCGACAAAAAAAAAAATAATAATAATAAATTTATTGAAACTATAATAATAATTACAAGTGTGCTGCAAACTCTTATCGCGGCTCCTCATAAAGTTGGACACAGTCGTAATTGTAATTACATCGCTAACTCTGTTATCATTTACCTGACGATTGGCTTTGACTTTTTTCTTAAGCTTTATTAATTACATACTCGATAGTACTTGATATTAACGGCTAGTAAAAATGTTCATTTATTTTAAAATATTCTCTTCAAGTATGTACATAGTAAGCATATTACATATTATATATTTGTATAATATGTAAAAATAAAAATAAATATATAAAATGAGGTGAAGATTATGTACATATAAGTATGACTATTGGACGTACATAGCATTGCACATCCTTGCATTTGCTCGGGGACATGCTCACAAAATGAACTAGCGAGAGCTTCTATTCAAGGATAGAATTTCTATGCCCATAAAACCTTCTTCTCTCCCCTTGTAGACCTGTTTCCCCTTAACGTTATTTCTCTTATTCTTCGTCTCACTTTCATTCCCGCATTCTCGCCCTTGTCTCCTTACTTACTCTCTATACTATATTCCGTACTTTTGTCATCTCGGTGATACCTGAGTCTCCGAAAAATATTATCTACAGTCGATGCTGAGAGCACTAGTTTTTTTTTAAATATTTAATTAACTTTTAATTACAAGCTTAAATTAATTATATCCTCTTCTTTTTGTTTCAGACTATGTGTACTTTGAAACGTCATCGACGTCTCCTTATCAAATACGGAGGATAGAAGAATTGAACAAGGTGAGAAAAAGCTTGATAACATTTTTTTTTTTTTTTTTTTTTTTTTTATTATTACTCATTGAATAAAGTAAATATTTAAGTAAAAAGATTAAATTATTGATGTTGTAGTGGAACGTAGTAAAATTATTGATAATTGATAGCAATAATAACAATAATAATAATAATAATAATAATACTTTCACTATTACAAGATAATTTAGATATCGATGAAAAATTAATGAGAAAATATTTTTTATTAATTTTAGACGGCCAGCGGTAATGTGGAAGCAAAAGTGATGTGCTTCTTCAGGCGGAGGGATTTACCTTCGACCTTGATTATGCTTGCAGACAAGCACCAGTGTGAGTAAACATTTATCTAACCCTATGTTGTTGTACTCTCAACGTGTCACCTACATATTGTTCATGACGTTATCATAGTAAGCCCAAAATTATTCGTCAAGATGTCAATATTGTAAAATAGGAACTTGAGCTCAAGTTCCTACTCTATAGCAATATTATTATTATTGAAGATACTATACATACGCATACGTGTACGTATGGGTAGTACGTGTATCATTAATCAAATGCCGGACTTTTATATCCGGTCTAACAATCAACAGTGTCACTACGACAGAATTTTGGTTTCAATAGACTAGAAATTTGCTGCTAAGATTTACTACTCGACCGTTAGTTTAATTTATATTATCTTTTGTCGTATGAATTGATAATTTTTTTTTTGATTACCTATTTCAAGTTCTCAAAATGGCGCCGACAAATTCTCACACAATCGAAAGATACGCGTGCATACAAATCTATCTATTCTGCCAGTCTTGCGCACAAAAATACCTAAATATATTTACCCCGGAAATTGAGCTCGCCTCTGAATTCAACTGTGGCGTCTCGTGTCTCGCATATATATATAAAAAAAAAAAAAAAAAAAAAAAAACCAGTTACACTATTTTGTTTGTTATTTTACTTTTACAATGTTAGTTTTTATTTTATTATATTATTTGTTTACTGTACTACGTACACAAATATATTTTTTAACATTTATTTTTGTACCAAAACTGGGATGTATGTTCTGACTAGCTGTACTAACGACAGCGAGTGAAAAAAGTTAACCCGAGTGGAGTCTTAGCTTCTTCACCGCTAGTGTGGTAGAGGCAACTGCCGAAGAGTAACAGTCACGAGAGGGGGGACAAAAAATAGAGGAAAATAATATATGAAACAAAACGTATAGTAATACTGAAAAGAAAAAAAAAAGTCAAAGAAAAAAAAAAGGTATCACTCAGTTACGCGACCGGTGTGTGCTTACACAGCGTGTAACCACCACCGGGACTTGGCGATACTCTTCACGCGTAAGCGCGTGTATATACACCGTGGGCGTCTTTAGCTCAAGTTTAAATTCTCCATTGAATAAATAACCAACTAAAAGTACTAGATATAAATAAATAAAATAAATGTAACACACTCGTCTACAATAAGGAATATATAACAAGAATTAAAAAAAAAAAAAAAAAATTCTGAACTAAAACAAAAACAAATAAAAGAAACTATGCGCACACACAGAGCAAAATAGTAAAAACTAAAAAATAGTGAAATAAAAAAGATGAAAATAAATAAATAAATATAAAGTTGAGAAGGAGAAATGAGTCTGCAATATAAAAGCACTCTCTTTCCTCTTTCTCTCTAGCTGCAACGGGAAAGATAATGAGACGCGAGGATTCGGGGGTGGGATCGTATAATAAGTAAAGTTAGGGGGGTGGGATGTGGGTGGAAAGCGGAAAGGGGGTTGTATCGATCTGCTTGGGGTGGCCAAGAGGGTGGTACACTCTCTCACCCAACACCCAACTCCCAGTCTCCCTTTTCAGTCCACCTTCTCGCCCTCTTCACCCACCGCCACCCACCGAGTTTCCAACCTTCCACCCTTTCTCCTGCTCCTCTCTACCACCTCTGGCTTTCTCTCTCTCTCTCTCTCTATCTCTCTCTAGCAGAGCGAGCTGGCTCTCTTCTGGCCCCTCGTCCTTCTCCAGCCTCTACCTCCGATGGCTCTGGTTCTACCACCACCACCACCACCACCACCACCACCACGACTACCTTCACCATCAGCAGCCCACCACCTCCAGCTCCTGCTCCTGCTCTTGCTCCTTTTGCTCTTCCTCTCATTCCTCCCCAACTAAATGAATGACTGACGCAGGGGCTGCACGCGTGTGTGTCCCACGTACACGTACTTGTGGAGCTAGAGCTGGAGCAGAAACGCGCGAGAGACCGTACACCAAGACACAAACGCGGCTGAACCGTTTCATGTGTACGCTCCCGATCCCGATACCACCGGCCAGAACGACTACTCGCACGGCTACGTATGTGTGTTTGTATTTGTATATAATGTACTATATAGATAGATATACATATATATTTTATACATATATATATATATATATGTGTCCGGGTAGGTACCGAAGGGTGGCTCAGAGGGTGACCACCCAACGGGAGGGAGTTCCAAGGGGTCCCCGCACTAGCCATCTTCATTTTAAGCATTTGCTTTGCCTCATCCTCGTTCTCTTTCTCTATCACCATCACCTCATCCTCATCCTCCTCATTCTCCTCTTCCTCATCTGGCCTCTGACCATCCGATCTCCCTTTTCCTCCTCCTCCTCCTCCTCCTGCTGGTGCTCCCCAACAACCCAACTGAGCTCTGTACTGGCTGCCCGGTTTCGCTCGGCTCTCACGATATTTTCTCGCAATTGGAGTAAAGGTCTCTTTCGTCCCTTCGCCGTTCATATATTTTTATATAGATATATATACCCATGGTACTTTTCTATCAAATCAAACGAAACTCAGCTCTGCAAACCGGAATTATATATGTGTACGTATAAAGCCAAAGTCATGTAACAAATTAGTTTCGCACTCTTTAGGGGCCCGTGATCAATTTCACCGTAGCGCAAAGGATACTTGATGTTGATTGGAATGCCAGGGAAAACAAGTTTAAGAGAGCACGCTTGTAGAGTGTGTAGCACGTAAGAGCAACAGTGAATGAGAAAAAGAGACAGCGTTTATATGTATATATATATGTCTACGGATGTGTATGAGTATATTTATATACGTGGGGTGCAGAGAAGTAATAGGTGGTAGAAGAAAAGGGTGGTGTAGAGAGAGGCTCTATTGTTTTGGAGAATCGACCGGCGTCTCGATGTCCAAAGCCGTTGGCGACGTTATTTTCCTCTGCTCTCGCAATCGGACGCCATTTCGGACTATTTTCGAAGTCCCACCGAATTATACGATTTATTTTATTATTACCATTATCGTATAAATATATATCTTTCTATCTATCTATCTATCCATATACATATTACTTTTCTCTAATATTGTCTTTCGAGATATTTTAAGAATTAATCCCCGGTTAACTTACTATTGTTATTATAATTTATAATTTTTAACTTTTTAAATAATTAATACCTCCCACGTCTGGTTTTGGTATGTCATTCACCTTATATGTAATAATAGTTCTATTATCTTATCCCAAAATAAAGTAATTTAATTATTTATTTATGAAATAATCGCGCGATCTGTTATTTATTTTATTTTATTTGCTATGAATTATTTATTACATTTTTTTTAATCGCGTTTTTGAATTATTATCAAATGAAACGTGTTCTTTTTTTATTATTTATTGTAGTTAAAATTAGAATTTTTTATATTAATTATTGAGAGAAAAAAAATACATGCCGTAGAGAATTTTTTCAGTCTGTTATTCTGTAATTAAAAAAAGAAAAAAAAATTACAGTGGCGAGCGTGGAGCAGCAGAGGTCTGAATCCCCTGCGAGCACGCAGAGTCAAAAACTTGAGAATCCAGATCTAACTAAGGAAATGACTAGTAAAGATAGTGGAATCGGACATAAAGTGATGAACAAAGGTCCTGGTAAAGGTGGATGGCTTAAAGCGCCACTTTCAGAGGCACATGAGCCTCATGGTGAGTGATCCTGATCGTCAATTGATCAGAACTTGCGATGATGCTCTTGTACTTGTTGATATGTAGGAATTATTATTTTTTTATCGCTTCGTTTTATTTTATTAATACGTATATACATCATATATTATATTTATTATTATATATCACTGACCACTGATTCGTCGATAAATTTATTTGTTTTCATTTAGCCGCTGGTTTATCTGTTATTTCGATGCAATTATTTATAGCCTTCATTTATATTTATATATTGTGATATTAATAGAGACACCAATGATGATAGAAGGCTACTGAACACAGCAGTAAGATTTTTAAAGATCTTTGTAATCTTGGTGACTATCATTAGTTTTGATTTACTTTCACTGTAAGGCCAAAGAAACAATAATATTGCGGTTTTTTAGCTCCAACGTCTGTCTTAAAGATCACGGCCAGAAGGCTTGCCTAAAGACCGTACATTTTTTCTGCTCCATTTCATTCAAAAACTACAGTATGCTGGCTTTAGACTTGCACTGGATCATTTTTTATTTAATTTGATTCAATACATTTATTTATGCTCTGACATTGTAGTTTTTTTTTTTTTTTTTTTTTTTTTTTTCACAATTCATCAAATCATTCATCATTCAACCTTTTTTTTTTTTTTTTTTAATCTAACTGCGCTAAAAGATGATTCTTTAGTAATCTGAGGTGTCTTTTATTAAATATATATTTGCTTTTTCCACCCACGAATTACTGGTACTATTTTGGTAGTAAATTGAATATTATTTTTGCTCGTATACTTTCGTAACGTTCGTTACTTTATTATTTATTTTTTAATAATGCATTTCGTTAATTAGTTTCGTTAAAAACCTTAAAATAAAAAAAAAAAAAAAAAAACTATATTCGTCTCACTGTGGCGCATGTAATTATACAGCAATGACGATTTAAATTAGCTACTGTTGTATATTATTTTTATTAGCGTATTATGTTTAGAAATTAATGAAAATAATTAAAATATTTATTTATTTATTTATTATAGAAGTAATGTAATATATTTCGGCACTACTGTAATCAAAAATCGATATCACGCATGTCTGTAGTGCACGTACTGTATTAATTAGAATATTATGTAAAAAAAAAAAAAAGTATCGTATAAAGATAATTGAAAATAAGTAAATCTGTAGATACGAATGTGGTAATACATAAAAATAATATATATTGTTTATTGTTAAATACAGGGATGGAGGAAGGCGTTGCCAGTGCAGGCGGCGTTGCCGAATTAAGTACAAAGCAACGTCACCAAATGAAACACCGGGAGCTGTTTCTATCGCGGCAAGTCGAAACGATGCCCGCCACCCACATCAGAGGGAAGTGCTGCGTGACACTACTCAACGAGACTGAGTCCCTGCTGAGCTATCTCAACAAAGAGGATTCATTCTTCTACTGTTTAGTATTTGACCCAGCTCAGCGTACCTTACTCGCCGATAAAGGTGCTTATTCATTATTTTTACACCTACTTCCCCTTTACACTCCACCTTACACCAAAAAAAAAAAACAAAAAAAAAAACAATGTCATTACGATTGATGGGATGTAAGAGGGTGCCAATTGATTAATTGATGGTTTTTTTTAGGTGAAATAAGAGTCGGGAGTAGATATCAGGCTGATTCAATCGTACCGACTGTTTTAACGTCTGCTGAAAAAGAAGCAGATCCACGTAGACTGCAAGATTTAGAAACGCTTGTGTGGACGCCTCGACACTCGTTGACGGATCGTCAAATCGATCAATTTCTTGTGGTCAGTAGATCTGTGGGAACCTTTGCCCGAGCACTTGATTGCTCTTCCTCTGTAAAACAACCGTCGTTACACATGTCTGCGGCTGCTGCCTCTCGAGACATTACCCTTGTAAGTATAATAAACTTTTATTATTATTGTTATTATTAAAATGACTAGACATGAAATACATAATTGCGTTTGTTAAACAGTTCCACGCGATGGACACACTACATCGACACAACTACGATATCGCAAAAGCAATGTCGTCATTAGTGCCCAGCACAGGGCCCGTCTTGTGTAGAGACGAAATGGAAGAATGGAGCGCATCCGAGGCAAATTTATTTGAAGAAGCGCTTGACAAATATGGAAAAGACTTTTCGGATATACGTCAAGATTTTCTACCTTGGAAAACACTTAAAAATGTTATTGAATATTATTACATGTGGAAAACGACAGATCGCTATGTCCAGCAAAAGAGAGTCAAAGCTGTTGAGGCTGAAAGTAAACTTAAACAAGTTTATATACCAAACTACAATAAAACACCGGCCAGTACGCCTACGGGGACGACTATTTTACCTTTGGGTAATAGCAATAATAGTAATGGAAAAGGTGTTAGTGTGCTCAATGGAAGTAGTAATGGTAACATCACCGGTGACAACAGTGGGATTTTGATGATGGGAGTCGGTGGTAAACCTTGTGAAAGCTGTCAAAGCACTCAAAGTTCACAGTGGTACGCCTGGGGACCATCGCACATGCAGTGCCGATTATGTCAGTCCTGTTGGTCATATTGGAAAAAATACGGTGGATTAAAGGTACACTTCATTTTTTTATGTTTATCATTTTAACATTGTAAGAATATTTGAAAAAGTTTACTCAAGAATTGAATTTACATAAATTTTTATTATTTATTCAGGTTCCATCGCGTATCGATGACTCTGATTCGGACAGAAAACGAAGTAACGCCGGCTCGGATGAAGAAAGTAAAGGGATGAGTGGCGCTCACCGACCTCACCGATGTAGTATCCCATCCTGTGGCAAAGAATTTAAACTTAAAGCCCACCTAAGCCGTCATTACGCCAGTGCTCACGGAGTAGACTTACGTGGTAGCGGTGCCATAGGTATTTTTTTTTAATAGTTTATTTCCTAAAAAAATTACATATTTCAGTAGGATAAAAGTACAGGTTTTGGCCACTTGATATTTTAGTTAATTTGTAAAAAATTTAACTATTCAAGTAGAATTTTTATAGAATTCATGAATTAGTACATTTATACGAATTGAATTCATAGTCTTGCGCATATAGAAATATTTATACAATAATTTGAAAATCAATTGGCCAAAAACGGTACTTCTACCTTATTACATATTACAGACTGCAAATGAAAATTTAAAAATAGCCATACGAGTTTTTCTATAATATTGTAGGTGTTTTTGGCCCTTAGTCTCTTTGATTGAAGCAGCTGATGCCAATAACGCTTATCAATAATAAACGCTTATATTTTAGATTGTTAATGTAATAATTGTTAGTGTTAGGGTTTTTATCAAACCTAGTTAGATTAGATTTTTATCAAACCTGCTAGTTAGATAAAAATCTTACTAGCTAACTGGGAAAAAAAAAAAAAAAAAAACCAAAAAAAAAAAAAAAAAAAAAAAATAACTTAATAAATCGGTACCCTAGGTATCGGCGGTGGTAGCGGATCACCACGACCTGTCATGAAGACACGCTCGGCGTTTTTACCTGCGTACATCGGCATAGCGCGTGCAGCCCGAAGACTTTGATTTATACGAATTGAATTCATAGTCTTGCGCATATAGAAATATTTATACAATAATTTGAAAATCAATTGGCCAAAAACGGTACTTCTACCTTATTACATATTACAGACTGCAAATGAAAATTTAAAAATAGCCATACGAGTTTTTCTATAATATTGTAGGTGTTTTTGGCCCTTAGTCTCTTTGATTGAAGCAGCTGATGCCAATAACGCTTATCAATAATAAACGCTTATATTTTAGATTGTTAATGTAATAATTGTTAGTGTTAGGGTTTTTATCAAACCTAGTTAGATTAGATTTTTATCAAACCTGCTAGTTAGATAAAAATCTTACTAGCTAACTGGGAAAAAAAAAAAAAAAAAAAAAAAAAAAAAAAAAAAAAAAAAAAAACTTAATAAATCGGTACCCTAGGTATCGGCGGTGGTAGCGGATCACCACGACCTGTCATGAAGACACGCTCGGCGTTTTACCTGCGTACATCGGCATTAGCGCGTGCAGCCCGAAGACTTTGCGCCGCGCAATTGCGCACCCGTCACGCTGCGCGTGCTCCACATCAACCAGTAAATGCGGCGCCGTTGCGACACCTCTGTGCATCACCGCAACTTGCCACAAAGAGTGCCGCTGAATTGAAACTGTTGGCACGCGCTGTGAGACCACGGCCACGTCCGCGTGTCACTGACATTGCCACGAGACTGGGAGATCATCCCGTACCCCGACAACCCGGCGATTGGGATTGGCTTATTCTCACCTCACCCGCACAGCGTAAACAACCTGACCGTGTTTCGTTTCCAAGACCACCTAAAGCACCTGGTGGGTACTAGTTAGTTATTCCTTATATCTTTTGTTTAACTGCAAAAGATAGATAGACACAGCATCAGCGCTATTGATGGAGGATCTTGATACAGTGGATTCTCAGTAACTTAAACCTTGTTAAGTCAAAATCCTTAGTAACTCGAAAAAAATTTTTATTCCCTTGCGCTAAACTCTTAAATACGCGATATCTCGAATTATGTAGACTCTAATTATTTAACTTGAAGTTGGTATCGTTTCCCTTGCAGTATCGATATGAAATATTTATACTCTATAACTCGAATTTTAAAAGTGAAACTCTATAAGTCGAAGTTAGTAAAATATAAAGATGTTTTTCTCGGAACTGTCCAAACTTATAGCGATCAAATCTAAATTCCTATAGGAATGTTCAATGTTTCTTATATTCTTGTTTGTGGACACTGAAGATCATGTATTTGATTCATTATTTAAGCTCGAGAAATTAATTAATAACAAATTTGATAATTCTTTATTTCAGAAAAAAATAATAGACTATGTAATATTTTTTACCTTATTAATAATTCATAATATAAAAAAAAAAATATGCTTCATATAACAGAAATCAAGTGTTTTCTTAATTTTTGGTCTACTTGCAAATTTCGAACATCTTGTTAAGTCGAAAACTCGTTAACTCGAAGTTTTTATCATTTCCCTTAAAGTTCGAGTTATCGAGAGTCCACTTTAATTGTCTGTTTAATGCCCAATTAATATCATTTAGCTTTTTAACTTCACGAATTTTATTGAACTTGACTCGAAAATATTTAAATAAGTTTAATTTCCGTAAAAATGTATCATTTTCTCTATTAATTTAGTCAGCTTGATGCTATTGAAAATTAAAATCAAATAATTAATGGTATTTAAAATTTATTTTGTTCAGATGGTAGCCTTTTGTACGAAAGAGTACCAAATAAACCAGAAGTTGACAGACTACCGCCCACGCCACCTCAACCACAGCCGCCAATCCAGCCACAACAGACTATTTTGAAGCGTAGCAGGCCAGCGTTTGAAGAAATAAACGGGTCAGATGGTAAGTATCGTCACAATTATGTCTATTAAAATCACAGTTACGTATTTCCATATTGAATGTGATCTCTGTTTGTTGGCTTCTACTCGGATGTCGATTGGGATGAAGGTAAAATCTTAGATGAAGCCTTTTTAAATTCCGAGTTTATTTATTATTTTTTTTTTTTTTCGTTCATTATTATTGTAAATTAAAAGATTAATTATTAATGATGTGATACAATGATTAATTTTTTTTTTTAATTGGTTTTATAGGTATTGCCCTGAATGCAGGGCTACCAGGTGCTCCACCACCAGCGAAACGTGCCCACCACTCGCAGCAGTTACACCCTAAACATGTACTGGAGCACACACCTCAGACAATCGTTCCTTTGGCACCGCCGCTCAATGGAAGAGCTATGCATCCACATACATTTCCTCATGGAGTCGCAATATCTAGGAGCAATGCACGTAAACAAGTTATGACATGGTCAGACGCTCCCGATGATGTTTATTTCCGAGCAACTGATCTTACTAAGTAAGAAACTTACAATTTCCTTTGCAATAAATTATGAAATAATATCTTTGAATAAATTCATGTTATTAAAATTATTTTTCGTTTTTTTATTTTGTTTTTGTTGATAAATTACAGAAGACAGAGAAGATCCTTGTCTTCAGTGGAGCTACGAAGAGCTGCACGCAAACCATGGCGTAAATTGTCAGTTCCAGTTTATCCCCAAAGGGCGCCTACGACGCGCAATGACGATTCACGTATGGTCGTTATACTTGACTGAATAAAATAAAACAAACAAGGGAAATATAATATATATAAATACTATATATAAATAAATATAAATATTATAAATATACTATAAACTTTTTTTTACAAGCGGGCTATCCACGTATCAGTCAATCGATGATAATTAGGATCAGGTCATAAGTTTTAAATTAAAGTTAAAATAAATGTAATTCTTGAGAAATAAATAGCCGGTGATTGTTGCCGATAAGAATCTCAAAGATAAAAAAAAAAAATAAACTAATTTGAGAGTGATATTCGCGATAATCGTCGTGGGCTGTGGGATGGGTCTACTTTTGTGTGAGTGTGTGTGTCGTGGTTCGACGGGGATTTTTTCAAGTGAATATTTTATAAATAAAAAAAAAAAAAAAAAACAAACAAACTATTGTGGTTAAGAGAGAATAATTAAAATGAAATCGTAATAACTACGAGATAATGTAGAATTTTCAATTATAAATGAAAACAAAAAAAAAGCAATTGATAGTGAATGAAGATTTAAAAATAAAATAAAGTATAATAATAGTAATGAACTGTCGAAATGTCTCAAATATGATAATTTTGTCTACTGTAATTATAATTGTACGTTGCACTGGTATTGCACATCACATTTAAGGTAGTTGTAGCGTGAAAGGCATTTCAACAGAAAGTTATGAAATTTTTTTTATCGAAAGATAAATATGGGTGATTCTCTGTAAGGATGTTTTTTGCTGTCCCAGGCATTGTTTTATTAGAAAAATTGTTATTTTGTTACTAAAAAAAAATTTATTATGAAAGCAAAAAAACATTTCTATTTGGAGCATTGAAAATTGAAATGAAATAAATTTTGATTTTTTTGCTATAAATTCCCAAACCACCAAAATGACAGTCTCCTGGGCTGTCCCACTCCCCAAATTAAAAATTTAAGATTAAATTTTAAGTTATTCGTTCATAATATATAATTTGGTCCACAATGTTTATAAACTTAATTAGTTAACTAACAATCTTCTTCAATGAAAAGTACCGAAAATTAATTTGTTTTTATTAATTTCATCAAATTGAAGTCTGTCCCAGGCATTTTAGGTACAGTCCCCTGCCAGAAGTTCAAAGCCAAAAATAAAAAAATCCAGCGTGTTATTTTACCTTTTGTAAAGTTTATAAGGATCTAACTAGCCTTAAGTTAATAACCATAGGGCTGTTAGCACTTTATTGCCATTTTATTTAGTGTCAAAGCACCGTTTGTGCTGGAAATATGTGTCTGGGCCACTACAAAACTCAGTCCCCTGGCAACTATTTTTATATGTAATTTATTTATAAAAATGGATCTATAAGTCTTAATATTATTCTAATTAATGTAAACATTCATTGAGAACTTAAAAAACTGAATGCATTGAAATAGTTTGCTTGATTTTTCTCAATTTGATAAGAAAAAAAACAGTCCCCTGTCATGTTACATGGCACAAGATACACAAATATCGAAAAAGCAAAAATTAATTCGGCTGTTTATTTATTATAATTAAGTTAATAGTTTTGTAGCCCTTGTTAATTTTTTTTCTAATAAAATCAAAAATAATTTAGTCGGACAACTTTGTATAGATTTAAGACGCCCTTACAGAGAATCACCCATATAAACAGAAGATTTCATACTAACTTTACCATCTCTCTATACCTCTACGTATAAAAGATGGAATTTCGAAAATTAATTACTCGAAAACAGTGCGGTCAATTGATCTGAAATTTTGGTAGTGAATTATTAATATATTTATCTTTCGATAAAAAAAATTTCATAACTTTCTGTTGAAATGTCTTTCACGCAACAACTATCTTAATCGTGTTAAGGTGAATTTAAAATAAAGCAAGAAATTGCGATATTATGACGATTGAAATTAAATCAATTAATAATGTTAAAGTTACATATGAATAACAAATCGAGTCATTCACCATGAAAATCATGATTTTTTATCGGTATTAATTATTAATTATTGTTGTTATTAATCATAATTATTATTATTATTATTATTATTATTATTAATATTATTATGAATTATTATTATAACTAATATTAGTTAAATGTACATATTTAAAAAAAGCAAACAATTGAAATATAAGTAAACAGGAAAAACATGAAAAAATGGAAAAAAAAATGAAAATGGAAAGGACAAAAAAATTTTTAATTAACTAACAAATTAATGACACGGTAACAAAAAACAAAAAAATACACGCATAAATAATTATACTATAGCCGATTTTAAGTGAAACCGTGTCTTTGATGAGTACATAACATAACAGCACGATTTTTTTCTTACTGATTCGATGGACTTGTAATTGAAGAAATAATAAAACAAATAGCACTGGCGTGTACGCAATTCTGTGGCTCTTGGAGTCATATTTAATGTGTTACTCTAATTAATTAATGAATGAATGCGAGTGAATGATATGGATGCATGGTTTATTAAAATTACATGAGAGATAAAGTTAATTATAATTAAATACTTAGTACATAAGTAAATGAATAAATAGAATTAAAATTAATGAAAAAAATTTGAATAAGTCAACAATTAAAGTGAAAGAAATTCATCACTGTGCAGAAGGATAGATTGAGTGAAAGAAGAGAGAACGAAAGCGAGAGAAATATTGAGGAATGCTCATTTTGTGAATATTTTTATTAAATTTTCAATTTTGGTGACTTCCGTCGTAACCATAATAAATAAACATACGCATCGCTCTGAATGTATTTCATTCATCCCTCTTTGAATTTGTAGTTAATTCCCATCCAATTGTGTAAACTTTATTATAAATTATTATTATTATTATTATTATTATTATTATTATATATAAATAGCGATGAAGATGTAAATTTTAAATAGTTTTAATTTTTTTTGTGACCACCTTTATTTCACTCTACCTATGCATGAATATTTTTTTTATTTAATGTATTTTATCAACAAAAAGTTTAATAATTACAGTTTGATAAAAATTTTTTAATGACTTTTTTTTTTTTTTAATTGTAGTTATTTAAAAATCATTTTTAATTTTCAATATTTTTTAACTTTTTAGTTTTCAATAATATTTACCAAAGTATGACATTAAAATTAGGAGTCTTCAATATTTTTTAATTTTACTTAACAAACAGCTTCAAAAAATTATTTTTAATGCTTTTAAATTTGTACATGTCAATTTTTTTTGCCATAATTTATTTGTTACAAAAATTATCAAAAATCGGCTAAATTAATTTTCATTACAAAAATTAGTTTTCAAATTCCAGGATTAAAAAATTTGTATGTGCCATTTATAGCCGTTAGAGGCGCTGAAACTCAAATTCATATTATTATTATTACTGTGTTGTGAATCCGGTGATCACAACGCTCTCTGTATATTAATATAGAATTACGTATAAAAAGATGGCTGGAATAAATAATAGCGGGAAAAACCCAGTAAGATTTAAATAGTATCAGCTTACTAGTAAGAGAAATAAAAATCTTTCAAATATCGTAAACCTTTCTATTTTAAATTCTATTGTTAAGTATGGGAATTTTTCTATCATAAATTTTAGGGTATAGACGAATTTATAATTACCGGAAACTCCCAAGGGAAAATTTATAAAAACTTTTAAGTGCCGTGCAGTTAGTCTAGACATCCTGAGAAAAATTTCTTTGTTAAAATAAACTTACGCTTGTAATTGTAATGGTCACTTAGAATAAGATACCGAACGTTTTGGAATATTCTTTACGAAACTAGAGAAAACCCAGAGATCTTTACTTATTATTAATTTTTATTGTCATAATCTTTTAAGAAGCTTATTTTTCAAAACGTTCGCTAAAAAAGGGATTACTTTGGGAGTACCCAAGGCTAGGTCATAAAAACCAGATATCCAGGCGGGCTGCAAATGACCTGGAAACATCGAGGGTCATCGTGACGTAATTTCAACATGGTCCCATTTTGCCAACTCGAGAAGGGATGCTAGCCGAAGATGAGAGCTGCAGAGGCGCGCGCAACTACCCTCACTACCCTCTGGGGCTCTCCCACTTTAAAAGTACGAACATCTCAACCAGGGAAGTCGAAAACCAAGGAAAGGAACAAGAAGACACTTATCAATAAGCAAGACTTAAGTACGCCACGCGAATATTTTCTTTTTCGGAATTATTGTCGGTATTTTTTATTTTGTAATTTATTGAATAATAATAAATAATAGATTAGATTTGCGCGCAAGGCAAATCTAAATTAAACTAAAATAATCCGAGTATTTTAAATTTATTATATATATTATTTAATTCAACTTATTCGAATTTAAATCTACTCTCCCGCCTTAATCTATTTACTGCGAGTTGAACTAGTTGAACGCCCTACCGCGCGTTCCAACGGGCGAATTAAAAGAACTCAATAAATTTACTATAGTCAATTTTGGGCTATACTACAACTGTGTGCAGTTATATACATTATGCGTTCTCTGATATGAATTCTTCGGCTTCCAATGAAGGGGGTTTCCAATGAAATTATAACCTCGTAGCGAGTATAAACGTTGATGATAGCGTTTGAGTTGCTTTTATACAAAAAAACATATTCAATTACTTGATTATGACATTTCAGTAAATTTTTAATAACACAATTATTGGTAAGTCTTTTGAATTGATAATAAATAATTGAAGTTTTTAGAATTACAAGTGATATTTTTTTATTGTAGATTTAAAGTGTATTAATAATTTATCACGATGAGTGATCCGGCAAATCCACTGCCAAGCTTGCTGAGTTTAAAAGTACCAGTACCCTTGGACATGCAGCAAAACCAAGTGGCACCACCACCACCTCCACCACCGCCAGAATCTGTAGAAGAACAAGAAAACAATGAAATAGTAAAACTGCCACCAGCTCTCGAGCAAGCGCTGGCTTTCAAAAATGAACGCGCTAAAGAACTTGGAGCCGATCCTAACGATATTTCCGTACCAGGTACGTCTCCACCGCGTGAGTTGGTCACCCGCGAGGAACCACCAATAGATTTCGTCACGGAAAACGATACAGCTGTAGTTGAAAAAGTCGACAGTAATAATAAGTCCAGTAATAACAAAACAGCGAAGAAAAAAAGGAAGAAGAACAAGAAGAAGAGGCATACTGAAACTACCAAGATTACTAGTTTAGAGAAAACAAACAATGCCGAAAATTCAGCTGCAGATTCAGATGCTCCAGAAGTCGAGTATATCCAGGAAATTCCAACAATAACAGAATTGGAACCAATGTACCGGCAGTTTGCTCGAGTGTTTGAAATGTTCCGAATTGTTGAGCCGGACTCAACTGGCGATAAAGATAAAGGTGAAGCTATAGGCCAGTACCCTCCGCCGGTGATGATGGTGCCCAGTAAAGTGCCAATGCTTGATGACTTTGACGAAGAAGGGGGCCCGCAGCATCAGAATCCAGCTGTGGGTGAAAACGGAGCTCCTAAATTGTCAAAGCGAAAGCTCAAACGTCTGACGCGTCTCAGTGTCGCAGAACTCAAGCAACTTGTTGGTAGACCGGACGTCGTTGAGATGCACGACGTAACAGCTCGCTAGCGTTATTAGAATTACAAAAAAATCAATTGAAACCATTTCTAATGCGTATATGGGGTCCGCCTGCTGGGGTGGAAAATGATGAAGCTGCTCCTCGTAAGGGTAAATTAATTGTTTTTTTTTTTTTTAATTTCTTGAAAATATTTGATAAATGATTCAATTATATGGTATAGATGCAGCGAATGAAGCTGGTGTGGCGGGGTTGAGTGAACTCGTAGGAGGAGCGATGGATTTGGATGCACTGAAGCAGGTAATACCTTCACTTGATAATTTAGCAGAGTTGCAGGCTGGGTGTAAGCAGGATTCGACAAGAACAAAACCAACTGATCAGTTGTTGAAAAATGTTCAGGAGGCGGATGACAAAAATATTGGTAATAATTCTAATGATTTATCCAACAGTTTTAAAGACAGCGACAAACCTTGCACTTCACCAAGCTCGAAGACCGATCTGAACAAATTAGAATCTGGAAAAATTTTACTTCAAGAAAATGGAGATATTGGAAATAAAATCGAATCTGCTGAGCAAAAATCAGATGAAAAAGATATAGAGCAGACTGAAGAAATCAAAAATCAATCAGATAGTTCTGCGAAAAATTTAGCTGTTGAAAATTTATTATTAGCAACGAAATTGTCTGAACAAGTTCCTATTGAAGAATTTTCGGCTAAATTGGAACCAAAAGTTGTTTCTAATGATAAAATTGATGAAATATTAAATGTACCAATTGAAACTCCTCAAGTGTCTACACAAGCATCCGAAATCGTTGATAAAGAAGTAGTAAAGGAAGAAAATAAATTAGAAGTAAATTTGCCCGTTAAAATTTCTTCTGAAGAAGTAGTTAAAATAGAACAAGAAGTAATTGAAGAAAAACCTATTAAAGAAGATGTTAAGTTATCTATTGATGCTTCTAGTGAATCAAAAAAACTTTTAGAAACTGAAGAAACTGTTGTAGAAACTAATAGTCCTGTAAAAGAAGAAATAATTGTAGGTAGTGTAAGTGAAGTTGATAAATCGGACATTCTTAATATTACCAAAAATAAAGACGAGGAAGTATTTGATAAAGCGGTACGTATTTCTGAATCAGAAATAAAATTTGAGAGCCAAGAAAAACTAAATCAAGCAACGCCGACCGTGTTATCTGCGCCTCCATCACGCATGACTGCCCTAAAATCATTGAAAAATCGATTGACGAGTATGATATCTAAATTTCCATCTATGAAACTCAGTTATGAGAAACCAGAGTCAATGGGAATCAATCAAGTTAATTACAAAGAATCAATGGATTCATCGCTTTATTCTCATCCTAATTTAATTATTAACAATATTAACCAACACGCTTCTAATGGAATTAATAATCATAATAATACTGATAAATTAAATGACGACATTATTTCACTTGATTGCGCTTCAACTCAAAATCATTTGAAAACATTTATATCATCTGCTACCATTACACCCACAAACAAAGAGGTTGTCCAAAAGATTAATGGTATTAATAAATATAATGAAACTATTAACTCAGCTTCTTCTTCTGACGATCAAGCAGTTTTAAAAAATAATACAAAAGAGTACGAGTCGTCTGTATTTTTTCAGAATACTCTGAGTAATCCAGAATCTCGGGATATTAAACGTAGTACTATGTATATTGAACCTTTGATGGTTAGTAAAGATAAAAAAAATGAAGACTATGTTAAAAATAATGTAGAAGTAGTAGCAACTGTAGATGTAGAAGTTAATGAAGAAAATCATAAGCTAAAAGATCAAGATTTGAAAATAAAAATGACAGAAACTGAAAATAATTATAAAAACTTACAAATTTATCAAGAAGTAGATAATGTGATGGAGTATAATAATTTTGAAAAAATTGATAGTAATGAAAATAACATGGAAGTAGATATTGTTAATGAATCTGGAGATAAAGATGACTTGTTCGTTGACGCCTCTAGTTCACCTGAAACGTTTGAGCTGAAAATTACAGAGGCTCCTTTGTTGATTGTTAATGATGCTGCGCCTGTAGAAAACCCTGCGGTAGTTCGAGGCTCGTTAACAATCAATTTATCACAATTTTCTGATATGAAGGAATTGACGACTGAAATGCTTCAGTTCGCTAGTCAAGAAATATTAGAAAATGAATCAACAGGACCCCTGTCACCTTTAGAAGCTGAGCTCCCAGAAATTTTCTCCGCAAGCTCGAAGATAGAAACGTCAATTGAAATAAACGAATCTGCGGTTAAAACTGACAGCGTCCAGACTAATTATTTCATTCCCAAGCCGAAAGGAAGGTCTAAATCACCGGTGAAGAGGTCATTTGTGTTGAGAAAGTTACCCGCTCGTAAGTGCTTTGTCGGAACAAAAAGAAGTTTTAATTTTGGAGGAGTACCAAAAGACACTGCGTTGACCAGAGCTAAAGAATGCGCTGATAAAATTGCGGCCAAGTCATTGATGTCTAGTCGAAGTGTGAATCAAGTTAAGAAAGCTGAGGTTGTTGATGTGAATCGAAAGGGTGAGTGTGATAAAAAACAAGAATTAGTTTCTCAGACAGAAAAAGTTGAAAGAGAAAAAAAAATGAATTTGTCTAGTCAAAAAATAGATAAAAACTTTATTAATAAACCTACTCCGAAAAGTAAATTACCTTCGAGGATCCCGATTTTCCAGAAGAAGCCGTGGGTTGCGGGGCAAACGATTTCTGTAGCTAGTCAAAAAATAATAGAAGTTAATGTTTTGAAGCCTACCAATTCGAGTTTTAATGTCCCACGACGAACTATTCCTGTCTTGCAGCCGTTAGTTGGACCTCCAGCTGATAATAAAAATCAGAATGGTGGAAATCAAAGTAATGAAGTGAGCAAAAATGTTAATGGTAAAGTACAAAGTGAAAAAGAAAATAAAAATTGTATTTCTAAATTGAGAGATGATGGAAAATTATTGACGAATAATGAGACTGCTCAGAGTAAAAATAGTTCAAAAAATATAATTCGAGGGTTGACTTTTATTAAAGATGAAAACGATACTTCAGGTATTGATAAATCCAAGATTAATGAATCCGTTAATCCTGAAATTGATTTTAAAGATGAATTTAATAAATATTCTTCTGAAGCAAGTGTAGATGTAAGTGATGATGAAGAAGAAGTCGATGATGATGATGAAGAAGAAGAAGAATTTGAGGAGATTGAAGAAATAGAAATTGAAGATGAAGAAAGTTCCGAAGAAATTAGTGATGAAGAAGAAATCGAAGAAAAAGAAGAAGAATTAAGTGACTCCGAAACAACTGACACAAATACAAAAAGTTCAGTAATTATGCGTCGAATAAATTCAACTGAAGAACTTACTAACGCAGAATTAATGTTGAAGAAAACATTAGATAATATTAAAGCAGAGATATCTGATTCAGAATATGAAGAAATAAGTTCTAACTCTCAAAAGTCTGAAGGGAGTGATGAAGCTGAGTTATCTGAAGCAAATGACTTGCCAGAAGATCCTATTGAACTAAGTACTACAAAAAATGACGTCGATGTAGAATCTACGATTGTGTTAACTCTGCCTAAAAGAAAATCTACTGAAATAGAAGGCGAAGAGAATGCAGTCACTCAAAGTACGTCTAAAACAATAAGACTAAAAGACTCAAAAGTATTAAAAGTACGCGTTACTGAGCCTGAGGTAGTTGTACATAAAAAAAAAGAGTCACGTAAACGGTTTTCTATAGTCGCCGAATATGTTCAGCAGTTTGAAGGTGATTCTTTAAATCATGAGAGGAGGAATTCGAAAACTAAACAACAGGAAAGTCTCAAGATTACACGAGACCAATCACCCGTTAACGAGAGGGAGGTCAGTAGACGTGTCGAGTTATTAAACGTATATCTTCTTCATAGGAATTTTGTCTACTGAACGTAATTAAATAAATACTACATTGATAGTACATCGAGTAAACACCAATTTCTACAAACGACTTGAAACCTTTACTTTCTTTAATTAAAAATTCATAATTAGCGAGATTAATTATAGTAAAGAATATGAATAAAAAAATTTTAATTATTCTAATTAATTAATTGGTAGGTATTTATGATCTATCATCAATGCTTTCTGCAGTTCATTATCAAGCATCCGCTTATTCTATCAGTAAAAAAATCATCAGTTATTAAGTTCGTTTTTAGACATTGGTAAAAAATTTTACTAATTTAATTTAAATTCTAATTATTGTTTCAATATAGAAAAATAGCGAATGAAAAATTTAAGAAGAAATGTCTAATTTATTTCACAGAGAACAGCAAGGCGCTTACTAGCAGAAGGACGAGTGTCCAGCTACGACGAGGCCGAGATAGCAGCAAGTTTAATTGGTCTCAAGTTCCAAGATGATGAGGCGATTCATGCTGCTCAAGAATGCACAAGCGTTGAATCTGCAATAGCGTTTCTTCAGCAAGAATGTGAACTCTGTACTGGTCGTTTTGCTGTCAGCCAGATGATCTCAATGCTTAAGTGCATTCATCGATGCTGTAATGACTGCGCAAAAAATTATTTCACCATTCAGATAAGCGACCGCAATATAATGGACGCCGTGTGTCCATTCTGCAAGGAGCCCGACTTGAAAGATGCTACAGAAGATGAAGTTCTTGAGTACTTTAGTATTTTAGATATTCAATTAAAGTCACTATTAGATCCACCGATCCACGAGCTATTTCAAAGGAAGCTGAGAGATAGAACTTTGATGCAAGATCCTAATTTTAAGTGGTGTGCTCAGGTAATTGTAGAAAAAATTTATTAATTAAAAGCAATTATTGATGAAAAAATTTTTTTTTTTCAGTGTTCTAGTGGATTTTATGCAAATCCAAATCAGAAACGATTGATATGTCCTGATTGTCGATCTGTTACTTGTGCATTTTGTCGAAAGCCGGTAAATAATTAATTTAATTTTGTTAAATAAGATTATAATTTAATTTTTTATTTTGCTGTATTTAATTATTCGTTTATTTATTTATTAATCAACATACGCCTATCGGCAATATAAATCAATATAAATTATTTAAAATTAACATTAATTTAAGAAGATTAATTAGAAATTAATTAAAGAAAAGAAAAAACGAGAACAACTCTGTGGTTGTTTAAGGTAAAAGACCCAGTTATCGACACTGGCCTAGTTATTTGCACTTGCAATTTTATTTTAATTAAAAAAAAATACATAATTTTTGAATTATAAATTTTAAGATAATTGGTTTTTTGAGAACATTTTATTTTATTTTTAATTAGAATAATATTACAAGTCTTAAACAACCAGGCCAGTGTCAATAACTGAGTCTTTTACTTTGTATGCAATTGAGTAATTGTTTTTTTAATATTTGACATAAATGCACTGAATTATAGTGGGAAAAACAGCATGAAGGTATTACATGCGAACAATTCGAAGAATGGAAAAATGAAAATGATCCTGATAATCAAGCAATAGGATTAGCTAAGCATTTAGCAGACAATGGAATTGATTGTCCTAAATGTAAATTCCGTTATTCCTTATCACGCGGAGGTAAATTATATTTTGCATATAATAATTTAAATCAAGTAGTTTATTGCTTGATCAAATGTTAAAGTATAAATACGTTTGTAATTTTAAAGGTTGTATGCATTTCACGTGTAATCAATGTAAGTATGAATTTTGCTGTGGCTGTGGAAAAGCTTTTATGATGGGTGCCAAGTGTACAGTCAGTCCCTATTGCGCAAAACTTGGTCTTCATTCTCATCACCCACGAAATTGTCTTTTCTATCTTCGTGACAAAGAACCAGCTCAACTCCAAAGTCTTTTGAAAGGCCACGGCATTGAATTTAACACCGAAAATTCATCAGGAGATCGCAAATGCAAGGTTCAACTGCAAAAAGAAACACCAACTGGAGTTATAGATGCCGTTTGTAACTCAGACGTTGTGGAAAATCACGCCGGGCTATGCAGGTAATTAAAAAATAGTATTGTTGATTATCTTGAATAAAAAATTTAAAAAATAAAAAATATTTTGCAAGTATTTGGAAGATTATTATTGTTTGTGGTTTATAAAAAAATTGTATTATCTAGGATTCATTATATCGAGTATCTAGTCAGAAAAATTCGTTTATCAAAATTGGAACCACTATCGTTATTTAGTATTGATGATCTAGAAACTTGTATTAAACGTGCTGGGTTAAATTTACCCGCAAATTGGTATCGACGTGATCCTGAGGATTATCGTCGTGATCTCGCGGAGGTAAATTTACAAGTTATAACATGAGTTAAATTAAAAAAAGGCACTTTTCCCCGCAGGCAGCACTACGTTGAGTACTTGGCAGGCCTGGTACTCAAATCAAAACTGGACCCTGTGACGATATTTGATTTGAACGAGACGAAGCAGGAGTTGCGCCGCCGGGGAAAAGTCCCGCCTATCAAAGCACAAGAAATGTCCGAGCAGGATTACCTCAGGACGTGTATTCAGGTGACTGATTCACACACGCTCCTTAGTTTAATCCTCTTCTGGATAACACCGCTTACTTACTAATATGCATGATGTAAATAATCTGCTTTCTGTAACTAATGATATTTAATTTATATCTGTGACATTTTGAATTAATATTGATTTATTTTCAGGTAGTGCAAAAAGAAATTCCACTGGAGTAATCGTTATTATTTTTAATATCTAAATTTTATGTATTTATTGTTATTCTATTAATTAATTACTTATAGTATTGTTTTAAATAATGTAATATTTAAATAAATTATTCAAAAATTATTTATTCAACCTGTCAATTTTAACTTAAGTTAAAATTACTTTTAAAATTATGATTATTTTAGTTTATACTTAAGGAATAAAAGAAAACAATTATAAAATATGATTCATAGTTAGTAAATATATGAGAATCAATTTAGCAGATATTTAACAATTTTTAGAATTTTTTTAACAAATAAATTATAGCAAAAAAAATGAGAACAAAAAATTGACATGTAGAAATTTTAAAAAATTATAAATGCAATTTTTTTTAAATAATTTTTTGGAGTAAATTTATTTATTTAAAGAAATTATCAAGTTATTAAATTTTATCAAATTATTAAATATAAGGATATTTAAAAAAAAAAAGTAATAATAATAAAATTGTAATATTAGATATGATTTACTGTCGCAAATTTTTTTTAAATTTTTTGAGATCAAAAGGAAATAGAAAACATGTGACAGGAGAGTTTTACTACGTACCTTGTATATAATTTTTACGATCTGCACTTCAAAAAAACATTAGAAGAGTCCCTGACTTCGGAAAATGCCAAGTTTCAAGAAAAAAGAACCTTTGATTTAAAACTAAGCAGTAGAATTGTTGACACACCACAATATAAGTATACTTTGCAAAAGAATTTTAAAAATCAAATTATTTCACTCAAACGTTCTAATTGAGTCCTCAGAAAATCAAGAAATAAATTATTTTGTTTTAATAAAAATTAAAAAAAGAATTTTCTCAACTGACACTTTCACACAAAATTACAAAATTGAGCGAATAAATAAAAATTACTACTACTGCAGTATTTGATTTTAAAATAAATCGATATATCGATCTCGAATTTCTCTTATGTATGAATTTAGCTCTAATTTGCATTTGCAGTCAAAAGCGGTATTTAGGTCGATCGGTCGATCAAGTAGTGACAAGTGAGTAACTTCAAAGTAAATGGACGCCTGTAAATTGAATCACATTTCTGTATAGAGTAAAAAAATATATATATATACATATATATCCATCACGCGTATTTTAATTTAATGCCTTATTTAGTGAATATATTAAAATATTATTTATAATTAATACTCAATATCCACTTTTACGGTGGTATAGTATTAAAATATCAGCAATATGAGTGATAATTCGGTAAAAGAAAAAGTTGTATCGCCTGAACAAGCCGCAGAGGCGGAAAAATTCAAAGAATCGGCGAATGTATATTTCAAAAGTATGTTAATAATTTATTATATTTTTAATTACTTATTAATAAAACAAGTTATTAGTCCAAATTGCATGTTTTCATAATTATCAATTTTCCTAGTTATTTCATAGTCACGTGTTTGGTTATATTCTAACCCCACCATGTGATTCTATTTAAATATACTTATTATTTAATTACTCTTAAATAATACTTAATGTCTTGGATAATTTATTTATTCATTTACTTTTACAGTACAGAGTTACGATGAGGCCATCGAGAATTACACCAAAGCGATAGAATTAAACCCATACATGGCATCGTACTATGGAAATCGAAGTTTTGCATATCTTAAAACGGAGTGTTTTGGTTATGCGTTAAACGATGCCTCCAAAGCGATTGAATTGGACAAAAACTATGTTAAGGGTTACTGGCGACGTGCTGCAGCTTACATGTCATTAAGTAAATTTAAATTAGCTCTAAAAGATTTTGAAACAGTCACAAAGGCTCGACCTCACGACCAAGATGCTAAACTTAAGTACACTGAGTGTTTTAAAATTGTCAAAAAGTTGGCATTCGAAAAAGCCATTTCAATTGATGATAATAAAAAAAACATTGCTGATTCTATAAACTTAGATTCAATGGGTTAGTTATTAAATTTATCATTGTTTTTATCTAAGTAATTGGTAGCATGATTAATCATTTTTTTTTTTTTTAATTTTACACAGCAATTGACGATGATTATAATGGACCAAAATTAGAGAATGGTAAAGTTACGTTAGACTTTATGAAAGATTTACTCAAATGGTATAAGGAGGAGTGTAAATTACACAGGAAGTATGCCTACCAAATCCTTTTGGACGTTAAAAACTGGTTCATGGCGCAATCTAGTTTGATAGACGTTACAATACCTGATGAAAATAAATTTACTATTTGTGGTGATATTCATGGTCAATTTTATGATCTGTTGAATATTTTTGAACTTAATGGTCTGCCATCGGAAACTAATCCATACGTATCCTTTTTTTCTACTACAATACTAAATCATTTCAGTATTATAAATCATGATTATATTATTTATTCATTTCCAGCATACAGGTCTATAGATACTACAAAATTATCCTTTATTTTACAAAATATTTAAAAATATATATATAAAAAAAAATACAATTCATATATTAATTATTATCTTTTTCCTTAATTAATTTAATCAGTTATTCAATGGAGATTTTGTAGATCGAGGTTCATTCTCAGTGGAATGTATATTCACGTTGTTTGGATTCAAGTTATTATATCCAAACCATTTCTTTATGTCTAGAGGTAATTTTTATTGTTTATCAAATAAATGATCATAATTATAAGTATATTAATTGATGACTTTAATCAGGAAACCATGAGTCTGCAATCATGAATCATATGTACGGATTTGACGGTGAAGTGAAGGCTAAGTACACTAACCAAATGGCTGCGTTGTTTACCGAAGTCTACAATTGGTTGCCATTAGCCCACTGTCTAAATAAACGAGTTCTTGTAATGCACGGCGGATTGTTCTCAAGAGACGATGTCACTCTCCAGGAAATCCGAGAAACTGACAGAAATCGACAACCTCCGGATGAAGGAGTTATGTGTGAATTGCTATGGTCTGATCCTCAACCACAGATGGGTCGAGCACCAAGCAAACGTGGTGTTGGAGTACAATTCGGACCTGATGTGACGCATGAGTTCTGTAAACTGAATGGTCTTGATTACATAGTCAGAAGCCATGAAGTTAAAAATGATGGCTACGAAGTTAGTCATGACGGAAAGTGTATAACTGTCTTCTCAGCTCCCAACTATTGGTAAATATATTGACATTTATTATTTATTTCTATTGTATTGTTTGATTATATTGTATTAAAAATTTTATTTTTTACTGTAGCGATACAATGGGTAACCGTGGTGCCTTCATTACACTTTACGGCAAAGACATGAAACCGCAATTTACATCTTACGAAGCAGTGGTAAGAAAAAATATTAATTATTTTTGATAAAATATTTTTAAAAGGGATTAAAAATTGAGATTTTTTATTTTTTTTTTAAATGATCTCTTTTTATTAAACTCTACACTGAGAAAAAAAAAATTTTTGTCCAGAAAAAAATTTCTTGACTCAAGAATTGTTTAAAATAAATTTTAGTTTTTTGACAAAAGAATATCAATATCTATCATGATAATAAAATATTGGCATTAATTTTGATAGATTAACAAACGAATAGGTTCACTTGAATTAAACAAAAAATAATTCGATCAATTCTTGAGATAAGAAAATATATTCTTGAAAATTATCAAGAATATATATTCTTGTGACAAGAAAATTTTCTTAAGAGTATTACTTTTTTTTCTTAGTGTAAAAAGTTTGTCTATACTTCAATCTAAATAAGTTTTACGATCAACCTAATGAGTACTCATTAAATCAACACTTATAAAAATAGACTGTTGAAGAAAAAAAAACAATCAAAGTTCTGTTCAAGTCTTGTATTAAACGACTTACGCCAGATTCTAAATATCTTTATTATTACAATTGAATCATTTAATTATATATTTGAAAAATATTATTTAAAGAATCAATTTTTATCCCTTACTTATTAAAAATAAATTTTTACTAAGTAGTTTACTAAATTATTGATATTTTTTTAGCCTCATCCGAATGTTAGGCCAATGCAGTACGCAACTTCGTTGATGAAGTTCATGATCTAATGAAATAACCGCTATTATTAAAAGTTTAATTTATAATAGCAATAATATTAATATTAGTAAGAACAATGAATTAATTCAATTATTAATAATAATGATAATGGTAACAATAACAGTATATTGAAAATAATTTTAAAAAATTCAAGTAGATCAATAAAAGTGTGCATAATATATTTGATACAATTGAAACAGAAAGCAACACACGCTTGAACTTTTACAAATATGAAGTATAAAATTGAAAAAATATCAACGTTCATAATAGAAATATAAAATCAGTTTGTATGATAGACTATGAATAATTTTTCGCAACGTAGTTAAGTGATAAAACAAACAAAGAACAAAATAATGCCGTGATAAGGAGCTAATGTGCTTTCTCATTTTTAGAAGTCGTTTTATCGATTGTAAAATAGCGTTCGTTTCGATAATGGAGCTTGTTATTAAATGTAATCTTAAAATGTAGGGAAATATTACGAAATTGAATGTGTTATTTTTCTAATTCGGCTCATTGAGTAACTAAAGAAAAAAAGGCATGTAGAATTAATTGGATGAAACAAATGTTATGTCTTTATCATTTTTATTTCATTTTAGCGAATCATGTAATTATATTATTCGATTGTAATTATCCATTATTAGGATAAATTATTATTAATTCTAATTATGATTATAAAATACTTGATACGTATGTGAATTCAGTATAAAAAATTAAATATGTAGTACAATGTAACCGTCAATCGTTTCTTCTGTCGCATTAATAGTAATTACCTTTTATACAAATTCGCGTTTTCGATTGACGGATTAATTTCAATTTGATATTTTGTTTTTTGTTAAATAATAAATAATGTTTATAATGTAATCCATTTATTTTTCATTTTCTTATACAATATTATAGTAAGAAAAAACAAAAATTATTTTTAATTCATTATTACTTTAATTATACTCTCTATTTCTTCAGGTAATTTATCTCGATTTTGTCTGTTAACTTCATAAATTTTACAGTTACTTCTCTGATAAAGTTTTTCAAATAAACTGCGATGGCGTTGTGGAACTCTATTTTTTGCAGGAATCGTAGCAACGATGAATTTAGTCTTCGAAGAATTTTTTAAAAATAATTTTTCTACAGAATCACAAAATTGTTTGCTAAATAATTCCATTTTGCCAATTTCGTCGATCATCAGAATATCCTGAAAGAATAAAAGAATAATTTCACTTGTTATAAAAAAAATAATATACCATGTATTGAAAATTATTTCTCACTGATTTTGATTGTAGACTTGGTAATGCAACACTTTCAAATTTATCAACAAAGACTAGATAATTTCCTACTTTTATTTTTGATGGTTTTCTTCCTTCTAAAGCAGCTCTAGAAATATTAAATATTAATTATTGTTCTATAATTTCCTAAATGAAATCAATCATTAAATATACTCAGTTCGTGCAAGCCAATTTCGTTGATCAGAATTTTTCAACGGGACAATATCAAATCCTATTCTTGATTTATCCGAGGATCTTATTTCTTCAGTATAAAATCCATCATAGTTAAAATTGTATTTCTCAAATATTTTAACTATTTTTTTGCATATTGTTGTCTTGCCAATTCCTATAAATAAACAAGTATAATTAATTTATGTATAAAAAATAGAGAATTTTAATAAAAACATTAGAAATTTTCTTAGATTTTTTTATTCATTTTTTTTTCATTTATTAAATTAGAACTAAAAAATATTTTTAAAAAATTGCACTTGTAGTTTTTTACGTTTTTTACGAATGAAATTTCTTTAAAATTTTTTTTGTAACAATTTTTTCAATAAAAAAAAATTCTAAAAATTTTTAGATGTCGGCTCACTTAATTTTCTTAAATTATTATGAAAAAAATTTAATAAAAAAATTACACATGTGAAAATAAAAAAAAATTCTTGATGAAAATTTTTAGAAGCATTTCTTTATTATTATTGATTTGTTTATAAAAATTAAAAAAATGACAGTTGTCAGCTAACTTTTGTATCATTAGAAAATACCTAGATAATTGTTCGTTATTTTTAATATATTTTTTTTATTAATTAATATCATTTATTTAAATTTAAAATACCTGGTGGACCAGTTAAAAGTATTCGGGATATCCGTTGAGTGGCGCAAGTATCCATTATCAATGTTGTGTCCTGCTGTCTCTATCTTGTTACATGTGGTAATGTAGTCAACAAAATAATCCAAAAGTGTGTGTTTTATTTCTCTCCTGTTAAATGTCTGTATTCTACAATAATATCACCTGAAACCATCTATCTATATTAATATATATATATATATATAAAAAAAAAAAAAACTAATCTATTTTTTTTTTTAATTTATACTAAATATGAATATTAATTAATAAAATATCATCTGCTGTGAACGTCGTACGTAAGTATTAAAAAATATGTTCACTTATTTATCTTTTTACTTACAAAAATAAAAACACGCAACAAAAAGAACATAATGTCAGAGCTTGCTGTACATACTTCATGATTATCGATGTTGATTGAACGGAAAAAAAAAACATTAAGTGATAATAATAATAATTTACAACCAACAGTTGGGTATAATTACATGTAGACAATTATCAGTTAAAGTCTTTATGATATACACTAAATATTACCGGAATCGAAGCTGACTGAAGTGGGAAGTTTAACAATCAGCTGATTGAGTCGCAGCTATTGTGTAGATTTTTTTCATCATTTAAGACTAAACGTAGCGTCGAACCTCAACCTAAAAGATATAAATTAAAACGTAGCACGAAAGCTGTCGGAAAAAATTGAGACATTTTAACGTAGGTGTCATGTTTTGATTTATTCTAGATTATTTTTTTAATTTAACAAAATCACTGCTAAAATTATTTTGTCACATCGCGAGGAAATATTTATTAAGTAGATAATTATTTTTTTAATAGCTTAATATATTAATAGGAAGTATATGTTGTAGATGGAGGGAGAAATAAAATTTTAAAACGCACTTTACCCGGAGGTGATTCTGAGAGATTGTGAAACGATTAGGACGAATAAAAATTTATAAAAAAATGGCTCGTCCTAGCAATTACAATCCTCTCCATTGTTTTTTGTCCCGTCAAATTGACGACCGTTTTAACTATTGCAAGCAACTTATCAACGCAAGATTTTCAAACTCGGAGAATTTGTATCGAAAAGATTTGATGTCGCATTATGGTTGTGTCAACGCAATTGAATTCTCCAAAGAAGGTCATCTTCTTGTCTCAGGTTTGTTATATTGATTGATTGATTGATGTTTCTATTTGTTGATGGTAAGTCAAAAATATAAATATTTATTTACTTTCTTTTAAAAGGTGGAGATGACAGAAGAGTTCTTTTATGGAAAGTTGATCAAGCATTACAAGGTTTGGGTAAACCTAAGGCTATGAAAGCGCAACATAATAGTAATATTTTTTGCCTTGGATACGATAGTAGCAACAGTAAAATATTCTCAGGTGGCAATGACGATCAAGTTATTGTCCATGATCTGACAACGTAATTAATATTTTTTTTTTTTTATTTACTTATAATTTATATTTTATAAAATAAATTGAAAATTATTTAACTATTCAATTGCAGTGGAGATCCATTGGAATTTTTCCTTCATGAAAAGCCAGTCTATGGATTGTCAGTTCATCCAGACGATGATAATATATTTTCTAGTGCCTGCGACGACGGAAGAGTCTTAGTGTATGATATAAGAAATCACAGTAGCTCTGAATCGCTATGTTTGGCGCAATACAAAACTCCCTTTCATTCTGTGATGTTCAACCCTGTGGAACCGAGACAACTCGCCACTGCTAATGCTGAGGAAGGAGTCAGCATGTGGGATATACGAAAACCACTAAAGTACATACACCAGAAATTAAATTTTAAAGTTCTACTTTATTAAATTTCTTTTTATTAATTCCAATTAAATATTTATAGATCTTTGCTGCGGTATGGAGCTGAAGGCCCATCTCAAAGTTGCATGAATGTTCGGTTTAATTCAGCTGGTACCCGATTGTTAGCATTAAAACGTCGTTTACCACCTGTTTTGTATGCTGTTGATTCGCCGAAACTCTTGTGTCATTTTGATCAGCCGGGTTATTATAATAGCTGCACAATGAAGTCTTGTTGCTTTGCCGGAGACGATGAATCATACATTCTCTCAGGTAACGATTTCATTTTCATATTCTTATTTCATAATTTTAATATTTGTAAATATAATTATAGAATTACTTTTTCCGTTATTTAAATTGAATAGGTTCCGATGATTTCAATCTGTACATGTGGAAAATTCCTAAAGACGATAGTAATTGGGTTAAATCAGCTCATATGATTCTACGTGGGCATCGCTCAATCGTAAATCACGTAAGATACAATTCGAGACATAGCATACTGGCTTCGTCGGGTGTTGAAAAAATTATCAAAGTTTGGAGCCCATTTAGTCTTGGAAATGGATGTTTGGGAAGCTTAACTGTAAGTACATTTTTAAATTAATAATGAAAAATATGATTAATTAATTTTAATTGTATGCAGAAATTTGACGGAAAATTAGAAAGACAACGTAAAGTATACACACACGATGAGTATATAAAATTGATACTTCGAAGTGGTCAATTTATGACCCACGATTACAGCCATCAGTCAACAAGGGAAGATCCGCGAATGATGGCTTTCTTCGACTCACTAGTACAGCGTGAAATTGAAGGATGGAGTTCAGATGCAGCATCTGGTCAGCGTGATCCGGATGACTCTGAAGATGTAACAATTGTTCCTCCTGAGTACAGTTCAACAGATTCTGATGGTTTGTATTTATCTTATTGTTAATTATTTCTTCTTTATAAGTCTTTGTTATGTTATTACTGAAGTAAATTTTATTACGCACAGATTCAACTGCGTCTGACACGCAATTAATGAGAAGTGTACTGGGAGCTAAAAAAGAAGCACGACACAAATTTCCTGGAGGAGTTGCACCCGAGAGACCATTTGAATCTCCCAATCGTATTACTCGATTAATCGGCAGCTGTCGTGACAAATTGATGAAACTAGCAGCATTAGAAAACGGTTCAACATTAAAGCCCTCGAGCGCGTTAACAGGAGCCGACGATTCTGATTCAGATCAGACGGTGCGAGAAAACAAAGGAAAGTATACGAGTAGATGTAAATTAAAATCCAAATCACGTGTCAAAAGTACGAAACAAAAACAGATACGAATGTCAACTAGAAATAAAGTACGAAGAAAATGTACTGTTTTAAGAATAGTTAGTGATGCTGAAAGTGATATAGAGTGTGTTCCCAAAAGTAAAAGTCGTTCTAAGGAACTAAGAAGTAATTCTAGTAATAATAATAATAATAATAATAATAATGTTAATAATCATCATCACAACAACAACAATAATAATTTAGCTGTTGATACAGCACAACCAAGTACAAGTGCTGGAATAAGTTCACGTAGTTCACGTTACTCTGCCAAGGCAATAGCAGTTGACAGTGATTTTAATGAATCTAATCACTCTAGTGCCAGTTCTGATGATACTGAAGATATTCCGAAAAAACGTCGCTGTTTAAAAGTTGACAACGAGAAAGCTACTAGCAAAGGATACAGACGAAAACCCGAAAGGTGTAAACAATCAAAATCGAGTCGTGATAAAATTAAAAATAATCATAGTAGTAGTGTTAATAATAATCACATTAATAATATTAATATCAATGATTCAAGTATAAACAATAATAATAATAATAATAATAATAATAGTAGTAGTAGTAGTATTAATATTAGTGATACGCAAAATGAAGAATTAACAACTCCTGTAAAAGTTAATCGTAAAATGCCACCTCCAACACCTGATAGCGGTATAGCTTCATCAGGCAGTGGATCAACGGTAGAAAAATGTGATTCAACTCCAGAAACTTCATTCAATGGAGTTGAAAATTCTGATCATGAGAGAATTTTTACACGTCTTGAATGTCTTAAGAAAAAAATTGATGCTGCCCGGAAAGGTTACCGTAAAAGATCAGCAAACTAATTTATAAATCGTAAAATATATCTTCCGATCGTCGTCTTATAAATTAAAAGTAAAAAACAAAATAATACAAATTATATAAAACACTGAAGTAATCGAAGTAACAAAAAACAAAATTTATGTGAGCATATTTGTCAATTTTCTTCCCTTTTTATACACAAAATAGGGATGTGCAAGTGCCCGAGAATATTTTTATAATAGGTTTCAACAGTAAATTGTCCCAAGTATTTTTATTTAAATGCAAATATTTTAAAATCATCTCTTGAAAATTTTAATTATCATCGTTATATTTTGTCTGTCATTAAAGCTATTAATATATCATCAAGTCATAATATTAAATTATTATTAAAGTTTAATTATAATTATTATATTTTTTTTTAAATATTAATATATTCAACATTTTTTCTTTTGATATTCTTTACGCTGATTCATTATACTGTCGATTTAAATAAACGATTGATTGTGCATAGTTAATGAATATATGTTTAACGTGAGTCATTTTAAACTATGAGCTGGTTTGAGTTTATTGAAAATATCTCACGTTTTACAACAAAAAAGAGAAAATGACATAAGATAAAATAATTTCTTAGTTTTTATCATTACTACATTTTAATTATAAATTTAATTGTCGTTGCTTTACGTTATAATATTCATTTGCTGAATATCGTTATTTAATCATACATTTATATATCTTCTGATTGATTAATAAAACAAAATAAATGATAAGTTTCAAAAAAAAATAATTATCAATTTTTTTTTACTATAATAAAATTTATTATGATTAAAAATCAATAAACGAAGACAAGATAAATTTAAGTTATGATTTAACCGGAAATACAATATTTATTAATTTATGAGACACTGTCCCACGATGCCACGATACATGTTTATTTAATATTTTTCATGCTGATTACTCACTCAGTCTTAGGGCAAGCAGATAGAGTTATATGTGATGTAAGTGGTTTCCAGAAAACCACATCCTTAGTTTACAGACTAGTCATTCAACGTCGACACTTCTCAGCATGAATTCTAATCCTAATTGTACCAAAGAATTGTAACAATGTTCTGTAAAAACCTACTGCCAGTTTTTAAGTTATTAATTATATTTATTTATTTATTTTTAATTAGTGATGGGTATAATTTAAATGTTGATGAAGCTATAGTCTTCAAAGACCCATTCAAACGTCCCAGAGATCGGGGAAGTTATTTCGGGTACTCTGTTGCGTTGTACAGTGATGAGTTTTATCAAAATCCAGCGGTGATTGTTGGAGCTCCCCGAGCTAATGTTAGTGCAATGTATGTCAATGAGCCTGGAAGTGTTTTTAAGTGTACTTTTGATGGACGATGTCGAGAATGGATTGTAGAAGATAGTAGGAATGGCAGATTAAGTGGAATGTATGGTAGTCAGATTAGAGATTTTTCATGGCTGGGTGCTACTATTTCCGTAGAAAATCATATACATCCCAGAGTTGTGGTAAGTTTTTTTTTTTTTTTTTTATATATAATTTATTATTTTATTTATTTATTTATTGATTAAATTTAATGCCAAGGCAGAGGCCGAATGGCAAGTATATATATTAGGGTGTGCCAAAATGTACAGAGTAATTGCAATAAAGTAAACGTATTTTTATGAGGTGTTAATGTACTCAATTTTTCGAGAATATTTCTGTAAAACAGTAGCATGGTAAATAAATATTAAAACTATAAATTTATGAAAAATAACTTTAAAAAGTTAGACAGATTTACTAAAGAGTATTTAATAGCGCATAAATACTTAGAAATAAATCAGCATGTAAATTGGCTTATATCACATTTTCATATGTATGTTATTAAGTAACACATTAATAGTAGTTCTTCATCTTATTTAATTGATTCAATAGACCGGGCTCGGATTATTAAGTTACCATGTACATGGTTGGCCCTCTCGTTCCTGATCTAAGAAGAATATTAAATATTAAATATTAAAAATTGCAAAATATAAATTGTTGGATTATAAAAAATAAATTATTGCTACGCAGGTATGTGCTCCAAGATGGAAAATAAAATTGTCAACTGAAGTCTACATGAATGGATTGTGTTACTACTCAAAAATTGACACTCCAGATAAATTCAACCGAACCAATGACATCTGGATAAAGTCTATGACGGATTATCATTTACAAACGTCCAGAGCTAAAAACGGCCAGGTATATTATCACTACGGCATGGGACAATTGGGAATGTCTATGCATGAATTCCACACTGATGGAAGTTGGAATATTATGCTGGGAAGTCCTGGAGCTTTCAGTTGGTATGGAACACCTGTTGTGGTTACTGAAGGTAGATCTGGAGTTTTTCGATCCGTTGTTCCAAGTTACGACATCACTAATTACGAATACTTAGGTACACGTTTAAATAAAACTTTTTATTCACAGAATTTGATTAATAGGTTCTTATCGCAGGTTATAGTGTAACATCCGGTCATTATTTTGGGCTATCCAGAAGATATTTTGCGGCCGGCGCACCACGGAATGACGATATGAAAGGCCGTGTGTTGGTATTTTCCTATGACGTTGATGAAAAAAAATTAATTATCAAAAATATATTAACTGGAACTCAACACGGAGAGTATTTTGGATCAGCAATTACTTCTTGTGATGTTGATGGTGATGGTGATGATGAGCTTATTGTCGGAGCACCGCTTTGGAGTAAAAGTGGTGATGAAGGACGCATTTATATTTTTCACAATAGATATTACGTAAGAATATTATAAATAATTATATGTTTAATAGTATAATAATTTATGATGATACTGAAGTGAAGAGACATCTGATTAATTTTTTTAACAAATAAATTATAAAAAGAAAAATTTATTTTAAAAATTCGATTTTTTAGAAGCTCTAAAAAATTATAAATGCAATTTTTTTAAAATAATTTTTTGCACTTAGTCTATTCGACAAGAAAAATAAAAAAATTGTCAAGTGTCCACGAATAAATGTCTTCTTTGGCTTATATTTTAGAGTTACATGGAATTATCATCTTCCATTGATGGAACAGTAGAAAATGGAAGATTTGGATCGTCAGTGATGTGTCTGGGAGACATAGACAACGATGGATATCAAGACATTGCCGTCGGAGCTCCCTATGAAAATGACCATGGAGCTGTATTCATTTTTAACGGCCAGCAGAAGGGACTTTCAACCACTTGGAGTCAGAAGATAACCGGAGATCAATTTCCTGAGACACTCAAAGGTTTTGGAATTTCTATTTCCGAACCCAGAGATGTTGACGGTAACGGGTACCCAGATTTTGCAGTTGGTTCATTTAAATCCAGCCAGGCAGTTTTGTTTCGCTCACACTCTGTCATTCATGTTAATATTGATGTTGATCTTGACGATAATTTTAAGCTTGAAACTAATAGTTCTTCATTTTTTATCAAAGTTTGTTGCTCTTACGACGGAATACGCGCGCCAGACTCTATAAGTAAGAATCAAATTTAATAATTATCAATTAATTTTTTCTTATCTTAAAAATGATAAATTTATAGGAATTATCAAGCAGTTGACTATTGACCCAATGGAAGGACGTGCATATCTACAAACAATTCATAAAATAAATGGATCGTATCATGCTTTTGATCAATTATCTTACGGAAAAACTCGCTGTGAACGAGTTAAAATATTATTACAGGAAAATTTAATAAATGTATTCGACCCAATCGAGATAAAGGCATCAATTATTTTGGACACGCCTGAAATTGATAATCAAAATCCGGAATCGCGGGATAATTTTTGTCATAATTGTCCAGTGATCAATAAACTGCGTTCAAAGACTGAAGATATTATTAAGCTTCCATTTGCCGTAGATTGCGGTCCTGATGATGTTTGTCGTTCAAACATTACTTTAGACGTAACCACTAACCTTGAGGGCAATAGATACATAATAGGAACACGGCAGGCAATAAACGTTTCAATTAATGTTAATAATTATGGTGAAGGGGCTTATCACGCTTACCTCAATATATTTTTACCAATATTTCTCACCTTAGCAAGTGTTCCTCTTAATTGCGATGAACACACTAAGGATAATGGCGAGTTGATTGTTTGCTCTATAGGGAACCCTCTTAAAGATAACGTATGTATAATAATAATAATAACTAAGAAAGACTTGGTAAATTTGATGATAAATTTTTTTTTTTTTTAGCAAACTGTTCTGTTGGAAATAGACGTTATGGTAAATAGTGACCAAAAACAAACAAACTTAGAGATAAGTGTAGATACGCAGAGTGAAAATATTAATTATGATAATAGTAACGTTAACTTAACAATCTTCTTTGACGTTGATGTTGATATTGCCGTTGCTGGGTAAGATATTAGAGAAAAAAAATAATGATTTTTAGCATAATAAAATAATTTTTTTATATTTACAGAAAAGCACAAGAAGATTTGTATTCATACTTTAATGATACAGAAAACGCCTTAGATACAATGAGATTTGATCACATTTATGAAGTTCGTAAATTTGGCGTTACGTCTATTGAACAAGCAATATTAAAAGTTTTGATTCCTACTCATTTGATGGACGGTGACAATATGATTGATATAGCGACGATTAATCGAACAGAATTATCGTTGCCTAAAACTATTATTAATAGACACAATTCTTTTTGTTCGAATGGAACTATTGAAGATCATACAGAGTTTAAGTACAATAATTATTCTATTGAAAAAATTAATATCAAAGACAATTTTGTGAACGTTCTTACGGATGATCGGACATTCTATGTCAACTGTTCAAATCCTTTAATTATTTGTACGGCTATCTACTGTGTACTACAGACACCCTTGAATTTATCAACAGTTGCAGAAATTAAATTTACTATGGACTTGAAAATAAAAAATTTGAGAGGTAACTTAATATATTTATTTAATAAGTTGTATCAATAAATTACTGTTTATTACTTTCATTTTATTTGTAGAGAATATATTGGAAGAAAAAGATATAGTTTACTTTGTGTCCAGCGGACATGTTAACATATCATTACCAGAAGGCATTCTACAAATAAATAATATTAATTCAGATCATGTAGCGATAGGAACTACGTTTGTCGGGTCACCTATAGCTAAACCCGTTGCTGTCTGGATAATAGCTTTTTCTGTTGTCCTTGGTATTATTTTATTGATTATTTTAATTATTGTGTTAGTCAAGATAGGGTTCTTCAATCGAAGAAAAAAAGAAGAACTGGAAGCTTTGAAAGCTGATGATAATGTTAGTATATTTTGATTTATAATTTTTATTATTAAATTCAATCAAGGTTTTTATTTTTTGCAATTAATTATTTATTATTTTAGAGACAAGATCAAAATCTGGAAATGAATTCATCAATGGAAGTCCTCGATACAAATTAGAAATACTATTAAAAAATTTTTAAATAAAAAAAAATCATATTTTTGTGTAATATATAATTAACTATTAAGTGATAAAAAAAATATTTAAAAATTATACAAGCGTGTATAAGTACTATAATAAGTGTGATAACAAATATATCATTAGTAAAGATTATTTATATAATAAAGAATATTTGTAATTTTTTTTTAATAAAAAAAAGTTTTATGTTAATATTCGATAGTTTGATTTATTTATTTTTTGTATTAATTGACATATTTCTTTAGCAATTTTTTGAATATTGAATATTTTTTATATGTATTTATTATATATAATATATTTATAATAAACTATATATAATATTTTAAAAACAAACTTGCAAAACATTCTTTAAAGGCCTCAGTAACAATATTTATTCTATCAAAAAAATATGATATACTTTTTATTAATCCTAACTCTGTAAAATATGTTAGCTGCTTTTACTT
This sequence comes from Cotesia congregata, assembly GCA_905319865.3. Taxonomy (NCBI): domain Eukaryota; kingdom Metazoa; phylum Arthropoda; class Insecta; order Hymenoptera; family Braconidae; genus Cotesia; species Cotesia congregata. The sequence continues at coordinate 4,371,636 of CAJNRD030001124.1, read as the reverse complement.
CAACATTTTTTTTTTGTAAGCCTATTTTTGTTACGTAAGCAATAAATAATTTGTGTGTACCGAGTAAATACATAAAAAAAATTATCTATGTATAAATTATATCGTAAATTAATCATTTTAAAATTCGAGATTCTCATTTTTAGCTATTTGATTTTCGTGATAAAATGTTTACTTACGAAGCTTGCATTAACGATTGAAAATTTTATCGCCATTCATAAAAGCACAATTTGAACAATTAATTAAGAATAATATGTTTTCAAAAATCAAGAAAACATTTTTAATTCTTAATCTTCATCATCACTAAGTCCAAGTCCTTTGGATATTTCAGCAGCGGATAATTTTCCACCGCCTGATGCAGGTGGAGATGGAGGACTCCGTGAAGGGGGTTGTGGTGGTGGCGGTGGATCATTCCTCGGAGGACCGTAATTATGATTGTAGGCAGGCGGTGGTGGTTGTGGGTTCGATGGATAATTATCGTGCGATTTCTAAATAAAGTAGATAATTTTTTGAATATATTTATAAAATACAAAAACTTATTTTTCATTTTCTAGATAAATTTTTTAAAGGAAGAAAAAAAGTGTTTAAAAAAGAAATAATAATAAAAAATCATGCATTTATTCAAGTAAATAATTATAAATATCAAACATAAATAAAAATACGCAAAAGCGATAAAAGTAATTCCAAAGTTATACAAGAGATAATTAATGCAATAAGCAATAAGAGATAAATAATGTAAGTAGAAACATAAAGCCAATAAAATAATAAAAATCTAATTAAAATAAAAGAAAACAGGTAATTAAGCATTGTTATTTTTGCTTTTTTTTCTTGGACTTAGTACTCACATTCTTACTGAAACTGTCCAGAGCCGAGCTGAACAAAGATGACCCAAGAGTGCTCAATAAGTCCCCTCCTCCTCCTGATCCCTGGTTAGGGGCTCCATAACCGCCACTAGGTTGGTATCCTCCAGAAGGCTGGTGATGACCACCAATACCACCACCACCACCACCACCTAGAACACCGCCTAAAAACGATCCTAGACCCCCCATCGGGTCAGCTGGTAATGGTGGAAGTTGAGCTGGCTGATGAGCTGGTTGATGACCTCCTCCGCCTTTTATCACGAAAATATTTTTATATATTATTTATCCGCTATAAATATCCAATAACAAGAATGATATTCGTAATTATCATAATAAGAAGTGATAATGACGTGTATAGTCGAAGATTAGCCATCAGTCGCAGTTAAGAAAGTCCTTGGACAGATTTACAATTGCAATTTCTTTAGTATTACGTCATTTTCACATTCTTAAATTAGTTAGACAATTTTCCAATTAATTTTATTAACTGTCATCATTATTTCTGATTTTGATAATCTCTAAAACGTACCAAGTGCTCCAAGAAGAGATCCAAGCATTCCACCGCCTCCAGTGTCTTGCCCAGGATATCCGTGAGACTGTCCACGCCCCATGTCACCTTGAAGAGCGTTAGCAGCTAGACCGCTAGCCAACGCAGCACCAAGAGCGCCTAAATTGAATCCACTTTCGCTTTCATTTTTGGAAGACTCTGTTTTCTCATGCTCTGGCTCTTCGTGCTCATGCTTCTTTTTCTGTAATTTAAATAAAATGATGAATAATTAATAAATAGTACTTTTTAATCAATTAAAAGACTGAAAGTAATTGACAATAATTTCAATAGTCGTACGTTATATGCGTGCATAGCAGCAGCCACTCCTCCAGCAGCAATTAATCCTCCGACAGCAAGACCAACTTTATCTAAGCAACCACCAAAGGCCTCTTTTTCTTCAGGCTCTGCGTAACCCGGTTGACTGCCATATGGCATAGGTGGATTGTAACCTGCTGGACCTCCATAAGCATTTGGAGGTGGGCCGTAGCCACCAGGAGGTCCATAGCCGCCAGCATCTGGTTTTAAATTAGGATACAATCCTCCTGGACCTAAAAAATAATTAATCCGATTTTAATAAAAAATATCTTAAGTGAAAAATGATAAAATTATTAATTAAGCTATACCAGGTGGTGCAAAATCAGGAGCAGGTATATCAGGAGCAGAAGCAACTCTAGCAGATGGTGGACCACCAATCGACTCAAATACAATTGATTTTATCTCAACATCACCGTCTATTACCAAGTGTGTTACTTTCTGGTAAGGCAATCGGTGTGCAAATTCCGTGTAATGTCTACCGTTGATGGCTATTTTGTACTGCAGTGGCTCACAGAGAATAATTATTTCAAATGCTTGGCCTGGTTGGAGCCACATACCTCCGCTGTTCTCTTCAGGCCCCCAGGACATTGAATTTATGTGATTTCTTGTGATTATACCATCACCAAATCGCGGTGATAAATGAATAGCAATATCATCCCGTGGGTTTATATTTGGACCTAGTTGATAATTGATCGCAAATCGCACAGCGTCTGGAGGTATTGATCCGTGGACCTTCAACATCTTGCCTGGTGATAACCCTCCTGGTACTTCACCAACATATGGAATTTCCTGCATAATAATGTCATTTAATTATCCATTAAATTAATATGATACAATCTCTTTTGATTAATCTTCATTGTTATACTTTTTTAATTAGTATATTGATAGTACAGTGAGAATTCGTTCTAGAAACTTCAATTAAACATCATGACATTGGTATTCAGTTAATAAAGATACTTGTAACGGTATATAAATATTGCTGCCGACACTCGGCAGTCATTTTATTATTTTTCCGTATATAAATTCTACGGTTGTCATTATTATTATCGCTACTCATTATCTTGAAGCTAAATTTACTAAAAAGTTTAAATTAAACTTACCGGATTAAATATTGGCGATGACATGATTTTTTTTATATTAATCTAAATATATATTCTGCTGGAAGTGGGTTGATTATCTTTTCATTCAAGATTATATATTGGAATACTGCAGTGTTTTTTGCACAATTTTACACAAAATTTATGGCAAGACGTCCTGCGTCTTACTCGTTCACATTTACACTTGCTACTAAATTTCTATTTACAGCAGTGACGTTGAATAGTGTAATCTGTAATATTATTTTCTACAAGTCTCACACACCTAGAATTAACCTATACTTTTGATAATATATTATAGATAAATTTCTTTATTATCAACTGTCAAAAGCAGTCTTACCAATTGTTGATTAAAATTCTTGCAAAGGCAAAAATTATTTTTTTTTTTTTTTTTTTACATTGAGATGTAAATGCGCGTTGAAGAATAACAGCTTCAATAATGTTGCGTATAATGAGTTTTGTTGTAACAAAATAATAATTGATCTGTTACACAATTTCGATAATTATTATCTTAATACTATTGTTCTTGATTACAAAGGGAACAATTATATGTTAGTAATAAAAAAAAAATTGCTGCTCCAATGTAACAAGAAAATTCATCTACAATAAATTTATCAGCTTCAAAGTCAACTTTAGTATCTGTTAAAACAAATAATAAATTATGAAGAAATAAAAATGTAATTATTTTTTTATAATACTGAAATCAGCATCTGACAATTTTTGAAATTTTTATAACAAATTTATTATGATGAAAAAAATATTTTTTTTTTTTACAAAATTTATTTTTGTAATAATTTAATTGTTATAAAAATATAAAAAATTGTAATCATCAAAAAGAATTTAGAACATCTTCTAGATATGCTGATAATTAGCATAAAAGATATGCATTGCAATGATACATAGATTAAAAAATAAACTAATATTTGGAATAATTCATAAAAAATAATAAAATCTTCTTGCTTTTCAGAAGTTACAATTATGATTAATTGAAAGACTAAAAAGAGGGTCAAGAAGAAGAAAACAAAGGGTCAATACTGAAGATAGGGGAGTTATAAATATCAATAATAGAATAAATAAAAACCTATATATTTATAACAAGGTGTGTACAGAGAAGAATATGTGAAGCGTTACGATAACGCCAAGCCCAAAACGCACCTATGATATAAATAAAGGATCCAGGAGTGTCCTCTAATAAAATTAATGTTCAAAACAAGCTATCAGAAGTACTTTTAATCTTCTTTTTTTAAATAAAATAAGTAATCCATCACTCACATAAAACTAAAACAATAAATCTCAGCATGGACTTAAGCAGCACTTGTTATCATTATCAGTGTTAGTCATTACCATACTGCTTCATATGTTTCTTCATAATTATTCTATCATGAAAAAAAATTTATGATAATTATAGAAAAAACAGGGTCAATCACCTATCTATGTTAATAGTTTAGTAATCATGCGGGTGCCCATGTCATCGACAAGAGCGATAATCTTATAAAAATGTTAAAATAGTAGGTACGTAGAGTCTAAGATGTAACCCAGAAACGTATAAATTTTTTTTTTCTGTTCAAGGACATTTTGGTGACGCAGTTACTGCGTATGAAAACACGGCAGAGAAAAATTTGAACCCTCTACATAACATTGCTTGGTGGATTTATATCTCGTCCACTGGATCAATATACGACATAATCAGGATTCAAGACCCTTCTTGCATTAGTCCATAGTGGCTCGGTTCTAACCGGTCGAGAACTGTATAGTACTACAACACATACAATTCTATTATATAGATTTCGTTTTTGGTTGGGATTTGTATGCAGTCTTACATATAAAACCACAAATTCATGTGCGCAAGGGCTTCCATTCCTTTATTTTGTTTAATCTGCTCATGTATATGAACACATACTAAGGTATTAACTGCACATACTATCATAGATGGTTAGACACATTGATATCAAGGATTTAAGACACATATAAGAGTTGTGTGCCTATGAAACCAAAATACCAATTTATCCGGTACGGCTTCGTTGACGACTGATGCTCCCAGGTATGCATAGAATTAAAAAAGGCCAATACATATATGAGAGTAAGTACTTGTGTATAAATAAGAACATAACGAAACTAAGAAGTAATTCGATGATATAATATATATACAATTGAAGCTTCAAAAACGTCAGCTGCGGATGAATACCTTCAAGGGTAGAAGGTAAATGTTCCGCATGGTCACACGCGTGTGCCCTACAGATGAATGGAGCTGAAGAGGGTCCGTTGTGATAAAGAAGAAATATGTATTTGTTGATGGATGTGTGTGTGTATAGGTATATACTTAATACATAAAAGAAAAAAAGAAAGAAAAAGTGATGGAATAAGACCCAATTCATCGCATATCATGGTTGTCTTATTCATTTACCCGCTTCTGTGATGAAATGAAGAAAAAAAAAAAGTAAGTTATAGTAAGGAGGAAAAAAATTATTATACGGGGGATTTATAAAGGAAAAATAATTCTTTTTTTCTTTCAGCTATATTGCATGCAGTGGATATACTGAAATAGTCCGGCGAACAAAGGGATATGAGTAATATATAGAGGATCTCGTTACGTGAATCGTCAATAAATTTATATTGCACGTATGTCGTTATGCGTTTTGACTTCCTGCGAGTGATATTAGAATTACAATAAGTATAAGTATTTAATTGCCAACGCATTATTTTATTTAAATTATTTTTTGTGGTACTGTTCTAATTAGATATGGATACCAAAGTTTGGAAATTGACCTTCAGGCTATCGATTTGATTTGAATGGAATGGAAAATTTTGACATACTGTCAAGATAATAATGGTAATAATAATAATAAGTTTCATTATTATCTCTAATGAGAAAAAAAGTATGATCAAGTTTGTGGAAGATTACAAAAAAGGTGACACGAATTTTACTTAGCTGGTTGCAAGCGTGCAGTCTATACAAACGCTGAATAGACTCTGAGTCTTTCTGGTCTGAGGTGGTGGGTCTTGGCATAACAATATATACTGTATATATGACTACACGTATATATGTATTTATATATCTATATATATATATATATATATACAAATGTACTGTTCAGTAACGCTCTTTTCAGCCCCTCGCGCAGTTTCACTCAGTTCGTAGTCTTCGGCGGTTGATGCACGTGTCACGCGGCTCGTATTATCGTTGACATTTGACGGCTTTATTATGATTATTTATTTAATTTAATTTTAAATTATTTTTCAAATCCAGAGTTAGTATTTATACTGTTATTTATTGTGCTAATAAATTATTGCTTCATTATATTGTTTAGTCAATTAATGTGATAAATATTTGAATGGATTCTTCACACTCAAAGGTAATTTTTTTACATTATCTCTATTAAATTATTCTCTTATAAATTGAATTAATTTGCTCGTATACAAATTAAATTGAATTTAAATTGATGAAAGTGTGTCGAGGTATACATTTATATTTTTAACAAAAAGTACCGAGTATTTACCAGCGAGCGGGTCAAGGGTTAGCGGGTGAAGATAAGAAACGATTCACACTTCTGATATGTTTTCAAGTTTTTTACTTACACTTTTTATAAAATGATTAAAAGTAAGCTCGTAAAAGTTTATTTTTCTCAGTATTTTAGTTAATTTATCTGCTTAAAATGCTTCGGACTCTGGATTACTTGTAACATTATTTTATAAGATATTTCCTCTTTTGTAAGTGTCTCTTTTACGTTAATTTAAAAGTACTTAGATTAATTAATTAGATTAATATTTTTTCTAACTCTGAGTGAAATAAATTAACAAAAGTAATTGCCCAAGAAAATTTTATTAGAAAAAAGTGTAATAACTATCGTTAATTTTTTTTTTTTTTTTTCATTTTTTCAGTTCTTTGTATTTTGTTGATAACAACGGAAGCTTAAGTTTCATCGTTTATGTCTTTAATTGAGCTTAATTACTGATCACCCAAGTATACTGGTAATTCACGTGAGTCATCACTAGTATTAGTATGTCGAGAATACTGTAAAGATTAAAAATTATTTTTATTAAAATAATACTTTTAGTTAAAAGCAGTAATAGTTTTACTGAGAACAGTTTTTTTCTAAAAGAAAAAAAAAAAAATACAAATAGTATGAGAAAATAAACAGACAGCGATCGAATGTATGAAAGATTATATTAACTACCGCGAAATAAGTTATTTTAAGGCTGTCTATACTTGCTGGTATATTTATTTACAAAATAAAACTAACCATTGAAACTGTGAATAAAATAGCGGAATTTTAAACATTGCAAGCCTTACGTCTTTATTGACAGAAAATGTATATTTTAAAGTATATACACGCGACCTGATTTCCTGTATAATTTAACATGAAAAAAATGAAAATTACAAAAGTAGAATAACTAAAATGAGATGGATTTCTTTTATTATTGCTCCTCTTTTCGGGGTTTTGCTTGAAAGGCTTACATAATGATAGAGTATGTAGGGTAGATTGTATCAAAACTTGAGGGTGGGATGAATCATCGCAATAAAAAGCGTCTGGATCGATATGACGTTGGTGGTTTTCTTGCCAGGTCTACCGATAATTCCACCAGATTTATTTAACATTTTGTGCTTACTTTTTTTTTATTATTCTATTTACGCGATTCAATTTCTCGCAAGCGCTATTGCAATTTCCATTCTATTGTTATTTATTTACTTACTAATTTATTGTTTTTTCAGATAAAGAAGAAGCATTTTAATGAACGAGCAGTTTTATGCATGATAAACAATAGAGTACATCATAAAAGGCAAATGTAATAACAGCGATATCAAAATCAAGGATGAAGAATAACGAAGACTCGCAGCTAGCATGATTAAAAATATTGCGAAAGAAATTTGTGTCTTTCTGCTGATCTTGGATATTCTTCAGGCAGTTACTACTTTTGATCATTACCCAGATGATGATTATGTTGTCGAGCACGAGGTGTCTTACTACAAAGCCATTGCAATGGCTAAAAATCTCACTATTCCAACAGGTAAATTGTGCAAAAAAAATATGTTTTAAATACTTTGACGAAAATAATTTTTTTCTGAGACTTTACCTGCTAAGTCTTTTGTTGTCACCTTATCTTTGAGAATAAAAATAAAAAATGTCGAGTCTGGAGTATAAGGGACCATGTAAATGCTCGTCTTGTTCTCGAATCACGTATCAAGTATCACGTGTTGCTACGGTCAAGATAATACGACGCCTTCTTTCATTCGTTCTGACAATAATGATCACAAGGATAGGATGAAAAAAGGTGATCGTCCTTACAAACACTATTCTATAGTTTTGCTATCTATTACTCTATTATAACTTTAGTCTTTATATTATTACATAGAAGTTACGCAATCGTTAGATACTTTAATTAACTTGGATGCATGCATTATTTCAGTTGGAACTAAATTTCTGTAATTAATGTTTATGTTAATTATATAAAATTTATTAGATATATATTTATAGTTGATTGTATAAAATATTATGAAATATTTTATTTCATTTGAACAAATCAACGAAGGACATGTTTAAGTAATAATGTAAGTAATAAAATATATTTTTTTCAGGTACCATACCTGGATGTAAAGCATGCACGAACGAAGAGATGACCTACTGCAAAGACGGAAGTGTTATTAATGATCATTGTTGTTGTGACAGTGCTTACAATGGTAGGTATTTTTTCTCAAAATCAAGCAATAATTGATGAAATTATTTATTACATCCAGATATATGTATTATAAATTTAATAATGTTGACAAATAATGTCTCGGCCTCGACATCTCACTCAAGCGTTTCCATATTACGATTTTTAATGCCTGTAATTCAGCCTTCGATTAAGAAAAACTATTATTCGTGAAATAATTCATGCATTACGTAGTCGAAATAAGCAAAACATTAAATACTGGATTAAAGAAAAAAAAAAAATTGTTTCTTTATAAATTCTTACAGGCGATAAGGTAATTCACGCGTATTTTCTTTGCGATGAGAAGTATAAGCCTTTATTTGGATTAACTAAATTTACTTTATTATTTTATCAGCATTACATTAAATTAGATCGATGATATCGAGACATTGTAAAATAAAAAATTGTGATAAAAATTTCATCGAATTGATAAAGTGATAGTATAATTTCAAATATTTATTTTTATCTTGATCTTTATCTTAAATATAAATCTATCATATTGAAGATGCTCTCAGTGCAAAGAAAGAGAAAAAATATTGAACAGATACTATGTATGTAAAGAAACGAATGATTGCACGCACCCACGACGCAAATAGAATAGAATAGAATGCAGGAGTCTTTGAAATACTGATCGACTGTTTGCATTACATCAACCCAGCTCGACAGTGATGATCATTGATCATGTAATTTCTGTTGGTTTTAGTTTGAGATTTAGAATTATAATTCTATTTAGACTAATAAATCCATCAGAGTAACATAACGGCTCACGTTTAAATGTTTAGCGAAAATAATAATAAATATTTAACAGAGTAATTTCATTTAAGTTTATGTTATAGAATTTTTATCGTATCGCGTTAATTTACATTGTCGTGATATATTTATGATTTGAGCTTATCCATAACTGATTGATATTTATTTCACCGGAAATGTCTCCATGTAAGGTGATATTGTGAGTACGAATAGTGGGTCTTTGTGTATATGTTACATGGTAAACTTTTTTCTATATATCCATAACAAGGCCTATTATATATTTTTGTTAATATAAACATTTTCTTATTTATAAGTTATAAGTCATAAATTTCAAGTGACATGCTAATAAAAATTCTAATATAAAATTTATTTTTACAGAAGTATTTCCGTTTGTAGAACATACTTGTCGAATAGGAAGACAAGCGTGTAAAACAAAAGTCGACAATTGTGCTGAATACGAGAGATTAAGGGACTGCTGTTGTCTTTCATTCTTAGGTTCTGTGTGTAAGTTTTAAAAAAAAATTTTTTTTTATTATATTCTTATTAGCTCTGTTAATGTTTGTTTAAAGGTATTCATTATTTATAATCATATTGTGTAATTTACAGGGAAATATCGAGCCGGCGGGATTGACAGCGTAAAACCAAGTTTATTGATAACTACAGGAGCTTTATTGATACTTCATATATGCCATAAGATGTATAATTAAATATTAAATATACTTTAAGCGTAAAGATATTTTGTAAAGCATGCTTTCGATGTAATAAATTATTTTTTCAATATACCACAATTGTACTTAAAAACTTTATGTAGTTGGAGTTATAAAGTATGAAACTTAAATTTTTATATTAAGTTCAAGAGAAGAAAATTAACTTCATCTATCTAAGGCTTTAATGAATTTAATATTTAAACTTTCTTAATACATACTGGACAATAAACTGCCATGGAAATTGCAATTGCGTGACAATTCTACAAGCTATTGTCTATCATTGCGCCACAAGGATGTTCCATTGACACAAGAGACATCAAAAATACCTGAGAAACATTTAGAAAATCTGGTTAATACTTAATTTACAAAAGTTTCGTGAGAACTCGGTCAAATTGATTATACTATGATCAAAAAAATAACAAAAAATGTAATTAATCAAACAAATAATACAACTACATTTACTTCAGCATTATGAAAATAAAAAGAAATCTTTCACCTATATTTTCTCACGATACAATTCATTTAAGTGATATAAAATTTTTTTTTCTCATTATAGCAATAAAACACTGAATTAATCATTAAAAGGGGTAATGAATGATGATTGCTAAAATGTCTTGGGTCATTTGATGTATTAACGAAACCATGTCAGATAAAATAAAAATGAAATGCATTGATGAGTATTTCAGCATGTGTAGATTTATATATATATATATATATATATATATATATATATATATGTTTCTTCTTCTTTTTTTTTTTTTTTTAGTGCGTAGTAAATTATTAAATCATATTATTTAAACAAAATAATTTTCCAGCGCATGTAAATATTTTTTTTTTTCATGATAAATTTTTATTTGTTATTTATTATTAACAAATATTAACATATAATTTAAATTATTATCAAAGTAAATTAAATTATGAAATTTGATATTTATAATCGAAATTTTGAATAATTACTGTATTATAATTGGGTTAAGCAAGATGTAATCTCGTTGATAATACAATCAATGTAGTTAACATTATCTTTAAAACTATAAAATAATTTAAGAATTTTTAATAACTCGTTTTATCTACAAGAATAATGATGGAATTAAAATTAAATCAACTTCATTTATAATTTCGGAAGTCCCAACTAACAGACTAAAACTCAATAAAATTATAATAAAGTGATTATACTCTTGAAAATTACATAAAAATTCAGTAAATTTACATATTCCTCAAAAATTTTGATAAATTATTAGATAACACCTGAAGTACGGGCACATGACTGCTGATTAAATAATATAATTACGCGTTATTATAAATCTATACTTGAGGTAACACGCGCCAAATTTTTTTCTTCTTATTAACTCTTGATCTGATGAGATTGTTAATATTATATTGTATAAGCTTACACGTGTAAAATAAAGCGAATGCGAAAATTCAAGGTCAGATTAATCTAAAGTTTAATGGCGGATTCGCTAAAATAGCCAAAAGATTAAATGTTATTGGTTTTATTAATCTTAAATATCGATAATATGCCGTCATTAACATATTAGTTGCCTTGTCTTGTTCTAATAAAAAAAAATTTTTTAAAGAAGAAATATCAAAGTTCATTAATAATGGAAATATGATACGGATATTTTTAAAACCGCCAACAAAAAAAAAAAAAAAAACTTGACAACACGTGTCAAGAATTCTTCGCACTTACTAATAGATTTAATACTGTTTAAATTTGTTCCTCATTTTTTTCTACACGTGGAATCTTAATCAATTGGTTCATTCAATATTTCAGACATCTTAAGTGAATATCAATTTTTTTTTTCAAACCCGCTAATTTAGATATATATCAACTATACTTTAATATTATCAATCCATATCTCATCTTAAGAATTAAATCTAATTGATGTATGATAATAAAATTGAAGTCGACGTTAATTTAAAGATATAAACATTCATTAAATAACACCGATTTGATAATAAAATAGGAAATTAATAAAATTATTTAATTTAATAATAAATTTTTGTTTACATTTTCCATTTATTTAATCCAAAAGTTAAAACATTAAAAAGCAATTAATAATTATATTTCCTCAATAATTCTAAAATAGAAAAATTTTTAGTGTGATATAAATTTATAAATGTTTAATTTAATTGAAATAATCAAAGATTAAATTTCTTCAATAAAAGTTTATGTGTAACTATTTCAATAAAACGGATTTCCTTTTTCCTCATTGAAAATTACACATGCCGCTTTCTTTCGGTACCGGTAAAAATACATCTGTGCATGTGATGTATTTTTAAGGTGTGTCTCAATTGACGGTATTATACTTTTGGTATTTCCAAAAAAAGAACCAGTTTATCCATTACGCAATACACATTAATATTAATGATAAATAATAATTAAATTCGCGTGGCTTTCCGTCGTACATTTTATTCCCCAATTGTTTTTTAATTTTTTTTATTTATACATACGACAGCACAAGTGTGCGTTGGTTTGCTATTGAAAGGTCGCGCACGTGGTCAAGTGAAGATCTAGTGTAGCTTCTAGCGCCCTACTATATTCTTCACACTCTGTTCAATTAGATTTCTTCTTCTAGTATTCTGGATCTTGTATCTTATATCCAGTTAATTAGAGTAACTCCATACAAGGCATAATTTAAAAGAAGCCTATTTAACATGCGATTCAGATAAATTTATACTGCCATTTACCTTGATTAAAATATCGGCGCCATGAGTTTATCCAATACCCTGGTGTTAAATAATAATATCAAGATTATAAATTAAATTATTGGCTGAAAAATAATTTAATAGATATAGTATTAAATATATATTACCTGAAAATTATCGGATCCGCACGGTGATATTAGTTGACCCAGGTGTAATATGATAAAATGAAGAAAAAAAAAAAGAATTGGCAACGACGTCCCTTGTTTTCATGCTAGCCCTGTTACGAGAATTAGATAACGGCCAAGTCTCATCACTATGACGTATAAAAAGTATTAAATAAAATCAAAAAAAAATATAAAAAAAATTTATTGAGACGCACACGGTGATTTGAGATGGACACTAGGAGACTGGACGACCTCGGTTCACTATTTTCAAGTGTCACATATTGCCTATAACGAAAGAAGAATACAAATTTAAAGGATCTACGGTGGTAAATTTAGCACACGCTTAATTGTTGGATCTTAAATTAAATTCCATTTTTCCATTGCATCTCCTATAAATACCTAAAAATAAATTAATGTATGTATTACAATTATGATAGACATTTAAAATATTATGAAATATATATTTGATGTTAAGTAAAAAATGAATAATACCCGACAAAAAAGATACCAATCAAACTCGATATGGAAATTCTGTTCAAGAGTGGGCGATTGCAAATGACAACGGCAACGACGACGACGTTGGAAGTTCAAACAGCACACCAGCAAACAACAGAGACTCGGTCATCGTTTCCACGTGTATCATTCTATTGGTGGAGAAGCAAACCAGCGTCCGGTAGCTACGCTGGGGGGTTACTTCTTCTTCGTATATAAGGGCAGTCTTTTAGCGCATCCATCGCAAAATAACGTATCCGCTGAAGTATATTGCATATTGTACTAGTAGATTGATCCATAAGTGTGCATATACTTACAAACATATATATAATATATATAAGATATATAAATTTATTTATTATTACTTTATTTTTTTATTATTCTTCCTCTTCGTCTTTGTCACACACTCACTTACTTTGCAATCTTTTAACTCACTCAGTTTACCAATCTCTCGAGCAGAGCCCAGAGGATCGTCAAGAGAAGTGGTGTGGGCATTCGCACACCACCACTTGGGTAGTGTAAGATAATAAAAATCCCAAGTCAGAGTATCCTCGATATCTTCGCGAGAGGAGACTACGAGTAGCATCAGTCTTCGGTGGTCTAGTCTTGACAAGTGATACTAACACACCTTCTATTTCTTCTCAAGTGTAATCGGGAAGTATCCTAAAAATTAACCAAAAAGCCTGTTATTTATTGCGATATTTTAAACAAATAAATTAAAAAGTTAAGAAAGAGTGATTATTGATTAATCATCTTACTGTTAATTTGATTGTCACGTGCCGAGTGATAACGAATTTCGTTTCCTTCGAAGAGAGTTTCGAGAAATAAAAAACGTTATACAGCATTGGTAATCACTGCGGTTAGTTTCATCATTAATTAATTTTTTTTTGTTGATATGGTAGCTATGAGTATGAGTACATTTGTACCTTTTACGGGTTCTTGGGTAACATTTATTTTATTGTTGAGTTTACTAGTTGTGGTTTTGTCGTTATTTATAAAAAGAACTAAATTTCTTTATTCATTGAGAAATGTGCCGTCACCAGTGGCCCTGCCATTAATTGGAAACGCCGTACAGCTGAATTGTAGCCTGGAAGGTAAGTCAGTAAGCACATTTTTTAATGTAATTGAAATGTGAAAGTTTTAAATGGAAAAATTATACCCGTGGTAAGTACTGCAACGAGATGAGCCCCAATTCACCGAGTAAAAGCACCCAGTACAAAGGAGTGATGCAATGAAATTTCCGTCCGTTCAATATTATTCTCATATTACATGCCTTAAGGGTCAATCGACTTTATTTCTTCTTCTTCTTCTTCTTCTTTTTTATCATCACTATCATGATCATCATTATCGTTAGTAGTAGCAGCAGCAGCAGTATGATCGTCATCTGGCGGAGACACGTGTACGGGTAATAATTGACTGGCAAAGGAAGAAAGGCGAATGAGAGTCAATGAATGATAATACAAATAAAAATAAAAGAGGAAGAGAAAGAGAAAAAGAGACAATAAAAAATAAAATGTCATGAAGAAGAAAAGAATAATAGAAAGAATGAGAATAAGATGAAGAATCAGGTCGAGGTCGGTTGGTATGCATTACTGAGTAATCATAAATGCGAATCTTTTTTTCTCCATCGGCAAATATTGTACCATCGGTGTAAGGGAGGAGACACACTTCTTACAAAGTATTTCCTTTATTTTCTTTTCTTCTCATTCTGAGTCTCCATTGGTATCTTCAATGCAACTCCTGACTTTTACTTTCAATTTCTGTGTCCTCGTTTCTGCACAAAAAATAATTTTTTTTTAGTATGTAAAATTATATTTTTTTCATTCAAGTTTACTTCTCTTCTGTAATTAAAATTCAATGGCCGATTAAAAACTCGGCTAAGCTCCAATAAATAAAATGTATTTTCAGGCACAAAAAATAAATTAACACGTGGAGTTTTAAAGGCGGTGAAAAAAAAATAGATAGACCTTGGATGCAGCTAGTTCTACTGCAAAAATGCCCAAGATTTTTTCCGGTCAATGGCCGCATTCTGTCTGTCCTTTTTCCACTTGCATTATTGTCATCTCTTTCTCTATTGTTGAATGCAAGTGAATAATGGCACGTGCAGCATACATATAGCTAAGCTGCTGCTGTAACTGGTGGTGATGCTACTGTCGGTCATCGTCACAGCGTTGACGACCGTCGACGAGGCCAAGGAGGAAGACAAGTAACTTATACCACTTAATTGCTGCAAGTGATAGAGATAGGTTGTTCTTGATGATGTTATTATTATTATTATTATTGAAGGCCTACTTGATGCCTTGGATTCTTGCACGAGGCATTCTAAGCCAACGACCTATGCAGCGAGAATGCATTCTTATGGTCCCATCATCACGCGGCATTAATATATATTTATAGCATTTCTTTTTTACCCTTAGTTTTTTAAATGTCACTTTCATCTTATCAATATCCATAAGCCTCAATTCCCTTAATTATTAAGACCTCAATTTCTTCAATCTGCAATAAAATAAATTTTTATTAGTTCAATCAATAATTTATTCATTCATTCATTCATTAATAAAAATAATATTCATTTTTTTACTTACAGAGTTTTTTCGGAAACTCCTCGAGTGGGGTAAACAATTTGGTGACATCTATTTACTGTGGGTTGGACCCAGACCTTTTGTTTTCGTTTACCGGGTCGAAGATGTTCAGCCATTATTGAGTAGCAGTATTCACATTGACAAGAGTTTGGAGTATTCTTATCTGAAACCCTGGCTTGGTTATGGCCTTGTCACGAGTACTGGTAAGTTTATATTTTATTGTCATACTCCATTACCTTGAGCTTCTTTTTTCTTCAACTTCTTTTCTTCATACTTATTTTTCTTTTTGTTGTTGTTATTATTATTAATTTTATCTCAAACGATCTGATCAACAAGTTATTTAAAGAAAATTCATTTTGCTTAAGCTAATATTGAATTTTCTTCTGATTTATGACAAATCAATTTGCATATTTATAAATAAATCATTACTGATTACTTATCGCAAAAAAAAAAACATTCGTCTACAGTAGTTATTGATAATTGATATATAAAAAAATTATGATATGAATTATTGCTATTAATCATTGGTTGCCGAGCAGGAAATTTAAAAACATAATTTGTTTAAATTTTTGTATATTTATGCATAAATTTTTTTGTATTTATTCTTATTTATCAATCGGATTGCCGTTGAAGTTCAACAAGTCAAGTGTCCTTCAAATATATTAATTTACTGGTTATTTTTCGGCGGACTTGCTAGAATTTTTTGTCCATCAGGATCTTTTTGACTTGTCTACCTAAAAAGTGTACATTCAGATAATCGCGACAACTATTTTGCGTAGCCTTGGGCGAAAGAAGTTTAAGCAGAGAAAGAGGGAAGTTAACCAGGTGTCCAGACGTTAATGACCGGCATTTCCAATGCTGGTATATCAATTTTTCAAATGAACATTCTGATAATAGCTACCTTTCTTTTTGGCTACCTCAATTATTATTATTAAAACATTTTTTTAGTTACCAAAATTATCAATAATCATGTTGATGACCTGGCGAAATTGTCGATTTGATCCTCATTATATTACTGTTACAACGAAGAAAAAAAAATCAGGTCTCTAGAAAAATCGAGTTTTTGTGATCTTGAAATTATTATATTTTTTTTTATTTAGACCACGCGTGTAGTAGTCAATGCCTAAATTGAAACCAGTAGACAGGAGGCTTGTTTCAGATCTCATCCGATCGCTTATATTTTTTTCAATCAGCCGGAGACTAATTGTCCTTAAACAAAAAAAAAATTGTTTACATTATTAATAAGTGTCTAGGATTACCAACACGCGATCGGTTCGTTTATTTTTAATTCGAGTCCACGTGCAATATCGAGGTCACACTTTGCTCAACAATTTGTATTTGATTGAAATAATTCTCAATCAATACAATATAAACAACAACAATTATGATAATTTTAGAATAAAAAAATAAATTTATTTACTGAATTGTTTTTCTTCCTATATATTTGTTTGTTGTTTATTATATTTTATATTGTGATAAATAAACAATATGTGATATCAATTGAACTGTTATTTTTCTAGGAACACATTGGCAAACATTACGAAAATTACTTACACCGACATTTCATAACGAATTACAGCAACAGTATTTGAAATCGGTTGTACGTGAAACAACAACTCTGATTTCTTCGCTAAAAGCTGAAGCTAATAATGTATTTGATGTTGTACCTTACGCTAAACGTGCTGCGTTGGATATAGTTTGTGGTAAGAACCTGAAAAAAAAAAAAAAAAATTATCTTTGTTTATTAATGATTATATAATTAATTTATAAATTTTTTTTTAATTGTAGAAACGACCATGGGATATCATCTTAACTCACAAGTTAATTTTGAAGATGACTATGTTTCGTCAGTTGAGAAGTCAGTATTCTTTGAAAATTTGTTATGTAAAGTTTAATGAGTGAAGATGTTTAATATTTAATATAATTATATTATTTAGAATGACGTCAATTATCCAAATGAGGTTTACAAATATTTGGATGGCTAATGATACGATATTCAATTTAACTTCACTCGGCAAAGAACATGACAAAGCATTGAAAACAATTCACAACTTTGTTGACAATGTAAATATTTATAAGTAATAGATTATTTATTTTAACGTAAATTATTGGAAAATAATAATTAATATATGATAAATAATTATAGATAATATTGAAACGGCAAATTCAATGGAAAACTAATCGTGATAGTAATTTCAATCAACCGATTAATAATAAAAAAGCTCTCCTTGATTTGCTGCTCGATTATGCAGAAAAAAAAAATAATGTCGGTCTGACAGATTCGGACATACGAGATCAAGTGAACACTTTTATATTTGCCGGACATGATACTGCTGCGATGAGTATTTCTTGGATTTTGTATGCATTGGGTCGTCATCCAGAGTATCAGGTAATCTAAGAAATTATTTTTCTTTTGCGTTAATTTATAAATAAATAAATTAAATAACTAATTGACATACTTTATGCTGCAGCAAAAAATAATTGATGAGTTCGAAGCAATTATTGGCGACAATGAATTAACGATGGACAATTTAAATAAATTAGCATGGCTGGAAGCGTGCATCAAAGAAACTTGGCGGTTGTACCCAGTGGCGCCCTTAATAGCTCGCCAAATTTATAATCCTATTAAATTAAGTAAGTATTATTATTATTATTATTATTATTATTATATTGATCTTATTGGATATTTATTTATCAATTATTAATTATTTTACAGTGAATCATAACATACCAGTTGGATCAACGGTATTAATAAACTTATTCATGCTTCACCGAGATCCAAGATATTTTCCAAACCCTGAAGCATACCAACCAGAACGGTTTCTATCAAATACTCCAAAACCACCTCCATTCGCATACATTCCATTCAGTGCAGGATCACGGAACTGTATCGGATGGAAATTTGCTACTATGGTAGTCAAAGCATCTATTTTGTCGATACTACGTGCTTATAAAATTGAATCCGTGGATAGTTCGGATCAACTTCGATTAATTTCTTCGATAGTTCTTATCAATAAGTATGGAATACGTATTAAAATTTCACCAAGACAAAATGATAGTACGTCAACCGTGATATCTGAAAGTGATATTAAAACGAAAGAGGATTAAATTTATTTTATTAAATTACCATAAGTATAATATTTATATTGTTAATTTATAAGTAAATCGGAGTATTAATTTTTGTTTTATTGTTACTGTACCAATTTTTAAATTTCTTAATTATTAAGTGCTTAATATATTAAAAAAATTTAATTTTACACTCAGTGATGAACTGCATAATAGATAATTATATAAATAAATTAATAGCACTATTTTATTTTTATATTTTATAGTAAATTGTGCCTTTAATTTTAATTGATAATGTATACAATTAGTTAGTAATGTTTTTTTTTTTAATTGTTAACTCAAATTAATTATTTTTGTATTTAATATAAGTAATTGATATTAGAACATCAATGCAATATTTCATAATATATAATAATTATCGTTAATTTTGTACAATTAATTAGTTTGTGATAATTAAATAAATAAAGAAATCAAAGTGAACCCTGAAGATAATCTTTGAAGTGAAATTATATCATTCGTTACATGAAAATTTTTTTACTTGCGCGTGTGCGATAATAATAATAAAAAAATTGAGCTAACGTCACGACCACAACGTCAACATTCAACGTCAGTCTCGTGCGATCTTGCTTCGTGTTCGAGTCATTTTTAGGTTATAATATTTTTTTAAGCTTATACTTAGACTTTTTTTATACTAGTTAATTTTTAAAAAATGAAAGTAGCTGCTGCAATAAGTTTAGTATTTTTAGGATGTTGTACAAATGTTATCTTCCTCGAATTATTAGTAAAGTAAGTACAATTATTTATCATTTTTAATTTCGATTGTCAAGCCTATATGTTGAAGTATAATGTTTTTATATGACGTAATTTTTGACTGCATGTAAAAATAAAAATAAAAAAAATAATAATAATAATAAATAATAACAATAAGGCATGATTTATTGTAATTTACATATTAAGCAAACGTTTGATTTTTTTATTTATTTTACAGAGAAGATCCTGGTAGTGGAAACCTAATAACATTTTCACAATTCCTTCTAATATCATTAGAAGGTTTTATATTCACATCAAAGTTTGGAACTGTAAGACCTCGAATAGGCATCAAGGATTATATGATAATGGTTGTTATGTTTTTTATTACAAGTGTATGCAATAACTATGCATTTGACTTCAATATACCGATGCCTCTCCACATGATATTCAGAGCGGTAAGGATCCAAAATTCATCAATGAAATTTTAAAAACTACTGTACTTTAATAGTATTAATAATTAGTATTACAAAATATTGTTACAGGGTTCCTTAATAGCTAACATGATAATGGGTATAATTATTCTAAAGAAGAAATACGTATTCAGCAAATACCTCTCAGTATTTATGATAACTATGGGGATAATAATATGTACAATAGTAAGTGGTAATGAAGTTAAGTCAACCCAAAAAATGGTTAAGGATGCCATTCCGCCCACACAAATGGAAATTTTATTTTGGTGGAGTGTTGGAATCGCATTATTAACTGTCGCACTGTTTATTTCTGCTAGAATGGGTTTGTACCAAGAAGAATTATACACTAAATACGGTAAACACCCATACGAAGCTCTGTATTATACTGTAAGTAGATTTAATTGGCAATTATTTGCTATTGAGTGATTTTTTATTAATATACTTATTTATTTTTTACAGCATTTACTACCTCTTCCATTTTTCTTGACGCTAAGTTCAAATATATGGGACCACGCACAACTGGCATTAAAATCAGACCCATTATTGATCCCAATTCTTGGATTATCTGCACCAAAGAGTATTGTATACCTCATTGGGAATGTTTTAACACAGTATCCTTTTACGTAATAATCTTTATCGCGTTAAAAGTAATTGTCACTATGACAAGGCATATTTACAATACATAGCAACAATATATTTTCTTTAATAAATATATCAGATACATGTGCATCAGCTCGGTGTTTGTGCTGACAACAGAATGCTCATCATTGACAGTAACGCTAGTCGTGACACTACGTAAATTTTTCTCATTATTATTTTCAATATTATACTTCCAAAATTCATTTAGCATTTACCATTGGATTGGTACATCCTTAGTCTTTTTAGGGACTATTATCTTTACTGAAGTTGTGCCAAAAATACGTCAAAGTATAAGCGGGCCTGAGACGAAAAAAGTGCAATAAATTATTTACTGTAGATAGACCATAGAATTGATAGAATTTTTTTTTTTTTTTAATGAAATGATAACAAACTTAGACAAGGAATAAGTAATTTTTTACATTGTGCAAAAAATGTTAAACATTTAGTATTTATACTGAGTTAAGCTCTTTTAATACGACCTTAGAGTAATCAACTTTATGAAGAAGCGTTATCATTGTCGACCTCTATGCACGTATTATTCATTTTTAAAACGAATTATCTCTTTTGCCACTGCATATTCAGTAAACAATTGATACTTTTATTTTATTTATTGACTAGCTCACTGCGAGTGCAATTATCAACATAAAAATAAAATTTAAATGATATATTTGTATATACTTTTTTTTATTTGAAGCAAAAGAAGTGGAAAAAAAAATCAGTAATAATTATTTATAGAACAGATTGTATATTTACGTCCGTAGGAAAGGATTATAACTATTTTTACCAAACAGTAATAGAATAAATGAATAATTGATTGTAAATACATATAAGTCAATGTGAGGCAGATTTTGTTAGGAATATTTAAAAAAAAACAAAAAAAACAGATGATGCTTGTTGAGAGGATTATTCAAATTTTAATATTTAATTCTTAATTGTATATTATCAATGCATAATATTGTGATAGGATATCATTTTATTATACTCCTTTGTGGGTGTATTCAGTGTCTAGTAAAATTGTGAAGCGACATGAACGCTATTTTTAATTTAAACTAATAAAACTCATTTTAAATAAATTTTTATCCGACTATTAAAATATTTATTTTATATTAACTAACAGTTTTTTTAAAACAAATAATATTAATTTTAATAATCAAATATGTGGAATAACGAAAGACTTCATTTACTTGATCATCGGTTGTGTTATGATGATTTGAAGTATAAAATTTTTAAAAGTGGTAAGTGAAATAATTTTTATTTAAAAATGTCCTAAAGTAATATTTAATAAAAAATTATTTTTTTAGAACTAGGTGAAGATTATGATTATTTTGTAGCAAGACCATGTTGGATTAAAATTCGATTATTTCTATTCTGGGTCTTTTGGTCATCATTAGTTGTAGTGATTATTCTTTTAATAATATGTAACTTTTGCTTAATCCAAACAATGTGCCCTAAAAGCGACGATGATAATGATGACGATGACGAATAATTAGAGTAACAATGAAAAATAAATTATTTTAAGTACACTTAAGTTATCAAGAAATAAATTTTTTCTTCATACTACCATAAAACGTGTACAGTAAAAATAGTATATTAAATATCTTATGAATTAATGAAGTAATAAACTTTTTTATCTGTGCATTTTTTTTAACTAAAATTTAGAACAATCATATAAATTATTTTTACAAGTGTCATAATGAGTTATTTATGATTTGTTCACACTATTTTTTTATCAGCTTCACATTTGATTAAATACCAATCTAAAATATTAACATGTATAAACGCAGACAGGAAAAATTTTAAGTTTATCATAACACAAATAACCCCCTCTTGAGTAATTTACATTTATAGAGTAATATAAATACTAAATCATCGGCGACGAAATCATTAGGCAGTATCAATTGAAAGTTACTCGGAAGTTATTAAAGTTTCAATTGAGATAATACTAAAGTTAGTCAACGTTTTTAATTTTTTTTTTCAGTTATTAAAATAGACCTAAAAAATTTCACTTTCAGTTTTTTAAATTTTTTACAAATGAAAATTTTTCAACAAAAAAAATTCTAACAATGTCGACTCACTTCATTTTCATTTAATTCAGTAGTTTATATTTACAACTGTGAAGAAAAATATTTTTTATTTTCAAGAATTGTTTACTGAAAAATATAAATACTTTTCCCTAATCTTAAAAATTGCGCAAAGGACAATTATCGTTTTTTTACTTTTTATTTTAAACGCCAATTCATTGGCGTAGCAAGTAAGTAAGTGAAAATAATTATCAATTTGAATGTAAGTTAGAATGCAGTATGCAGTAAGCAGTTAGTGAGAGCGTCAATATAGAGCGCTTGCGAGTGCAGCATATTATAAATGAAAAAAATAATCAACGTATGTGAGCGCGAGGAATCTTTTATTATCTAAATAATTCTCTGCGAAGCGCACTGTCTTTATATATCCATTTAAAAGTGTCCTTGAAGATTATACAATAATGGAGAGAGGGAAATTGAATTTAGAGAGTGCGCCTGAGGTGAATAATACTACCAATGGTTCAGTTGCCACGTACAAGGCATTGCCTGAGGACAGTGCAGTAGTCGATAGTAAACTGGACAAAACTAACTCTAGTACAACTCCAACAGTAACTATGGGGAAAAATGATGCTGAAGGTGAGGTTGGAGATGGGGCTAATGAGAAAATGCTCAATGAACAATCAAATGTTGAGCCGACGAAAAACGCATCTGAGGTAATTTAAAAAATTAGTTTTTTTTTATTATTATTATTATTATTATTATTATTATTTAATCGTTTATTGAACATTTATTTATAGATGATTGAAGTCTTTACTGTGTCACAATCAATAGTCGTACATTTTTTTTTCAAGTTTATGAAATGTTACATTTTTTATAAATCTATTCTTAGGTTATTTTTTCTTTAGTTCAACTGTATTGATTGCATTATCTAAGTTCGATAAAATTGATGATTATTATTAATTTCTCTATTTTTATTTTTAGGTAATATTTATCTCTGAAAACGGAGATGCAAAAATCGATATGAAGCAAGTGAAAAAACAAGTTGCGGGTTTGAGTAAAGAAGAATTGATGATGTATGCTGATGATCCATTTTGGGTTAAGCTAAGATGGATGTTATTTGCCGCTTTTTGGCTGCTGTGGATTGCTATGTTGCTCGGTGCAGTAGCAATTATTGTGCTGGCTCCAAAGTGTCAAGCACCAACGCCTAAAAAATGGTGGGAAAAGAGCCCAATTGTTCAACTGGAGCCAGAGGATGTCAGTGGGAAATTATTTGAAGACGTCGAAAGTATTTTAGATCAATTAAAACAAGAGCATGTCCAAGTTATTTCACTTTCCTCGTTTCTGAAGGGTGGTTCTAGTGCCACGGAGGATTTCATTGACATCGATCCTCGAGTTGGTAACGTTAATTTCGTTAAAAAACTAGTCGACTCAGCTAACACCCGAGAGATAAATGTAGTGCTTGAGTTTGACCCCAACCAGTCATCAATGAAGCACGAGTGGTTTGAAAAATCTGCTAGGCGTGAAGAACCATACACTGATTACTATGTGTGGGCTGATGGTAAAATTGATTCTGAGGGTAAGGTTTTGAAACCCAGCAACTGGCTGAGTGTTTATAATGGTAAAGCTTGGAAGTGGCATGATATTCGTCAACAATACTATTTACACCAATTCAATGAATCAACACCGGATCTGAACTTCAATAACACTAAAGTTATTGAGGAGTTTAATAATATCTTCAAATTCTGGCTGGATATTGGTATTAAAGGATTCCGTCTTGGTAACACGCGTTACTTGATTGAAGATCCCGACCGCCGTGATGAACAACGGGGCTATCAAGTTGTCATTGATGAAGACGACTACAACTATCTTTCTCACGCTCGTACCAAAGACCATGTAGACAATACTAAAGTTATTAAGCAATGGCGTGATAATATTAATACTAATGAAAGTAATAAAGATGTATTATTCACAATGTCGGATGATGTTAAAAATGATACTTTGACAATCTTCAATGAAAACCGGAGGGTTATTGACCTACCACAGAATTCTCAGTTCTTCAGAGAAGCTGATGCCAGTATTAGCGCTCAAGCGTTGAAGACTGACATATCATCTTGGATATCAAGTGTTAATGTTTCTTGGCCAGGATGGGATGTGAGTATTTTTATTTTTTTAATTTATTAAAATTGCAAAAGGTCGTATGTAATTTATTATTGTATGACCTGATGGATAAAATGGATTGATAATTTAAAAAAAAAAAAAAAAAAAAAAAATTCATTTTGCAGATTAATGGCAAGAAACCTTTGAGGAGCCGTATGAACCCAGACATAGCAGATAGCATAATATTGATGTCATTACTTTTACCAGGGACACCAATATTAAAACTAAACGACGTACTGCCAGCAAAGAAACACTTTTCTACACTAGCAGCCCTTCGATACGAAGACCAATTTTTATATGGCAATTTCTCAAGCCATGTTATTAATGAGACAGTCTTTGCATACGTCAGGTAACTATTGGCAATGTATATTGTTAATATTATTGGTTGGATTTTAATTAATTTGGGTGGTGGAGTTTTTTAATAACAAAATATCATTGAGTTATGGGTAATGGCGGTGATAATTTAAATTATTCTCATCACGTGATCAATCAATTTAATTGACTCAATTGGATGTATCCTGAGTTATTTTCTTCTCACGATTTATCAACAATTATTATCAAAGAATCATTGTGTACTTTTTAATAAAAATTCATGTCTATTTAGATTTTAATTGTTGATAATGACTATATATCAGGGTTATATTTTAATAATAATTAATTATTTGTTTGCCTTGTTTCATGCACCTTGTGTGGTTTAGGAATGGGTGAGTTTATTTTTTATCCACTAACATGCATGTGCGATGTATAAATACTAACACCAAACAATATAATTCGATTAGTTGTTGATAATTAGATTGAAAAGCTTTAATAAAATAAATAATTCAATAGGGTAAGGTCTGGATTGCCGGGATATCTTGTGGCGTATCAAAGCTCTGATCAAGATATAGTTATTGACATTTCGGGGCTGGATACAATACCTGCAGACCTCAACGTAATTGCTTACAGTGCAAATTACGCTGGAAATTCAACAGACGTTCCGTAAGTAATGAAAACAAGATAATTAAATATTCTATTTAATTTAATTTTTATTTGCAAAAGATCTAATAAATAAATAAATATAATTTTATTATTTTTTAGAGCACAATATCCATCGGATAAGATTCCATTATCCAAGAAGAGTACTTTGGTGCTGTCATTCGTACCAGAAAAGAAGAATTAGTTTTAATGAATGATATTCGAATACCATATGATAATATAAATGCATTTACTCAAATTTGTGGCTCAAGTATATTTAATTAGCCAAAATGATAATAAAATATTAACCACAGCATTAATATAAAATTTATATATTTAAATATAATTTAAAAAACACAACAAATAATAAATAAAGTCCTATCCTAAATTACTTGGTAAATTATTCAGCATGAAGTTTATGGGGATCAGTAAACCTTGCAGTAATTATGTAGAAAAGTGCTGGTAAAGGTACTAAAAGAAGCATCGTAGGGTGAATATTTACACTTCGTAATGTTGCTACTGCCATTATTCCGTATCCATGTAACAACCAGTGTCCAAGAATTACGATAACGTTTCTTACATCGGATATTGAACTGAATAATAATGATTTCATAGTCTGAAATATTAATGTTGTTCATGAAAAAACAAGGTTAATAATAATTACAGATAATTAATAATTTACCTGGTTTAATTTAAATGCAAAATGCGCTGCATTTGATAAGACTGATAAAATAATTGTGATATATGGAAATGAGTAGTCTGTAAAATAAAGAAGAATTAAAAATTTATTATTTATCAGTCTAATGATAAAGATAAATATACTTACATATTAATCCACCTCCAACGGCATGTAGCAATGCGAGAATAGGAAAGAAATATAAAGCAGCATAAATAGAATATTTACCTTGTTTAGGTAAAAATTTTCTTACGATTAATGGCCTTATCAATATCATAATAGTAACACTGAGAGAGTAAAAAATAAAAACCATTGTATACCTAAAAAAATAATTAGATTAATTAATAATTAAAAAAATATCTACATAAATATAAATACTTACAATGGATACACAGCTTCTTGCGTACAGTGCAATGAATTCTCATAATTTGGAGAAGGATTATGCAGCAAAGTATACCAGTCAGACAGCTTTCTGGCTCTGCATGATCTTATTTCAAAACTTCCAACTGGATTAGTCACTTGTAAGGTAATCAGTGATGCACAAACAATCTCTAATAAAGCTGACAGATGAATAACAATAACTTCTTTAGGTATGTTACGCCTCAAAGCTACCATATCAATGCAAAACCAGTGTAATACTAGTGCAAGTAATGCCATAAATCCTAAGTACAGCCAGTCGTAAAAAATTGGCATTTCATCACAAGGTACACATGCTGACGATGAGTTGGTACGAAACCCTCGAGGACATGCACCACAGTCTGTCCAGTTTCCATCAGAGAGCAACTCTCGACCACAATACATACCCGGACATCGCTCGACAAAATTCATTATTTGTGTTTTATTATCTTAGATCATTATAATAATAATAATAATAATAGTAATAATTTTTTTTTATTTTTGAAAATTTAACCAATCCTAGAGCTTTTAATATACATCGACCAATTCTCGAAGGTTTAGTGATTTATATCAACATTTTTCCAATTATCACAGTCAACTTATAATTCAGATCTCGTCAATATTGGAGTTAAAAATCAATGACACGAAATCGGAGTATTTACCTTCTAAGAATAACAAATATTGTAGGTTAAGTAATTATTAATCACTTATTATCATCACAATAATTATTGTGAAACATTTTTTGTCAATCTGACAAGTGAGTTTTGAATGAATAAAGTTTTGTCACCATCAGCTGAAAATAATTATTCAATCAGTCTATTTGAATAAAATTAAATGTCAAACTGTATTATCAATAAATTACCTGAGTAAAAGAAAAAAAAAAATTTTAAATCCTCCGTTGCTTCAGACGAATATTTAGAGTTTTCCTTGATTTAATAAACATATGCGCTGATCGACGGCGTAATAATGGAATATGCGCAGCTGGAACGTCCTAAAAGACAATCGTGGTGTGCTGCCATCTTTAATGATTGCGCATGATCGTGAAAGTTCGTACGATGATTGCCGAGTGAACATTACTATTTTGAGGCACAGAAGGGGCACCTCTCGACGGGGGTTTTTCTTGATAAGTGAAGGGCGACGGGTGTGCAAGAACTGTTACAGTTTTTTTGGTTTAATTAATTTAGAAAAAAGGCATTAATAGTGGCTTGTGTCAGCCAAATGCCATAAGCATAGACATAAATAATACCCCAAGAATAATTGAAACAATCACTATAACTAATACCGAGTACCAAGTGTTTTTAACAAAACCATCGTCTCTGTCGTCAGATCGTCTCGTTTGTTGTGTGTGTATGTGTGTCTCTCGGTCTATGTCTGTACAGGGGATGAGTATAATATAATCATACACAGTACAGTGTGCAGAGAAACGTTGATGCAGCATAGCATTACATTAAAGTTTTAATAAAATATATAATAATAAATTGTAGGAATAAAAAGAAGACGCGGTGGACAATGGTTGAACGCGTCCCGGGAGGTCTCGGCGCCCTCGATGCGGTACAAAAATGAAACAAGCTCATCCGCAACGAGCAGCTGATGGCGGCCGAGTGCTGTTCTAGAGAGCCTCCATGTCTGTCGTTTTAATCAGTTGATCGGATTTTTTTTTACTTTTCATCATCCAAGAAGAGTAGTGACTTGCTGTTGATAATAAAAAAAAAAATATATATATATATATATACATGTATCTGTGGATATATATGTATATATAACTATACTTGGTACAGTATATCTATCACATTCAACTAGACAATATTAAATTGTCACCCGTCTAAATTAAAATTGTGATTTATATATTATTACAATTCAATATATAGTTTAAAATACTTATATACATACGTACGTAGTTAATATATATATATATAAATAAATAAATATATGTATGTATATAAGTATATGTGTAATAAAATAGAGAGGAGGACCTAGTACTAGTGTGTAGGGACAAGGATTTAGTAATAAAAAAGAGGAGAGAAAAACGTACGGCCGTACGAGGCGTGATATAACGGTGCTTCTCTCTCTATTTCTTACTCTCTTACTCTCATACACTTGTCCTTAATCTTTCTCACTCTTATTTTCTCTCTTGGCAATTCTTACTCTTTCTCTCCGGGACTCCGGCATCCGGACGGGCGCGTAGCCGGTCCCGGCTATCGAATTCTCACCGAGTGAATAAAAAAAATAAAAAAGGTGAACGACGGGGCGTGTGCGTATACCGTACGTGTATTGTGTGTATATGTATATTTATATATATTTATATATACATGACATAGATATATATTTATACATATAATACTTATACTTTGGTTTTTTTCTGCGCGTACTACAATAAAACACGGTATTAAACGTACGGTTTTTCGCGTCTACGTCACCGTGGCCATTAATTAATATTCGGTGAGGACTGTGAAGGAGTGAGTGAACGAGAGCGTGTTCTTACGGAAGTGCGTGGTAGCAACATTTGCAATCAACTCCATTTAATAGATTATTTATAATAATAATAATAATAATAATAATAAAAATATTAGTAGTAGTAGTAGTAGTAGTATCAACAAATAGGAGGTTATTTAATTATAAAAAGTTATTAACTTGCAACGTAATTTCATTGAGTACCTTATACTTTGTAGATGGAACGCGTGGTCACGAGGTAACCTCTCTTGTGACATAAAAACACATACTGAACGCACGTGAGATAATATAAAAAGAAGATAAAGGAAAAAAAACACAAGGAAAAGCAAGAGGAAGAGGAGCTAGTAAATCTTAAAGGCGCTCTATCTCGCCAGCAGTTGTGTATTAGTGACAACGCCTAGCTCATCATCATCATCATCATCGTCGTCGTCATCATCATCGTGGACTCATTTTTCAGTCATTGAAAACAACTTTTTTCCCAGTGCAACACACTTGTGGAAATATATTGACTGTTTAAAATTAAAAAAAAACCTGTACTCTAGTACATAAAACGTGTTGATAGACATTTTAAGTGTAATATTATTATTATTATTGTTGCTGTTATTATAATTATTAATACTTGGATAATAATATAATAATAGAGTATAGTATAATATATAATAATATAAACATTACGAATAATCGGTTACTACTGGTGTTAATTATCTACAGTGTAATTTAATTTGAGGAATGCAGCCACCGGCTCATCAGGGTGGTCCTTATTATTGTAAAGTATAGCCGCCACGATCTCAGCCAAAGATACGGATTCGAGGCACGAGCGTGACGCCGGTGATTTAAATAATCCATCCAGCATCCGCAGTGCCTCAAATCTCACAACCAACATGTCATCTGCGACTTTTGTTGATCGGATAGATCCATTTTCCAAGCGATCCCTTAAAAAGAAATCGAAAAAATCACAAGGCTCGTCGCGGTATCGCAATTCGCAAGACGTCGAGCTTCAGCAGCTACCTCAGCTTAAAGGTTAGTCTTATAGTCTATTTAATTAATTACTCATAATTTAATACAATTATATTATTTTAAGTTCATTAAGTTAATTAAATTGATTTATTTTTTTTATATTCAAGCTCTTCATTATGATTATTTTTATATCGTCAACGGTATTTTGACATAGTTTTATATACACAGGACTCTTGGCATGCTGCTATACCTAACCTCTACCGATGAACAACTTTTATGACTTTGTGTGCCAGGATCTATAATAACTAAACTATAAATAAATCCTTAACGTCAAAAATTTTATCCAATAAACTGCTCTCGCAGAGTCAACTCAAATCCATGATGATACTTAATCATACTGACTATTTTTATTTTAATTATTCATTATTGGAGTATTTTATTTTATAAATGTTTTTTATTAAACTAAATTATGCTGTCTATAAAAGTAAATATTTTTTTATTAAATATTTATAATCAAGTGATTCAATCTGACGAGATAAAATTCAATTTAAAGCAGTAGATTGCTACTTTAAATATTACATCACCTGATTTTAAATTCTATTACGATTGTTTTAAAAATATATTATTATACGTTGGATTAATTTTTAATTAATTATATAATTGAACTACACTGACAATAGTAATAATAATAATAATAACTGTTATTTGTCTTGTAACAATTGAATTATAAAAGATTATTTGCTGATAAATGCATTAAACAGATAGACAGATTATTTATTTACGAGTCAGATTGTGGATTTATGTATTTCTTTATTGCAATTATTACAAAATATCCAGTGTAGCGGTTTAAAGCCTACGTAAACTTTAAACAGTATCTTCCTACTCACTGACACTATGACTAACACTTGTCCTTCCAATTTGTTTGGATTCTCCCTGATTTGTTTCACGTGGTAATTTTAACTTTAATACTAAATCGCTCCTACGCGGGTACAAGTAATACAATACTTATATTTAATAATTTCTTATTTAATAGTTCAGTTTTTTAGCAAGCTTTTTTATTAAAATTAAAAATTAGCTTTTAATCTTAGAGATAAGAATAAAATAATTCTATTTTCAGCCGTCGAAATGTTCATCTAAATAAAGAAAAAAAAAGTATGTGAAAACAAAAAATAGTCATAATGACATTAAATCATTAAACAAAGTGGAAATATGAGAATACAAACTTGCATAGTATGTTTGAACATAGAAACTCCCTGGAGCTCATATCTAATTACAATGTTTAATGGACGATACTAATGCTTTCACAGTCCATCTACTCTCCCTGGTGCTTCTAGGTGGAGTACCACCCCCTAATATTTCACTTAAACCTCTTTTAAAGACTATTTTGTCTCTCGTGTACATTTCCAAGGCCTTAAATAATTGTCATAAAAGTACGCAGTCTCATTAATTATTTTTTTTTTTATTTTATTCTAGAACATGATCTAGTTAAAAATCGAAATTAATAATCCAACGAAATAAATAAAGATAATTATTAGACATTATGATACATCAGCTGTGTCTCCAGTGGACTATGGCATTGATCTAGTCGGTCACTGTCAAGATCACAACTGCAGAAATTACATATCAACATCTAGCAGCTCTATCTGTATATCTACTCATCACATCTCATCTTATCGTGGCTAACTTGTTGTGTTTTTTTGTCAACACCAAGGCCGCTGAATATAATTTGTTCACCAATCAACTACAACCAATAAATCATTATCAGCTAAAAGAGGAACGCAAGTTTAAAGCAATCGTTATCTACAAACCAAAAAAAAAAAAAAAAAAAAAAAAAAAAAAAAAACGTACAATTCAATGATTATATTTCAATGTAAATGTATACAAAAAAAATATGTTCACATTGACAAACAGTATAAAATTGTTTCAGGCAGTTGCGTGTACATACACTCATATTTGTAGACATATATTAAACGAAAGGCCGAAGAAAAGAGACAAAGCTACAAACATACACATATATGAAATTTACTATCACCGCAGAGTTCACCATCGAGTTTTCATAGAGCACGTGTCGATCGACGTGACGTAATTCTTCGGCGCAATGTCCTTGCTGCGATCGATGCGGGGATGCTCATACGCTCTCGTGGTAACTACTGTAGCATACAACAACGTAAACCGAGGAGGAACGAGGAACACCACGACGAAGAGCTTGAGGAGCAATATTGAATATATACACACAGGAGAGCCGAGAGACAGGATCCTCGTGCTTTTCCGTATCCGTTTACGCCCACACAATAATACCGTACCACACCAGTCCAGTAGTATTACATATAATATAATATATATGCCAAAGTACAAGTGCTATCTATAATGCGAGGACAATCCCCATGAATAACAGAATAACACCGAGTACAGAATGGAGTTAGGTACTACCCAGCTCTTTGTGTGATACTGCTAGACCCAATATCAATCATAATAATATTAATTATAATAAAATGATAGCAGTATTAATATTAACAATAATAATTAATTATAATAGCGCTGATATTATATTATGTTGGCAAGACAGGTTGGTGACCAGCAGAATATACACTGTACATCAAGATAGAGAGCAAGAATAACCATGCCATACTGCACGGTACGATATGATACGAAGAATATCAGAGCGGTGGATGAGGAAGGTTTACTCTTGGGATAGAGGCCGTCGTAGAGGAGTACAGTTGAATACAGAGTGGATAGGAGTACAGAGAATGATAGTCAGTCTCGGCTTCAGCGTCAGCGGCGGCAAATGCTGCTGCTGCTGCTGCTGTTGGTGGTAGAATATATAGTGGGAGTATTGATCCAAAATGCCCTCGGCTACCCGCCTAGAATGCTCTCGACTCTTTACCACCCCGACCGCCGTCTCTTTACTTCCACGCTTTCCACTTCTGGCTGGCGTACTGTAGAGTAGCATAACGTTGAACCACGATCGGCATCTACACCGTCGCCAGCAACCATCACCGCCGCCACCACCACCACCACCACCTCCACCTCCACCTCCACGTCGTTTACATTTAAAAACTTCCCTCGCTGCACTTACACCCGTCTGCTACCTTGTTCCCCTTTACGTTTCCTATTATAAACCAAACTATTGCTCCTCGATAATCAACCTTCACCACCTCACACATCCACGCAGTAGTTTTTTTTTTTTTTTTTAATTATTATTAACCTGGTTAGACGGTTACATGCTTAGTTGGTATTATTATAATATTCTTTTTAAAAGTTTTAACTTACTGATGAATGAATTTATAAATACAGTTTAGTATTTACGTAAATGTTAAACTTTATTGCGTCGGTTATTGTTCTATAAGTTATTATTACTGATGAAATACATATTTGATGTACGGTTTATCAGTAATATAATTTTATTATTTATTAATAGATATCTTTGTCAATACTGTTATTATTGTAATTATTGCTGAAATAGTTGTCTCTATTGATTTAGTAACGTCGTTATTATTTTTTTTAAATTATTTCGACACTATTTTCCTCAATCTTCGGCGCTTCTTACCCAACAGATGCCAATGAAATTCAGCGGAGAGCATCGAAGGTGGCTAGCCTTTGACCTCACTGCTGTTCGTTCGTCATCGACTCGAACGTTATAAACACACACAACATGCCCACATATGTACAGTTAAATTTGTCGAGGTGACTCCAACTCGCTGCATCGTAGCGTGTCGAGCTGAAGAATTAGCAGACGCAGCAGGGGCTTGTTTGAGCAAAGAGCATCCGAGCGATGATGAAGAACGGGTGGAAAAGAGAGAGAAATTCAACCACCTGGAGAATCAATAAAGTAAAGTATTTTCCACGAAAAAATCTTATCTCGAGACTTAATACTTGAGCTCAAAAGTTCCTCGCGGTTTATATGAATGGATAAAAAAGGCTAAATTAAAGTGAAGCATATATGTGTACATATATGAACGTTACTATGAGCCACTTGGTTGCTGCTGTACATTACCAACATGCTAATGTATAATATAAGAATAACTTGTGGATGGCTTTCAGCACGCGAACTATCCACAAAATATCTTTCTTTATCAAAAGGAACCCTCGACCTTATCTTTATTATTTCTTTAGCTTTGTTCTTTATTTTTTTTAACTTATTTTACATTGTTCGATTTTATTATACTATATAAAATCTTTTTCTTCTCAATTTTTTTTCAGCAAAAGTTGTTCACTAGTTTTATTGCTGTGAAAATTGACTCTTGTCGCAGTGGCCGCAGGGAAGAATATAACATATAATAGAAAAAAAAAAAAAAAAAAAAAAAAAATTGCAAGTTTTAAAGTAGCCAGTAGCCAGCAGCTTTATACAAGTCTTACTCCGTGTTATAAATTCTTATATTACATTACATGTAGTCTTATATTGTACGACACGGAGTAGAGAACTAAACCAAGAATAAGAAGCAAGACTAAGTTTTACTAGGCTACACTGTGTAACTGGTGAAACATACATGTACACATGTACAACAGATATATTTATTTTAAAGAGATGAAAAGCTTTGTACATACTAGCGATCTGTCTTTGATTTCTTGCTAATAATGTACGTCCAATAACTAAATGTACAATAGCCGACTGTATTAGTAAATAGTGGTACCAGCTATGTCTATGATAGTACTGTGTAACTATAGAATGATATCATATCAGTGGATATGTGGATGCATCTATGTGGCTGTGTATTGGAGATAGACGAGTGTAGAGAATAGAACACTCAAAGGACAATTTCATAGTACACGGGTGTACTGAAATAACCGTACTGCCCTGCTGACCCCACTACACTGGCATTGGCGATCTACGTAGGTGGTATCGAGTGCCATCCAAGCCATCAACACCACCACCAAGATTCACCGGAAGTTTCTTATTTTTTTATGTATTTTTATTCTTACTCGTTTTATTTATTCGGCTATTTATTTATCAGGTCAACTTTTTAGTTTTATTAATCTTTATAAAATGATTGACTATTCTCTGGTCGGTGGTAGAGCAATTTAATTAATTTAGATTTAAAAAATCTAAAATAAAAAATATATAATGTAAATCTCGGTGGTTATTTAGTTAAACTTTATTTTATTTAGCAGTTTATATTAAAATATATATTTTATCTCGGATTTCAATTACATCTTGAACTACAACCACATCTACAACGGCAATTGCTTCATTATGTGTCTCTTCTCATCTTCATCTCGCGTTGAATCTCGCTAACGTTGAATAAATATTTTTCCCTCTGATAATCGTGTCTCGTTGAACGTTATCGACCTACATTCACCGTTAAATTGCTTATTTACTATTTTATTTTTATTTACTTTTTAAATAATTAATTTTTATTTATAAATGTCTTCTAGAGATTTTTAAATAATTAAATTCACTTATTTTTTCTCTTTTTCTTTTCTCGGTGATTTATACTTTGTAAAGACGGCTATTTATTTAGGATCATATCATTTATTTATATTATTATTCCTCATCTTTATCTTGTCTGGTTGGTTGTTTAGTTGTCGCAGCCAGTGATTGTTGTGGTTGTCGATGAGTGATGGAGGCATTGTATTTATCTACCTAACAAGCGGGAAGACCTTACAAAGTTCCTTATATAACTGCGTTTGTTTGTATGCAATAAATCAAACCTCGGGATTTATTGAAGTTGAAGGTTTTCTTTTGGAAAAAGTAGCTTAAGTACCGTATTAATATTAAAAAAAAAAAAAAAAAATTTTTATACTTATTAATTTTAATAGTATTATAATTATACTTTGATAATAATGGTTTGTTATTTTAATTAAATAGTTTTAGTTTTAATTATAATTATAAAAAATTATAACAGTAATTAAAAAAATAATAATTGTGATATTAATGGTGTATTATTTTATGTATTACAGATGTTACTCCGTCAGAGCAGGAAGAGTTGTTCATTAGGAAACTACAGCAATGTTGTGTCGCTTTCGACTTCATGGATCCTGTTGCTGATCTCAAGGGTAAAGAAATCAAGCGTAGCACCCTTAATGAATTGGTGGAATACATCACAGCAGGACGTGGGGTGCTTACTGAACCTGTTTACCCCGAGATCATCAAGATGGTAAATTTTTTTTAATTACCTTTAATATAAGTGATTAAATTTATAATTAATATTGATAAATACTTAGTAACTTTGCAGTCACTATGTGACTGCCGTGACTTGTGAACTATAATAAATGACTTTTGTTAAATTGCACTGTACTTTCTTAAATATTGGCATTTTTAAAGATATAAGCTCATCTTGATGTTACAATTATCAAGAGCTTTCATTTGAGTACCCACATGCATTTTGATTTATTTTTCATATATACATATATATAATATTTATAAATATATGAAAAATTGATGTGGGTACTTAAATGAAAGGTCTCGATGAGTGTAATGTCGGGGTGAACTTATATCTTTAAAAATGTCATTAGTTGACAAGATAGCAAAGTCAGTTCTTAATTATTGACATTTTTTAAGATATAAGCTGATCCCGGGGTTACACTCATCAAGAGCTTTCATTTGAGTATCCACATGCATTTTGATATATTTTTCATATATACATATATTTATAATATATATATAAATATATGAAAAATTGATGTGGGTACTCAAATGAAAGGTCTCGATGAGTGTAATGTCAGAATGAGCGTATATCTTTAAAAATGTCAATAGTTTACAAGATACAAGGTCATTTCTTAATTATGTATCTAGAGATAAAGCATTTTCGAATGCAGCCTAAATACTTATCATCATAAATTGACTATTGGTGAGAATGAAATGAAACCTTGAAAAGGCACAATTCCAGGTCAAGACTTTTCCAACGATATCAAATTTAACCATAAAAACCCATTTTATCATATAAGTACACTGACCACAAAATTTTGTTTATTCTCTTAATAATATAGATTATTTAATTTATTTATAGATTTCGGCAAACCTATTTCGAACGTTGCCACCAAGTGAAAATCCAGACTTTGATCCTGAAGAGGATGATCCAACATTAGAAGCGAGCTGGCCCCATTTACAATTGGTCTATGAATTCTTTTTACGTTTTCTAGAGTCATCGGATTTTCAACCGACGATTGGAAAAAAAGTTATTGACCAAAAATTCGTTTTACAAGTAATTATTTTTATTAATAAAATTAAATATTTATAATTTTGTGGTTTATAAACTAATTTAAATGATTTTTATTTTGTAGCTGTTAGAATTATTTGACTCAGAAGACCCTAGAGAGCGAGATTTTTTGAAAACGGTTTTGCATCGTATCTACGGTAAATTTCTTGGCCTGCGAGCTTTTATACGCAAACAGATTAACAACATTTTCCTCAGGTAAGAAATAAAAATGTTTTTTTTTTTTTATATTATTTTCAATTTATCCGACACTTATGCAAAGTTATTAAGCAATAAATTATAATTATAAATGAATGACTTGACAGGTTTGTGTACGAGACAGAGCACTTTAATGGTGTCGGCGAGCTACTGGAAATTTTAGGTAGCATTATCAACGGTTTCGCACTCCCGCTGAAAGTAGAGCATAAGCAATTTTTAGTCAAGGTAAGTCAATCAATCATTTTATAACATACTGACAGCAATTAGCGTTAAAAAGTTTGATTCATTAATAAATTAATTATTTTAAAATTGATGTACAGGTGCTATTACCACTGCATAAAGTTAAATGTTTATCGCTATATCACGCGCAACTGGCGTACTGCGTGGTGCAATTTCTTGAAAAAGATGCAACTCTAACAGAACCTGTGGTGCGAGGGCTACTAAAATTCTGGCCTAAGACTTGCAGCCAGAAAGAGGTGATGTTTCTCGGGGAAATTGAAGAGATACTTGATGTTATAGAACCTAGCCAATTTGTTAAAATACAAGAGCCTTTGTTCAGGCAAATAGCGCGTTGTGTCTCGTCGCCGCACTTTCAGGTATTTTTTTTAATTACAATTAATTATATTATAATGACAAGGAGCTCTTTATCTTACTGTTATTATAATTTTTGTGTCTTGTAACTGTAGGTTGCAGAAAGGGCATTGTATTTCTGGAACAATGAATACATTATGTCGCTGATTGAAGAAAACAATCATGTGATAATGGGAATAATGTTCCCGGCGTTGTACAGGATCAGTAAGGAGCACTGGAATCAGACGATTGTTGCTCTTGTTTATAATGTTCTTAAAACTTTTATGGAAATGAACAGCAAGCTTTTTGATGAACTAACTGCCAGTTATAAATCTGAGAGGCAAAAGTAAGTTATTTCTTGTTATTATTGTTATAACTTAAAGAGTTACTTTTATTCATTATTATTATTATTATAAGTATTTATTAATTATTAATTCTCTTAACAGAGAGAAAAAACGAGAAAAAGAAAGAGATGAACTATGGAAAAAGTTGAATGAATTAGAGATTGAACGACGCGGCGCAATTATGGGAACACCTAATACTCCAGTTCCAGCCACGCCTGTATCTGCGACACGAGCTCGTCCCTGAACTGGTAAAAAAAAATTAATTAAATAATTATAAAAAATTAAGTAAAAATTATACCCCTATTTTTTTAAGTAATTGGAAAAAATAAACCCGGAAAAAATTTTAAAGTTATGAAAAATTCATATTTCATTAAAATTATTATAAAATAAAAATTGTAATAATAATTGTATCATACCTACAATTTTCGTGAAAAATAATCAACCCCAGAATTATTGCTCCATTTTTTTTTTACAAAAAAAAAATTATTATTATTATAATTTTTATTTTACAATTTTAATTAAATAATATGAATTT
This sequence comes from Cotesia congregata, assembly GCA_905319865.3. NCBI lineage: Eukaryota > Metazoa > Arthropoda > Insecta > Hymenoptera > Braconidae > Cotesia > Cotesia congregata. The sequence goes on along the minus strand of CAJNRD030001124.1, from coordinate 4,332,456 downwards.
TTCATAACTTAAAAATTTTTTCCGAGTCTATTTTTTTCGGGATTCATTTTTTGATTATTTTTTATTTTTCAGGTAAAAATTAAGTACCACGCTGCCCAATTGTTAGTCCTTAGTTTACGTCAAATTTTCCGTATACAAGCTGAAAATACAAATTGTCATTGTTAGTGAAAAGAAACAAAAAAAAAAATAATAATAAAAAACAAAAAAAAATTTAAACATAAGTATGTCAAGCAGTGACGTTACTAACGTGAAGTATCAATTATTCCTCTTGTTAATTACGTCTGAACAGCTGCAGGGTTAGGATAAAAAGAACTATCGGCTACCAACAAAGAAGTTGAGAAAAAATAAAATACAACAATCGTACTCTTGACACCCAGAACTATTAAAGTAATCAGTGCGGGACGATAAAAAAAAATTAAATTAAACTAAAGTAAAATAATAAAAAATAAAGAATGAAAGAAATTTAGTGACTATGTTCACTTGAGGTCGTATTAGAGGCCTTGACTAATTTCTGATAATTTTATTGTGTATATTAATTTTTATTAATTTTGACGGCAATGAATTATGTTGTATGGTGTATAATCAGTGTCAGCACGTAAAAAAAAAAAAAAGATTTCAATATGAGAATGTTAGTCCCTTCTTAATAAAGCTCGCTTGTATTTTGTTGAAGAAGATGATTCAAATGAGACGATTCAAATAACAAATATTATATTAAGTGTACGATTGATGATACATATAAATTTAACAATTATTATTATTATTAATATTAATTTTAGATGTGATATTTTTGCATTGTCACGTCTAAATAATTAATAAATAAATTAATATTTAAAACTGAATACAGAGAAGCAATTTTTATTAATTCTCTGTTGGAACTGAAAAGATTGACATCTCATATGAATCCTCATCGTCAACAATTGATAGGAGGGGCGTTGTTTGAAATGTATCATATATACGTATTAATGATGATTGATGATGATAACTATAACAAGAACTTGATTAATTAATAAATTAGATAAAAATATAAATATATATAATTATACATTATTATACAAAATAAAAAAAAAAAAAGTATAGTTATATTGATGATGATAATACTGATCAACACAGTAATTTAAAAAAAAAAAAATCACATTACAAAATGTAACACTCCTAACATAAAAACATTTACTCCTACACATACACACTGTACTCAATATATTTAATTCAGAAGGGAAAAAGAAATAATTAAATCCTAAAGGATTAAATAAACAAAACCCACAGTGCTATCTATATTAACAAGTGCATCAACCGTGTATTCGTAACCGGTCGCGCAATTTTATTTTAATTTATTATATATTTTTGTTTCTTTTAATTAAAAGGACGATAATCGCGTCTTAGTGTGTATGTAAGTGCGTGCAAATAAATAATAACACTTATGAGTTAATATAATAATGATAAATAAATAATTGAAGTAATAAAGACGAAATTCAATGAGAGAAACAATTATAACATAAAAAGATACATGTTGTTTTTTAAAACGAAAGAATGATTATTAATAATTATAATAATAATATTGATAAATTAATAATAATAATAATAATAATAATAATAATAATATAATTGATAGAAAAATATGCAAGGGACAAGTTATACAAGGAAAAAAAAATAATTGTACCAAATTATCCATGGTTACTTATAAATATAATTAATAAATAGAGATAAAATGCATAATAAGAATTTATTCGGAGCTGGGCTCCCACCGGCCACCGTGAAAGTGTACGTGGGAAGTTTTTAAAACTTAAAAAAAAATTTTTCTTACCATTGCATAATGATGACTGTGCATTAGAATGATTAACAGATAGTTAAGAAAGAGATAAATAACTAAAAATAAAATTAATAATAACAAATACGATTGACATGTGAATGAATGACTGCTCACATTTTATTTGTTTGTTGATAAAATTTAGCTGTCGGCATTAATTACTCTTGTTCAGCCTGTTTTTTATTATTATTTTTTTTTCTCTTTACCCTTTCCCTATTATTAAGATATTAAATTTTATCATTTTTATTTTTTTAAATAATTATTACGACTCACGAAATCAATACGCTTTCAGGCACACGGCCGCTATAATTTGTTATCATCAACATTAGTTCCCGTAAGCGATTTAAATATTTAAAGGTGAACGCTAAATAAACGCGTGTGAATAAAAACAATCTAAATAAAAACAGTTTAATAACAACTCGTATGACATGATTGATGTAAAGGTGTAGAATCCTCAATGTGTTAGCCAAATAACAAATACAATAAAAAATAAAAAAAATAAAAAAAAAAACAAAAAAAATTAATAATAATACTAAATAACAATGATAATGATAAAAATATGAATTTGAAAAATTGTTTAACCGTAGTATAATATATTTTTAACATTTAAAAATTAGATGTATAAATAAATAATGATTTTAGTTATCTTCATTCCGCAGAACTCGCTGTACAGATGATGAATAAAAACAACACGGTAAAAAAAACGTAAAATTTTACTCGGATATCAATATTCAATATTAAGTTTTCTACTTTAATTGTTTTTATTAAAAGTTTGATTTTTTTTTTACATGTTTTCATCTACAATTTTATTTATACTAGAATTCAAATTTTCGCGCGCGCTTGACTATAGAGTTTGCAAATATTTTCGGGTGCCAGAAACTCCACTCAAATTATTTTCATTCGAAAATACAAAATATACAAAGTCATAAATATCCGAAATGAAGACTATTCGAAATTAACAATATTTAAAGTTAATTATAGACAAAAGAATAAAATGAAACAGGCGAAAATTTAGTAATGAAATCTAGTCAAAACAACTCTAGTCAAAGAGCGATATATACGAATGATAAATTGTTCGTATAGATCGCTCTTTGACTAGAGTTGTTTCGACTAGATTTCATTACTAAATTTTCGCCTGTTTCATTTTATTCTTTTGTCTATAATTAACTTTAAATATTGTTAATTTCGAATAGTCTTCATTTCGGATATTTATGACTTTGTAGATTTTGTATTTTCGAATCAAAAGAATAAAATGAAACAGACGAAAATTTATTAATGAAATCTAGTCGAAATAACACTCGTCAAAGAGCGATCTATACGAACGATAAATTGTTCGAAAGTTTATGGTAACTTACCATGAACTTTCGAACAATTTATCATTCGTATATATCGCTCTTTGACGAGTGTTATTTCGACTAGATTTCATTAATAAATTTTCCCCTGTTTCATTTTATTCTTTTGTCTATAATTAACTTTAAATATTGTTAACTTCGAATAGTTTTCATTTCGGATATTTATGACTTTGTAGATTTTGTATTTTCGAATGAAAATAATTTGAGTGGAGTTTCTGGCACCCATATTTTCATGCTTATGATATATTCGACCAATCACGTTATGAATAGTTTGATGCCACATACATTTCATCTCAATTTTATTATGGGACTAGAACTAGAATTTAATTTTCGCGCGCAAGCGCGCGCGTCATATTTATTGTCATGATATATTTATGTGTCGTTTATGTATATTATATTCACTTTCAACCAATCAGAATGAGAATATTTATTTTCGACCAATCACATTACGAATAAATTGGTTTCACATACATTTCATCTCAATTTTATTATGGGATTATTTTATAATTTAAATATCGCGGATATAATTTTTTATAGTGGCGCTATAGTTCAGTTTTGAAGATGGCGTTTTGTTAAAATAGCAAAAAAGTCAACATACGTTAGTTTTTTTTTTATTTTTTTTTATTTTATTAAAGTAATATGTATTATTTGTAAATTTATTAGTTGATTCTTGTAATAACAATCAAAAAAACAAAACGTATTTTGATTTATCAGCTGGGAATTCCAAATATGATAACGTTAAAGTATCCAGTGAATTTTTTTTAACACAAATTCGATATTTATTAATATAAGTTTTATTTATTTCAATAATGAATTTAGTTTTTATTTAATTAATTTTATAACAATGTTATCACGAAAGAACAAAGATTTAAGAACAATTAAAGAAGGTGTTGTAGGTAAATATGTCAAGAAAGAAACTCCACCTGAAATGCCAAGTAAGTTTAATTTTTAACTAAACGTCAATGGTTGTTATTATTTTATTAATTTTTTACATTAATTATTCAGTCATTAATGTATGGACTACTGAGCCTAATAGAAGAAATCGAAGACAACATAATCAACCAGCGATTCCTGCTGCAATGGTAATTAACCTCTCCATCAAAACTTCATTAAGTTAAATATGTATGGTCATTTGACATTTATTTAATCAATTAGCCAGTACCACAACAACCGAGTATGGTGCAAAAATTTGGTAACACCAAGACAACGACAAGTGCTGTAGGTTTAGGAAGTCATGAAGGAAAATATACACCAAATAGCTCTGTTCCTGATTTAGCTCAAAGGTAAGCTAATAATAGTAATATCAACAGACAGATATAAATATTAAAATATTTATTTTTGGGGTAGGTTCGCTAGTTTGTCTGTTAATCCAGGAGTTATTGAAGGAGCTGTGTCCAGAACAGCTACTCCGTTATATCACCCAAGGTTATCACCGACCATATCTTCCTCACATACATATGTTAATCAGTATGCAGGTTCAGAGTATCATCTTGATCGTGTTCAAACACCACAATTGCCTTATATACCTTTTGAAAGTGACGTAGCTTATGATGATTTCAATAAAGCTTATCATAACCCTGGGTAATTATTTTACTCAACATCAATGAGCGTCGTCAAGCTAGCAGCGGCAAGACCCATCTTGGACGGTTATTATTATTGATTTCTCGGAATCTAAACAAGCAACAATATTCTAAATGGAGCAAATAATTAGCACCAAAATTAAATTATGTTGCTTGAATAATAAGTCAATGCATGATGGGCGAGTCCATGCTAGCTTGATAGACTTACATCGATGTAAATGAGAAGTTATATGATTGTTTTTTTTTTTTTTTTTTTTAGATACAGTCGAGCGCATTCAGAAAGATCGAGCTCACGTAATGAGCAACCAGCCGAGTTACCTCTTCCTCCCGGGTGGTCAGTTGATTTTACACTGCGAGGAAGAAAGTATTATATTGATCATAATACTAAAACAACTCATTGGTCTCATCCGTTGGAAAAAGAAGGACTTCCCACTGGTTGGGAGAGAATCGAGTCACCTGAATATGGTGTTTATTATGTCAAGTATGTTTTTTTTAATTAATTAATCAAGTTACGGAAGTTAATTGACATGAGAAACTTTTTAGAGCCAGTTTTTTTAATCCGAGATAAAATTTTATCCAGGGTAAAATTATTATTATCTATAAAAAATATATAGATATATTTTATCACTAGATAAAATTTTATTCTGGATTGAAAAACTGGCCCTTAATAATTTTATAGCAATGAAATTATTATGAAAAAAATTCCACTTGTGAAAATTAAAAAAAATTATTATGGTAAAAGACCGAGTTATTGACACTTGCAATTTTATTCTAATTAAAAAAATAAAATGTTCTCAAAAAACCATTTGTCTTAAAATTTATAATCAAAAATTATCTTCATTAATTTGTTTTTTTTAATTAAAATAAAATTGCAAGTGTCAGTAACCAGGCCAGTGTCAACAACTGGGTCTTCTATCTTAGTGGAAATTTTTTTTATTGTAATTGATTTATTATAAAAATTCAAAAAAATTGATTTTTGTAACCTAACTTCAGTATTATCATTAATACTCTTCTAAAAACAAGTTATTGAAACCTGACATATTATTTTAGTCATATCACAAGGCAAGCACAATATGAGCATCCTTGTTATCCTACGGAACTACAACAGCAAGTAGGCATTGTATCACCACCACGGCATACTCATTTCCATTCCCACAGTGTATTAGTACCAGCAAACCCTTACTTGAATGAAGAAATACCTCATTGGCTATATGTGTACAGCAGAGCATCGATAACACTTGATAGAAAATTACGATGGGAATTATTCCGTTTGCCAGAACTCGATTGTTTCAATGCGATGCTTACCAGACTTTATAAGCAAGAATTAGAGGAAGTTGTTATGAGATACGAAGAGTATCGGTAAGTATTATCGAATAGCAATATCAAGTATTTTGCTCAGTATCCTGATACCATCTCATCATAATTGTACTATTTGTAGGTCAGCATTGCTCTGTGAAATGGAGCAAAGATTGAAGGAGTTAAATCCTGAGAATGAATCGTCAGCTGGTGCAGTTGCTCTACGACGATCTTTGCCTTAATTTAGAAATTATGCTATTTAATATTAATTAATTAATTAATTGTACATACAAAAAGTATTTATCCTATTTACAATTGTTGATAGTTTTTAGTAAACACAATAATTATTTTACACTTTCGACACCAGTAAAAAAAAAATACAAAATTATTTATGTATTATAAATTTACTTTAAAAATTTTAAACAGTATTGTACATTATAATTATCAACTATTTACATTAAAAAATTGATAATTTTTATTCAAGCTTAGAATAAATTGCCTCGTTTAATTCTTTCTTTTTAACTACTACCTGTCCATCTACAATTAACTCTCCAGGTTCTTTAATATAATCCACCATCTGCACCGAGAATCCAGACATGCTATGTCGTTTTACATTTTCTAATTGTAATAATCTAATAAACCAACGACCTGAAACATAAAGAATTATTATTGATCAATTCTTCATTAGTAAAAAATTACTAAAATAAATTTATTATTTTATGATAATTAAAACAAATGACATTAAAGTTAGCAGTCACTTGATAATTATTTAATTTTTTTTAACAAACAAATTTGTTAAAAAAAATCATTTTTAAAAAATTGTATTCTTAATTTTTTATAATTTCTACATGCTAATTTTTTTTTTTTTTCATTATTTTTGTCACAATTTGTTTATAAAAAAAAAATTTTTTTAATTATCAAATATCTGCTAAATTAGTTTTCATTTAAAATAGTTGACATCTGATATTTATTGAGAAAGTTGAACAATAAAAAAGTATGACAGCTATAAAACATGTCAATAAAAAAAAAAAAAAATAAAAAAAACTAAATCAAGGTATAGTATTTACTTGTATCTTTTTCTTCCTCTTCTGTCGGAGGATAGTTTTTTCTAATAAAAGAATAAACAGTCAACCCGAATAGATTCCAAGCAGCAAAGGCATAAATTTTTGTTAATTGATGCTTTCTTTGTTGAGCATAAGCAGCCGGTATTGGTTTAAAATACTTTCGTAAACGAAACCTTGCCCACCGCCAAAACATTGTTTATAAATTGTTCTTACTGTCAATATATTTAAAATAATATTTTCTCATTGAACTTTAATTTTTTTTAACCTCCAAAAAATGTCAACTACTGTAGATAGAATTATTTACATAATATCTATAGAATTCATGACATTTATCAATAAAAGTACCTGCTTAATTTATGCAGGAGCATATATTTATTTAACAAGGTAAATTTATGAAAATAAACTGTCAGTTTAATATAATTAAAAAACTATTGAAGAAAACAAAGGTTACGAGACCGAACCACGAGTTAGATGTTACGTATTGGTATTGGTAAAAAGAAAACTAGTTTCTAATCGTCGACAAAATTACGTTGTTGCCAAATTGCTTGGATTTCCATTTTCATTTTCATGCTCATGCTCAATATGCCGTATTATAGGTATGTACACTTATTTATTACACGTACAGACACACACATGTATATTTTTATAATAGTAACATTTTCTATTGGATATAAATGTCAGGAGTGTCAATCAATAGAGGAGCCCGGTGATGAAATATAAATTAAACTGGATTTTAATCATCAATTTTATGATCCAATTGTCAGTTTATTGATTGCTTTTGATTGATGTACTTGATTATTTTTTTAGATATAGAAGAATTTAATTGGTCGAGATTTATTGGCTGGTGATGAAGAGAGATAATTAACGGTGCTAATGAAAACACAGAGAAGCGAAGAAATGTGAGGATCAGGCGGGTCAAATAATTTTATATTACGTGGTTGAGATGTCTGTAAGTTGATTGGGATTGGCTGATGCTGGTGAGGAATAATATCGCGTCTGGTTTGCACAGTGAATAGTGGAATGGGATGTCTGGAATCGAATAAAAGGTGGAAGGAGGAGCAGAGTTTCGCGCGTTGACTGGATTATAAATTTTTTTTTTTTTCAAAGAGATTTCTTACTACACAACGTATACACACGCCAGGATAAATAAGTTTTTTGTGATAAATTTTTGGAGTTATCCGTCCGATTTATAAATATTTGGCAGTATGTCCGTGATGGGCAAGGTAAATTTTTGCAGTAATATTTAATATTGCATGTAACATTTAATGGATTGATGAATTTTTAGTCGCAAGTTTGTAGACACTCAACCCCTTTGCCGGCGATTGCTGGAGCTTGATAATTACAATCTGTGCGTTTAAGAATTTTTTGCTCGGTTTGCAACTCCAATTGGGTCGTTTATTTATTCAAATTTTTTTGATTTAAATACCATTGGAAATATTTTATGATAAAATATATTTGATATGCATGGGCAATTTTATTGATGAATATTTTTTAATGAATTTATAATTTTATATTGCAGCCGGTCCTGTACTCATATTGGCGGAGCTCTTGTTCGTGGAGGGTGAGAATTGGTATGCTAATTACTTTTATTTATTTTTTATCTTATTAATGATACTAAAAATAAAATACATCTGAAAATTTATATTTTTTTTTTTTAAGTAATAATTAAAATCTTATTATTATTATTATTTTAATTTCTTTCAATTTATGTATTCTCAACAATTTTTGTAATTATTTGGATTTGTGGTCAAAAGGAGAATTATCTCCATGATCAATAAAAATAAATAATCAGATGTCTGGTTATTCTAGTGTCATATTTATCAATGTATTAATAAAAAAATATATATAAATAAAATAGATAACTTATTAATTGAATATTTTGTCTGATAGCTCTTAATTTAAAAGAAATACCATACGATATAAAACCAGTAAGCTTGGTAAAAGCTGGCGGTGAACAACATTGCAATGAATATAGAGAGATTAATCCGATGGAACAGGTTCCGGCACTTCATATTGATAATCATACGTTAATAGAATCAGTAAGTAGTAGTAGCTATTAAAATTTCAAAATATAAATAAAATAATTATAAATTATTCATAGTTGATAAGTCATACTTGATAATAAGTGATAATTTATGCAAACATGGTTTTATATTTTTTAGTTAAACATTATGCAATACTTGGAAGAAACCAGACCACATCGGCCTTTACTGCCAGCAGATCCTGTTAAAAGAGCTAGAGTTAGAGAAATATGCGAAGTTATATCTAGCGGTATTCAGCCGCTACAAAATTTAGTTGTTTTAATTTATGTCGGCGAGGAACGTAAAAAAGAATGGGCACAACATTGGATAACGCGTGGTTTTACAGGTATTTTATTTTTATTATGAATAAGCAGTTTATGATATGACGTCGGAGATTGAATGATCAAGATTGAATTTTGTTTATTTTAGCTGTTGAAAAATTACTCTCGTCGAGTGCTGGTAAATATTGCGTGGGAGATGAAATAACTTTGGCGGATTGTTGCTTAGTACCGCAAATATTCAACGCAAGGAGGTTTCACGTTGACCTAAGACCTTTCCCAACAATTCTGAGGGTCGATCGTCATTTAGAAAACCACCCGGCATTTACAGCAGCTCATCCTAATAATCAGCCCGACTGTCCTCCAGAAGCGACCAAGTAGCAAGCAAGGCAGACCACCCTCTTCTTATTCTAATTTATAATTATTAGAAATAAGAAGTGCTTGGTGGTCCTGATTTTATTATCAAGACCATTACGATAGAGAATAGAATTTTTTTTTTTTTAATACTATTATATTTAAACTCAACAAATTTTACATTGCAGAAACATATTGGATGTAATAGTTTAACTGAGTAATTCACTTACACCAAAGTATTCAAAACTGCGGGTATCACAACATAATATTTTATTGGTTAATTTTATTCTCTATCGTTAAATTGTCATTAATAAAAAAAAATGATAATAATGATACATGGAATTAGTAGTTGATAATTAGACTAATCGAAATAATTACCATCTTGATAATTTTATTTTAAAAATATTTACTGAACGTGATATAAAACGCGGGCCTAGTTTATTTTTATTTATAAAATATTTTTTATTTTACTTAATCTCTATTATTTTTTTTATTATATTTTTTTACTGCATTTACCGGTGATTAGTTTTTCTTTTTTTAAGAAAAAAAAAAAAATAAATAAATAAATAAATAAACTAAAATATTTTCTAGCGTTTATACTTAGAAGTAATTAAAAAATAAGAATTTATATAATTTATATATAATATTTTTGTCAATTGAATTAAAATAATTTTCTATTAGAAATAAATGGTATAAGTAATTGAAAACAATAATGAAAGATAAATAGAGATGAGATAAAAGAAACAGGCTGCTCAAACCATATCTCAAGTCATTTTTAGATATGGAAAGTACAAAAGATCCTTCGTAATATTTTATAAATTATCTTTAAAATTTTTCTCACTCGTTCTATTAATAAACAAAAACAAATCTGATAACGCGACATTATAACTCTATTATTGTGATCATACTTTTTTATATCTAATCGTAGCATTCAATGCATTTATAGCCTGCAAGGTATATTTTATTTGTTTATTATAAAAATAATAAATTAATAATTTAAATATTTTATGTGCTTCCGTTGTCGCCAATCTAGTATAAATAATACTTGAGTCAATATACAAGAACAACATTCCGTTTTAGTTATTATTTTATTTAATAATTAATTTTACGTATGCTATGCGTGTTAATGAGAACGTATGAGTGTTACGTATGATGACGATACAAATGTAGTCTGTCAGTTTGCGAATAATTATTAAATCAAAGACAAAATGACACATTGCTATTTAATATACAATATAAATATATTAAGTCAAATAAAAATAGATTAAAAACCGTGATGCATATTTTTAACGTACAAAAAACCAATCATGTCGTTTGTAAATATATTACAAAAAACAAATTGAGTTAAATAAATCAAAGGCACAAATAAAAGTAGAGTAACAGATAAATATTTAAAACAAAACTAGAGAAACGGACTAAATGAAAGAAAAAGAGAATAATTATATACATATATATTAAATGAACAATTAAATAATATTAAATAATGAGCATTCAAAAATGTAATTATCTATCGCATGATTAATAGAAATAGTTTTAAGTAAATACATTTATTTTATATGTATCACAATTTGGTATAAATTATTAATATATACGTAGATTATTTTCCGAAATTTTGTCTTAGACATTTAAAAATTAATAACAAAAAAAAAAACAAACAAATTAAAGTCTGTATAATAACATTAATAATAAAAACTAAATAGATATTTTCCAAGTGAAAAAAAAAATTATTTTATAAGTAAAAATAATTGTGTAATGCTTATAGAAATAAATTAATTTGTGTCATAGAATTACTTCGTCATTAATTACTTACCTATTAAATTATCAAGAGAAAAAAAAATGTTAAGAAATAATGTTAAAATTTTTCTCGTTTTAAAGCTCTATCTTATTTTTTTTTTTTTTTACTTAAGATTCTCGACATAAAATTTTTATTAATTAATAGAATATTTATTTTTAAATCATTTTCATAAAAAAATACATTATAACTATTGACTAGTGCCGTCTTTTGTTGTTATTATTTTTTTTTTATCATTTCATTCATTTTAGTGTTTTATAATTTTCAATAATAATAACATCTACAAAATAATTAATAAATGGAATGCATAACGTTGATATAGGTGACGTAAAAGTTATTAACGATGCAGAAGAAATAAATATTTACACTAATTATTTAATTTTTGTTCTTCGCTCTTCAATACCCATTTACTATTATTATTAACAACTAATAATTAATACGATATGTCATAATATCTCATGTTACAATTATTTTTTACTAGATATAACATAATTTACACTCTATTATTAATAATAAAAGGCCCTAATAGAAATCTTACGATAATGTAAAGTATTAATTAATAATAGTAGTTAAATAATTATCGTATGATTTTTTTTTTTGCTTTACAATTAATAGCTTTGTACATTTCTAAAGAACAATTTCAATTTTTGTACATTATCAAAGTACAGGAAGGTAACTATTGACTTAAATTTTATCAATATTTATTTCTTCTTTGTAATAAAAAAAAACAGCCTTCCTGACTTTGATGTAATAACATGAGTAAATTTGACATTATAATTAATTTAACATATCTTAATAATTATTATAACGCTCTTTAATTAGTTTTTATTTAAATATATATCACCTAAGACGCATTAACAAGTTATTGTATCGAGAAAAATTATTAAAAAATTCGTTTATATAGTATTTGATTATTTTTTTTGTTTAATTAATTTAATTACGTATAAAGAGAGCTTGCAGTGAAGAGTAATGTGAATGATGACCTTGCGACGCTGTTGAATTAAATGGAAACATGGAAATAAATGGTTTGGCCGGGTCGTGAAATGAATAACAACAGAATGCAGTTAATGAGCGATTGTTTATTATGCTCTTATGATCACTTGTCATACAGGTAACGATGCTTTTCATGAATGAAAATAGTTAATATATATATTATTTTTTATATATTTATTAATATTGAACATTGAAATGATAGAAAAAAAGATTGAGAAAAAAATGTTTAAAAAAAAAAAATTCAATTAATAATAAATTTATGAAAACGATCAACTTTTAACAATTCGTGGATGCAAATAAAAGTTTTTAAAATGTAGAATAATATATATTAAAATAGACTTCTTTTTTTTTTTTTTTTTTGTTATTTTTTGCATAATATTTTTCTGCAATAATATATAGTGATAATAATAATTATAATTACAATGTTTATCAATAACAATTTTAGCCCCAGATATTTAGAATACACCCGGGGAATGGAACGATAAAAAAAAATAATTTAAAAAATATAAATATAGCGATTGTGAATTTAATTGAAAATAAACATATATAATATTTGTGTAAAGTAATAAATACATCTAACAAAAAAAAAAACAATGAATTATTTTTACAGCTTGGCAAGCCATGTGATGCATTGTATAATTTAACTTTGATTAAAAAAATTTATTATTATTATTATTATATTTAATTATTTAGTTAATTAGCAAATTTAAAATTAGACAACTCTTACTATCCTATGCATGACAATTATTTGATCAATAAACTATTAAATAATAATTTATATATCTATAATACGCTCTACAATGATTATTATATCGAACTTGATTTTATTTTGCTAAGCGAATTAATTATTGCATTTGTTTTTCATTGATCGAAAATAATAATAATAAAATAATAAATTACACTCAATTTTTATTAAATAGATCTATATAATTATCTATAGAGTTTATGAATGTAAGTTACTTATTTACTGACGGAATTTTAATTAATAATGATAATAATAAATGTTGTTATAGTTTTGTCACGCATTTAGAGAGTGCAAGAATGTAGAATTTATAGATAGATATTTATATATATGTTTTTTTCTTCATTACATGGCGTTTGTGCTTACAATTTTTTTTTTTTTTCACAGATAAAACATGATAATGGTAGTTGATAAATAATGAATAAATATATCGTTAAGTAAAAATATATATAAGAATAAAATGAGGTAAGTGAAATGAAATAAAAGATGTAGATTAAAGTAATTTTTTTTTTTTTTTTTTTTTTTTTTTTTTATTATTAATAATAATAATAATGAAGAAATAAAGGTAAGCGAATAAAGAAGCATGATTTAATGACTTTAAGAAATATAAATAAAATAAGCATGATCGATTGACAAAAAAAAATTTCTTTGATTGTTTTTTAAATATAATTATATTTATTTTAATTTTAGAATTGACGATGCTAATAAATTTCTTTTCAATAATAAAATTCTTTAGTTAATAAATAATTATAGTAATTTTTTTTTGTCATAAGTTGGACGCGATGACATTTATGATAAAGGCGACAAATGATTTGATTGTGTGATTAGATACACGGGGTACAAGAGAGAATATTTCTTTTCTTAAAGTTCTTAAATTACAATTATAGCCAAAGGAATGTAAGGTACAATACTTGATCATACGCGTTAAATTACAACGAATTAATCCCAGGTATATACATACTACAACTCCAGTACAGATACTTTATCGCAGTGAGCTGCTCAAATTCGTTATTATCATCCACATGATTAAATACATATACATATATATTATTTATACAATAATTATAATAATAGTAATATATATATATATATATGCATAAGTATTTAATCATAATCGTAAACGTAACATTAAATGTTAATAATCGTTTGCATATTGGATCTTAATACATTGCATCGCGTCGCACAATAATAATAAAAGTAATAATAATAATAACAATAATAATAATCTATTACACAAATAAAAGAGAGAGGTCAAAGAGTTAAGTTAATGTAACATTTGTCTACAGATAAGACTTATAATGATAATAAGACTCCTCTGACATACAAAGACACATTTAGTATCTGCGAGAAAACATAATTTAATTACATCTATTTAGATTAAATAACATTCTTATTTAAATATTTATTTATATAATTAATATTCTTGTTGTTGTTGTTTTTTTTTGTTTTTTATTTAAAACAATAATTACTTCGTGAGTAGTCTAAGCGATCTTCGATTTATCGCTTACACAATAATTATTTAAAATTTTTTGCAATCGTTACACGCTTTGCTCGACAGTTATTTAGCCATTATCACTAAAACATTTTGTTTATGCATATACTTATACTCAACAAGGTACTTAATTATTTCTTTTTAATTAATATTTATCCCCGAGCTTCTACGCGCTACGTTTAACAACAATTTTACCGATTTTATTACTCTGTTTTTATTATAATAGATGTTTCTTGTTCACTCGTGAATAATAATAGTGTTACATTTTTTAGATTTATTATTTTTAATTAATATTTATTATTTTTATTTCTTCTTTTTGAAATATTTAGACTATCCTTACCGAAAATAATATTACCGTATTAACAACCTAAATCTATAACTCCATACCCAACGAATTAACATTACGTACAATTTGTACAACACAACCCTTCTCACCATTATGGTTTTATTTTAAATAATATATTTATTATTAATATATTTATATTTTTTTTTTTTTTTTTTAATAATTTTAATTAATTTGGTTTTACCGCCTGAACACTTCTTAGCCTTCTTTAATCGGCACTGATTTTATCTCGATAAATTATTTTTTATTATAATTATTAATATTATTAAAATTAATGAAAGTGATGCATTAACGATTTCAAATATTATTAACAGTGATGTAATTGATGTACAGCGACTACATGAATCTTAGGCTTTTATTTATAGTTAGTTTTTTTTTCTCACTCTCTCTTTCTGTGTCAATATATATATATATATTTTTTTTTGTAAATTTAATTTAGATTTTATCGCCCTTTTAGAGTTCGGCAATCATAAATTTATATTTAAATTCGCAAGTGCGTAAAATAAAAATAAATTTTATAAATAAGTGACTCAATAAATTGATAAAATTTTTTTTTTCTTAAAAATCAATAATTCAAATCTTTGCCATTGTATATTGTAAATAAAAATATCTATTATCAATTAATTAATTAAACTGTATAATTTTTCAACTTGAATTTTTATATATATATATATATATATATATATATATATATATATATTGTTCGATAAAATTGAACATCTCTTTTAATTAAATTCTATTGTCAACAAGTGCGATTGTGTATTATAAATTCATTTTCAATTAGTGAACATTTAATTATTTTATATGCAATGCAATGTGTAATAAATCGTTATTTAATTTATTTTGTGTGTATATATATATATATATATTATTTTAATTAACAGTGATTATGCAAACCGTCAAATAAATTCTTCAAATAAAAGAAAAAGAAAACAAAAAATATGTATTTATAACATGAAAAAATAAAATAAATCTATAAATATATCATCTGAAATACAAAAATTAATACCTTTTTTACACAACATACAGATATATTTAATCTCTTCTATCCTTTCTCAATAATTATTTCCTTCAATTAATTATTTAATTAATTCATCAGCACCATTATGTTTTAAATTTCGACTAATGCATTTTAATGATGATGAAAAATTTTATGACAACTATACAAATAAATCTGATTATTGTAAAATATAAATATGGTGTATATGTATTTATACATATATATTATTAAATATTTATAATTATTAACAGCTAATATCACTGTTAACTAATTTAACAACAATTGTAGTCACGTTCAAGAGGAAGAATAAAAACGTGCTCTTATTATGGCACTGAATATAATTGATGGATCATATATTAATAGTGACACAAATATTTTTAATTTACAATAATTAAATATACCTTTCTTTCGTTTTCTTTTTACATATCACGCTCTCGCTCTCTTGCTTTATCGTTCACATTTTCTCTCTTTCTCCGGTTTTCATTTTTTTTTTTTTGTGTATATTTTATTGATAAATGATAACTTGCAATGACACAGTTGATGGAACATTACGAATTATTTGGTGACGATAAAAGGATATTACAGGAAGAAAAAAAGTGATGACTTATGACATTAATTAATGATGATTACAATAATAATATATATAAATATAATGACAATGATGATAGTGTAGAACAGGAAGTGATTAGATGTGAAGAAAAAAAATAATGACATTTATTGATGATGGATGACAATGACAATGATTTTAATTCCTAAAAACTACAAAATTTGACTCTCTTATTAAGACGATTATATGTATAGATGTTTATAATTGTTCGACAAATAAAGTTTTTTAAAAATTTAGTTATATTAGTAGAGTAAGAAAGTGGTGAATTTATTTATTTATTTATTTATTATATTCATGAGAGATGATGTAGCCTAGCACACACAGCCAAGTAACGTGACAATGTCACTTGAGATGGTAAAAGATGTTTGTTATTATTTATTTTTATTATTATTATTTTAATTATTAACGTTTATGTTTTTTTCTTTCTATCATTTTATATTGCTACTATAATTATTATTGTTACTATTATTGATTTAATATTTTCATTTTATCACGTTCTTATATATTTTGTTTATCTCTTTATTATTATTATTATTTTCTTTCACTGTAAATTGAAAATCGATTTCAATTCAATTCCTAATACATTTCCCTGATTGCTACTCATTTATAACATTGCCCAACGTGCAAAATATTAATTCAAATATATTAATTCATCTCTTGTATTTAATTATCTATAACTATTGTATTTATTATATTTATATTTATATTTATTTTTTTATATATATATATATAGATTTTTTTTGTCCTTTTATATTATTTTTCATAATTATCATTAGCCAATAATTATTAATTAATGACCGCTATTATCATTAACGATTAATGATTTTAATAATTAATGACATGAAGAAAGATACGACTTTAACTTTTTTTTTTTCTACAAATTACAAGTGTTTTACCATAATATGACCATTTTACACATACACAATTACTAATTATTTTCTTAACCATTAACAGTACAGATAAGAAAACAACTAGATAACGTGTAAATGTTTTTAAACTCTGCACTTGATTTACCTATTTTAATTAATATTTTACGATGTACAATTAACTATTATTTTATATTCTTCTTTTTCTTTAATATGCAAATACGTTACATGTAATTATCTACGACAAATTATGGTGAATGTGCTGGCGTTAATTATTTAATAATAATTAAATAATTAAAAAACAAAAAATCGACGCTTTAAATTAAATGTGATTACACATAGTAACTATTTACTTATTTGGCTAGTAAATCACATTTAATTTTATTGGAATTTTCATATAAATTAACAACTCGTAGTGTATATTATATATATATATATTACTTTTTAAAATGCGAAATGTAAGTATACATTTACACATTAGACGTTTATACAATAGTCTATTTATTCCTTTCATTAAAAAGAGATTACCTTAGTAAGCCAAGGTAAACCGGAGAGTTAGTAACTATTATTATTTTTGTTTTTTTTTTCATTTTTTTTTTTTTTATTTTATTTTATTCTTCTACCTATATAGTTTACGTTTGTTTGAATATGTTTTCATAAAGGGTTCTGTTTAAATCCATAACAAAATATTTCTACGGTAATTGCATTTAATTGGGACCACCAAAGAGACATGCACAGACTCTGCGTGGCAGTGGAATAGGTAAAGCGAGTAATTGAAAATAAAATTTAACAATGGTAGTAGTAATAATAATAACAATAATAAACAAACCACAATAACACACTACAAGTTACAGAAACTATCCGAAACAACAAATAAACGTATGAGAATTATTTTTAAATATTTTTTCTCTAAATTTTGAATTTAATTAGGCATTGGTTGTTGTTGTTGTTATGTTTTTTAAAATTTTTTTATAGTCTGATAACTCATCTCTTTGACGCTTACCTAATACTTGCAAGGAGGACCGTATCTTCCGCGGTACGTTAAAGGAAAACCAGCTTCTCGGCATTCTCGTTGACATCACGAGCACAACAGTGATTGTATGTGAGTGTAATATCGACCTTATTGTTCAAACTGTGATTACTGTCAGGTACGCAGTAGAAAGCTCCTTTTCCGAATCATCCTTGCTCGTCGTGCATTGCTTGCCGTGAAGCTATTTTTCCTGCGCAAAACAAATTGTCTACATTTTTCACACGACTATGCAATTTTTTTTAAAAGATTTTTTTTTTCTAATTTTCAATCTAATATTAGCTTGAAAATAATTTTTATTTTATTCTTTTATTAATTTTTTCCCCACAAAATCTCTAGTCACGGATTATTTTCAAATGCCCTAATCAATTAATCACTTACCCTCCGAATATCCCTAGCCCTCATGCACCTACGAGTTGTAAATTATCGTATAAAAAGACCAAAGTCGATCGTTTATTATATATTATTTATGTTTATAATTATATTTGCTTTTTTTTGTTGTTGTTGTTGTTGTTGTTATTTATCTAGCATTATTTAAATAATTTTCGACTCAATAAAATTTTTATGTAACGATTCATTTAGAATTTTGCTTTCGTATTTTTCCATGATTATATGGACGCGCATTTTAACCAGTTTTAGCCATTTTATTTGTCAAAAATAAATAAATAAATCCATGTGTGTATGTATTTACGTATAAATTTATTTATTTATAGTACATAAAAACGTGAACGTCGTTAATTAAAACACGAAACGCGATTCTGTTGAATTATCAATACCTTAAAGCTCAAAGATAATTAAATATACATGTATATATTGTAATAACGAATTTCAGTGATTCGCAAGAGCGATAAAGGCGCGATAAATGGCCTCAGGTAACCCACCAGCATTCGATAACCGGCTGTTGAATGATTACCCTCAACTTAGTCTATTTAAACATTCAGGCGCAATACTGCCCTCAATTTAATCAACGAAATTAATTTATTAAAATTATTTAAAACAGTTCATTATTGTTCTACCTCATTAGTCGAGAATAATTTTAAATCTTGCGATTGGTGTCACCGTATTTGTCATTATATAATTAATAATTAATAATTAATAATAATAATAATAAACAATAACGAGCGTCTATAATCTATATAATGGTAATTCTATTTGTAACTTCGATAGAGCTTGCTTAATCTCTCGCTTTAAATCCTAACTACAAAAATTATTCATTGTTTATTACGCAAGTTAATGATATTCTCTCTATATATATATGTATGCATTTAGTACTTGTATCTATTAACTTTGTTTCAAGAGGATGATACTCAGTAATTTGATAACAGATAACAGACAATTAATAAGATAAAACGTTAAAAGTTTTGCTGGCGGACGCAAATCTTATTTGTCAACAATATCATCGTCTTCCTTACAATTTAAATTCATTAAAATAATAATAATTATCATTATTATTATTTACAATAATAATAATATTCATATATATATTTAATATATATATATTTAGATAAAATTTTTCGACCACGATAGATTATATGAATTATCTTTTTTTCAACAATCTAATTTAACCTCTTAAGATATATTTTTTATACTTAATCTTTATATATAATTATCTCTTTTTCTTTCGTCTTATCTCACTTGTTCTCTGTCATATATTATATATGTGGGTATATTGTTTATGCAATATTATTATTTATAAATATACAATTATTTTTATATTTTGAAGAGTGGTGAGCCAGCGCCATTATTAACTTATACGTTGATTGTAAAAACAATCCCAAATTCGTCATCATAAAATTCTATTTCTTTTTATTATACACATATATATATATATTATATATATATATATATATATATATATATATATATATATATATA